>CM076577.1:390928245-391318576 GCA_034641835.2 Pinus albicaulis
GGGAGATGCAAAGCTTCAGCACTTCAAGACCATCAGCCTTTCAGCCCCTTCATCAATGGATGAAGGCTATATTTATGGAGGAGAGGAGGAGGTTGGGATCCCTAAAATAGTGGAAGGGAGGCCTTATCCTTTGGGAGGTTCCCCATAAGGTGGAAACAAGAGGCCAAAGGAGGAAGGCCGTGGTTATTCAGGCGAAACCACTCCTGATGACTCATCCACGAAGTTGTTGTAATCGAAACTTCGCCTCCTTTTTTAAAAAACTTTCCATAAACAGAGTGGCGCGGGTGCAACACTGGGACAGAGCGCCAATTGGCGCGGGCTCAGTGTTAATTTTCCCCCATTGGCGCGAGTACATAACGGGATACCAGCGCCAATGCAAAAACATGTGTTTTTAGGGGTCTGTTCAGGAAATGATAAACAGGAGAAATGTTGTCCTCATGGAAAGGGATGCAATGAAGGTATTTTCAAGGCTTGACATTGCTCACAGGTCACATAATGGGTCCTCCATTGTGCGGGACGGGGAATGGTAGGGACGGTGACAAATTACTGTGTAACAAAGACCAATTTTACCCCAAGTATAATTGCATTCACTATGAAAATAACTTAGTAAAACCACCTTTATTAAGCTGTTTATGGTCTAAACAAGAAACCCCATAGGGAAACATTAAATAAATCCATATTTGTTTGATTTTCCTCAAGGAATAATTAGTTAAACAACAGTTTAATTAATATTCCTGGTTATATTTAACCCAAAACAAGGAAATTAATTAGATAAATCATTATTTATTTTATTATTTTCTAAGAATAATTATTTAAACATTACTTAAATAATATTCTTTGTTAAATATGACTAAATCTCCCTTAAATAATTAAATAAATCATTATTTATTTGATTATTTCTCAACCATATCCTTAAAATGATAAAGAAATCATTTATTTATTTATTATTACTTAACCACATCCTTAAAATGATAAATAAATCATTTATTTATTTATTATTACTTAATCACATCCTTAAAATGATAAATAAATCATTTATTTATTTATTATTTACAAATAAGGGGATTTGACTCAAGTCAAACTCCTTTTCCCTCCGACAAATATAATAAAATATTCCATAAAAGTTGGATCTTGATTTGGTTAATAATATTTTAACTATGCACCAATATCTAGACTAACTCAATATTTTGTTATAAATAGAAGGGTTTTCCCATTTATTTGTCACCTTTTGTTGCCTAAAGATCACTCTGGATCTCAACTCTTGGTCTGACTATTGATCCATCATCATAGCCATATTTTTCCATTTTTGTCTAGGTTTTCTACACCATCAAGAGAGAGGAATTCTAAAACTGAAGTGCTAAGGACTTACAAGAACCCATCCCATTGAGGAGAACCGGGAACACCCTCTTGTGTTTTCCTTGCAGGTGCCATTAATACAAAATCCATTTGATATATTCTTGTCTTGTCTATTGGATGCATGGAGTAAATCTTGTTTTTTCTACTGTTTAATGTCTTCTAATGCACAGATCTAGATTTTTGAAGCATTTATCTTGATCACCTAACTGCAGATATGAGGATATTAGCAGTCATTTCTGCTGTTAGGGCTGTTTGTTTTTAACTTGGGTAACTGGGAAGAATGCACCCGCATGATGCGTCTGTGATTTGAACGTATAAATACCAGAATGGAAGAGACCTATTACATAAAAGGTGATCCATGCAAGAATTTAGCTAAATGGAGTGAAGCATGGGGTGTAAAGCCAAGGCCAGAATGTCTGCATATATTCATCCACACTTTGAGGAAGGTGCCTACAGATTGGTACCTGGAAACTGAGCTGCGACGATGAACCAATGAATGGACTGCGTTGATGGAAATTTTTGTTTTGACCCTTAGCTTTGAAAGTGGGTTCAAATTCTTGGGCATAGCATCACAGGATGTTGAAGAGGTCATATTTGACACCACAAAGCTGAAGGTGGAGCGTGCCTTGCCAGCATGGGATGCGCAAATGAAGGACATTGTCAATTGTCGAAAATTTTCATTTGAAGATAATGAGGAAGATCCAAGGAACATTAAATGCCTTGAATATGAAGGATGACACATAGTTTTTGGACCTATGATTGAGTCACTAGATGTAACTAAGCCTCTGGAGATTTGAAAAGTTAACATTGGCTCAGAGGAAAAGCGAAAATTATCAAATATCAGAGATTAATAAGATGATTATTTGGTGGGAAATGTCGCTGCGTTGTTTACTGAATATTAGGACCCGTTTCCTACAAAATTTTTGGAGCTGAAGTGGATAATAGGAGATCTCGGGGTGATGAATATTACCTTGAAACCAGATGCGTGACCTATGAAGCAATGCCCGTATAGGTTAAATCCCAAATATAAGTAGAAAGTAAAAGAGGAAATGGAGAAAATGGTTGTTGCACAAATCATAGAACCAGTGGAAGAATTAGATTGAGTGAGTCCTATGGTGGTGCAGAACAAGAAAACTAAGGGAGAAATAAGGATTTGCGTGGATCTGCATAAATTTAATGATGCTTGCATACATGAACCATTCTTGAACCCATTTTTTGATGAAATCCTAGACAATGTAGGGGGACAGGAGGCCTATTCATTTACATATGGTTTCTTAGGATACCGCCAAATAATAATCGTGCCAGAAGATAGAAGTAAGACAAACTTTGCGATAAAATGGGGATCCTTTCAGTATAAAGTCATGCCATTTGGTCTGAAGAATGCACCAACTATCTTATTGTGCGTGGTAGTAGTTGCGTTCAAAGAATACATACATAAGTTATTAGAAGTCTACTTTGATGACTGGATTTCCTTTGTATTGTTGAATAAGCATGTGTCGAGTCTGCGCCTGATGTTGGATACTTGTCGGAAGTACCATATCTCACCTAATATGAAAAAGTGCATCTTTTGTGTGTCATTCAGGATCTTGCTAGGCCATATTTGTTTTCACCAAGATTGATTTTGGACGCAAAAAATATCGTTGTTATTGTTAACCTGGAAGTTCCTACAAATTTCAAACAGTTGCGCTCAAATTTGAGGCATACAGGGTATTAACAAAAGTTCATCCAAGGTTACGTGCTAATCATTGCTCCCATGGAGAAATTGTTGAAGAAAGATGCATCATTATGTTGGGACAAAGAATGAAAAAAGAGCTTTGAATTTCTTAAGGAGAATATGGTCACTGCGCCCATATTGGTCTTTTGAGACTGGTCAAAGGTATTCCATGTACACGTCTATGCCTCCTACATTGCGCTGGGATCTATTTTAGCACAACCAGGAGCAAGTAGGAATTTATCAAGCACAAAGCATAATTACTCGACCACAAAGAGGGAAGTATTGGCTATGGTATACGTGATGTAGAAATTTCACCATTGCTCATTGGGAGTGTTAGCCACCTATATTTTTCTATTATATCAGCTGGTGGCTAAATATTCATTGCAGCCTTCAAGAAACAAATTCAGGCCTAAAATTGTTGGTGCTTGAAGTCTGTTGGTAAGATCATAAACTGCTGGTTGGTCCTTCATACTTTTCCTCCTCTCAACCTCTGATATTCCATGAAAATCCAAATCAAATATTGCTGCATCCTCCTCCTTTTTCCCCTCCCCTGCTTCCATCTTACCTTCATTTCTTCAGTTTCATTTCATCCATAAAAACCCCACTAAACCCTATGTTATTCCTTATCCCCTCATTAATCTCATTTCCTAAGGTTAAAAAACCCACTTTTTAGCCTACCGGAACCTTTTTCCTTTTTCAAAAATCATTGAAAATCATATGAAATATGCCTATTTTCTATGCGCTGGTTTTCAGCCCCTCAGGCTAAGCCCCTTGCCGTCTTTCCCTCCACATGCCCAAGCGCCGCAACTGGCCGCTCAAGTCCAGAAGCGCTAAACCGAAGCGTGGTCCCCACTCCGCCCTTTTTTTTTTAAACCTTTAAAGAACCCATATTTTATAAGGTTTGGGTGTGAAATATGAAACCACGTATTTTATCGCCCCGAGCCTTCCTAGCCGTCGATCTGCTCCCCAGATCCGACGGAGCGGAGTACCTCACATCTGGTGGACCCCTTTCCCCCGCGCTTGTTTCCAAAAACCGTGGTATATGTCCCGCACCACCTTTCGTCAAATGGCGGTTTTTTTCTGTCGACCAGCGATTCCACACGCTGGCCGATGCGTGTCCTCCACCTCATTCCCAAAACCGCCATCCTTCCACTTTGCCCGCGCGTTATCTGTCGTCCCATCACCCCGCAGCGAGATTCATCTCTGCCGTCGGATCTGGGCCTTCCCATCCGACGGTTGCTAATCGCCTTGTCTGCTCGACTTTTAACGGATTTCCCCGCCTGTTGAATCTTCCCCCGGCACATCCAAAAGTCGATCTCCACCGTCGATCTCCGCGGATCGACGGTTCTCATTCGTCCTCCCGATTCCACTGTAAAAAATCCCATTTTCTCCGCTGACTTTTCAAAGCGCCCCCGACCGTTGATCACAGTACGATCAACGGCTCCGATTGCTCCATTTTCAGCACGCCCTCCGATGCAGATTGTCCATATAACGCAAGATTTTCTCATTTTTATTGTATTTTGTAGGTTTTAAGGTTCATTCGTTGTGTTTTAATGAAAATCTGAAGAATGAGGGTGACAACTCTCGTCCTTCTGATTAATCCAGAAAATCGGCCCGGGATGAAGAATAATGATATCAACAAGGTTTCATGAGCCTTGGTTGCTACGTGTCCCTGTAAAACTTGAAGAATGCCGTCAACATCGACGCAGAGAAGAGTATCAGATTTTGAAGACAGAATGAACCAGAGCAGCAGTTTTATGGATAGATTGGCGGGGATTACGGCTAAGACGGTTATCAAAAGCCTAATCCCCGGCTCAGAGCACAGATTAAAGCAAAACCTAAAAGTGTTCATCAGACGTTGCCTCCACCACCATACTTTGAGGCAAATTGATTCCTCAACCACCGCAGTGCCACCTATTACCTC
The DNA here is from genome assembly GCA_034641835.2 of Pinus albicaulis. Lineage (NCBI taxonomy): Eukaryota > Viridiplantae > Streptophyta > Pinopsida > Pinales > Pinaceae > Pinus > Pinus albicaulis. Next base: position 390,933,240 of record CM076577.1, read on the forward strand.
AGAATGCTCAATCAGAGGATGAATTTATTGAACAAGATCAGATATTATGCCTCGGAACAACCAAAGAAGTTATTTCTGCACCAGATTTAATGACAGAATGTTTGCAGAGTAACCCTAATAGTACGCAGAGCCTCAAATGTCAACAAAAGCTCCTTCCGAGCTTACTTCATAAGTATAAGCGCATAAATGCAGTAGAACACCTGTATAAATTCTTCATCGAGCCTCCCAGGCCAGGAAGACATTAATTCTGCATTAATTGTATTTGAGATCTTTTTATTAGATCTCACCTCCTTATCCTTCTATAAATACTCCAGAAGAAGATGAGTGAGGGGTTGGATTAGTTGGTTGTCAATGTAATTACTGAAGCGTTGTAGCTGTTTCTGAGTGGAAAACTCCTGACTGTAAATAGTGGTTTCATAGGCTCTTGGAGCTCTACTTGTAACAGATAGGTTAGATTGTGAAAAGAGATGGATTAAAACATTGGATTTGAAGATTGTAACCGGTTTGAAGCAATCAATACAAGCTGATTTATGGGATCCTGGTCTATGTTGATGGTGATGTTATTCTCACTGTAACTTGTATTTTGTTTTTGTTTTCAATTTGTTTCATTTTCCACTGTAAAGAACAGTTTAAACAGTGTTAGGGACTACTGTATATCAGTAACCTTCTCTGGCTGAGAAATATTTATTTAAATGTTTTCTTTCTTCTGTGTTATTTAAGAATGATTTAATTCGGTCTAAGTACAGAGATGTTGGCGTTCCCTCATCTTTTCGTCACTGCTGAATGTTATTTTTAAATGTTACTTTCATATATGTTGTGTAAGGAATGAATTGAGGAAATCAAAGGTTAGCCCTGAGTCCCTTTCTTGTTTGCTCAACTATTTGATTGTTTCCCTTAGGATGTGTCAAAAGCTGACTAGTTTCAAAGCACTTATCAGATCTTAGGCCATTCTGTGTTATCTTTGTGATTGTCTTGGAAGTAACTAAGTAAAGAAGAACTAGGAGAGGATCAGGGTGAGTCCCATCCCACTAGTTTCTGCTCCAAAGGTTGCCTTCAAGTTTCCCTTCATTTTTAATATGTGTTCTATTATAAGTGTATCAAAGGCTGGATAGTTTCAAAGTACTTACCAGATCCTAGTTTGCTTCTATGTTTTTCTTAAGTGCCTGGTCAAAGGCTGGCTAGTTTCAAAGTACTTACTAGATCCTGGGCTGCTCTTTGTTCTGCATCTATTATTTCCCTTTCTTATTGTATCACCCCATTCCATAAATCAAACTTTAAAGAGATCCTTAGGCATAGATGACTTGCCCCATAGATTACTCTTGAACCTGAATGTTTCAATTAAATTCTCTTATGACTCCATAGCCCAATGGATTGAAAACTTGCCATCATCTTTCTTTATGATCAAAGCTTACTCTGTTTGCTTGCAACTTCTCACCTTTGAACCTATTTGCATATAGATCTTTCCGCCTCAGATAGCAACTATGTTCAACCATCCGAGAAAACCAAACAAAACCCTTGGCCTTCATAACTAGCCTAATATCATCACCCCAAAATTCAAAGACAATATCCATCTTTGTACATATTGGAGAGATCCCTCTCCGGATTCAGGAGGGCTAGATCCTAGAATCCCAAAGTTGGTTGAAATGATGTTAACTCTGTGATTGGACTCTCCCAATCTTGCTAATAAATTACAGAGACCTAACATTTCTGGCGACTTCGCTGGGGAAACTTTAACCCAGAATCTCTGGTTCCATGACAATTGTTCTATTTTGCAGCTGAGCCACCAGAAGCTAACATTTCTGGCGACTCCGCTGGGGACCTGAGTGTTTTTAATACCTTTTAGAGGCCTCAGAAAACCCTTTAGTCGAGAACATTTTAAGAGTAAAAAGCACCCTTTTCAAGCACTACTAAGAATAGGTAATCATGATGGAACTTGTTTGAATCAGTGACGAACTAGGTAAACCCTAGGTTTCTCTTAAGACTTCATCTAACCTTGAAAAATCAGCTGGCTTAGCCATAAGAGTAGACTTCCTTTGTCTCACGACCTTAGCTAAGTTTTGAAACAAAGTTAGGATATTCTTAACAACCACAAAACTGAAAAATGATTTAGAAAAACCTAAAAATATTTCAGATTGGAATTAAATAAACATGGTGGTGGAAATTTTACCTCTGAAAGGAGCTAAAAATTTCCACTTGGCGACTCCACAATCCTAGCAGACCATAAGACTCCACTGGGAAGAACCCTTATCATTATAAAATCAGTCAAACTTAGTTAAAGGACTGTAGGATTAAGATTTGTGTAAACAGTTTAGTTGACCCTTCAAAGATTGTCATATCTGGTTGAACTTTTCTTGTTTACTTGGGTCTTAAAACTTAGCATAGTGGCTCCTAAAAAGATTCACACTAGAGCCCATCCCGACCCTGATCCACCTGAGATAGTTGACAACCCGGAAAGAATCCTTAGGAAGTCTCCTAAGATACAATCTTCAACTGTTTTCAGATCACCCTTGAGAGCTAATTCAGTTCCTGAGAATCTTATAGCTCTACAAGAATCATATGGTGGTGGAACCATAAAACGTTTTACCTCCTTAGGAGTGAAAAATTTTCCACCTGGCGACTCCACACTCTGAAACTCCCAGAAGACCAAATGACTCCACTGGTAGAAGACCCTGAACTGATTGACCGGACACAGTGACCTCTTTTTTGATTTACAAACATGATTCCGAGAATACAATGAAGATACGCCCCAATGAGTAGAGATCATATCCCTGGGTTTCCACATAAGATGCCCCGGATGAATTGGGATGACAACCTGCCTGTTTTCCAAGGTGAAAAGTTTGATGACCCTCTATTACATCTCATCAGATTTCATATACATGTATGGAGGTTGAAAGTTGAATGGCATGAAGACTGCCTAATGAAAATGTTCATGTTAACATTAGAAGGAAAAGCTAGGGACTGGTATGAATGCTTAAGATCTAGTAGTTTGTTTTCCTTAAGAGACCTTGAATATGTGTTCTATGAGAACTATGAAGAAAACACTACGTCATTATCATGGGGTGCAATATATTATGATCCATCACAAAACATCACCCAACACATTATAGATAATGAGGAAGCTTTGGAAGAGATGCATCCTAAAGATATTTTAATAGCCATTCATGAGTTTAATATCCTATTGAAAAATTTTAAAAAAATAGATGAATCAGTTGAGGAAAAGATGATCCAAGCAGTAAAAAACATTCCTCAAGATATCCCTGAAAACTCAAATATTGATTCATCATCCCTTATAGCCGAGGCTCAAGAAGACATCCAGCCTCAAAATTAGTCTTCACAAGAGACAGAGAACTGTTGTACTCCTGTTCAAAGGAACATAGAAACATCCTTCCCTTTGACAGAAAAAGAGATAGATCAGACTATTTATAAACAGCCAGTCTCTGAAATTTTTTGCGAAACAAACACTCTTACCCATTCACATAAAGAAATTTGTTGTATAGATTTAGAAAGTTATCTTGTAGATCAGTTAGAAGAAAAGCAAACTGATGACCCAATATGTTCAACTAACAAAATTGTTTATTCAGATGATTTTCTGAATTTCGATCAGTCTGATGATGATGATGATGAGTTCCAAGAAAAAACTAATCATGCAGGGCAACCAGCGTTTGATTGGTGTTATCATTTTCACCATCACCAGCTTGAAAGCCAAAAACATCCGTTTCAATCCATCACTAATGGCTTTCACATAATTGAAAATCAGCAGCCTTTCAACTCAGAAGGTGAAGAGAAGAGCAATAAAGAAATTTTTGAGCAAAAGGAGCTTTCTCTTGAAAAAGAGGAAACCTTTAAATACTCCCCTGCTCAAGAATATAATAACCTCTTCATACAAATTAATCAACTGAATACAAGCATACCAGGGTTACCAGAGGACAACACTGTTAAATATGATGAGTCCTCCAGTTCAGAGGATGATGAAGATGAAGGAGAAAAACAAATAGAAGACTATCCTGCTGTGGATATATCATCTTCTCAAGAAGAAACTTCTCCCTTCACTGATATTAGTTTGTCATTTAAAGAGCCTGAACTTATATCAGAAGCAAGCATAGATTCAAAGAAAGAAGATATTTCACTATTTGCTATTTTGCAGGTTAAGAATGATGATACTTCCAAGCTACATACTGAAGAGATAGTCTTCAAAGCTGATGTCTTAGAAGTAGATGATCTACCAATTGTGGAGGAACAAAAGGAAGAGAATCTTCATCTTTTCTTTGTTGATCCTATGGAAGAGTATGTGGAAATCCCGACCGGCTCAAATTATCAAGCATTGACCCTTTGCAAGAGCCAGAGACATGAAAAGCTGTCACGTTCTGTGATAGCCTTGACATTGAAGGTTAACCTTCAATATGTTCTATGGATACCTCTGACAAGCAGCCAGAGTTACTACTTCTTCTTGACATTACTCAGCTGGCTGCATTGGCACTTTTGTATCATATGAATATGTAAATACTCCATGTTTAGAATAGGTTAGATAGGAATGTCAATAAAGCTCAGTTCCGAGTATGTAGTTAGTTGTTGTTTTCTGCTTTGGAGAAAAATCAAGAATTCAAAAATACAAAAACAAAGAAAGAAAGAAAAGAGGGCAGAAATGAAAACAAGAAAGGCAAAGCCCCATGCCAAAAAGAAAAATAAATCTGAAAGTGTGCAAGCTTAAATGCCACTCCTTGAAACACACTTCTAATTGGTCAAACTATTTAATCTTGACTAATTAGCTTTCAATTTTCTGCTGATAGGGTAGCAAATTTGATTTGCCAAACTGTTTAATCTTGGCTTATCAGTAGATAGATTAAGGTAGAAATTAAGGTTCAAACCAACTCAAAATCTGAACCAAAGTTTCCAAAGAGATGACTCAAAACTACTCTAATTTCTGAGTCAAAGAGAAAAGACCTGGTTCTAATTCGCTCAAAACTTGAACCAGAAGAGAAGCAAAGATAGCTCACCAAAAAGGAAAAAACAGAGCTGTGAAGATAAGAGAAGGCCATAATGAGAAATTTTCAGATCTTAAGCCTTCTGTTTTGATTTAAAATTTTCTGCAAATAATAATCTATGTGCAGCTTGTTTTTTATGCCATAGATCATAGCAAGTCAAACAGTTCAATCTTGACTTGGCTATTTTTAAATTTCTGTTGTAGAATTTAGAGAATGAAAGTTTTTTGGACTGATTAATCCCAACAGAAAGTAGACTAGGTAGAGAAACATCTGAACTCAACTGTTTAATCTGAGTTCAGGGAGAAATAAGGAGTAGAAATAGATTAGATTTCCTGCTTTCAAAAGAATAAAATGTTGTGAATAGAGTTTGCCAATCCAAGTGCACTCTGATGAAGAAAAAAATGTTAGAGCAGTAGGATTGGGGTAGGTAGAAGTTGTATTGATGAAATTCATCTTTCTTTCATAAACTGATATTATTTTGTCAAAGGAAAAGCAAGAGCAAGCAATAGGTCAGACACCAGTCAGCATTCTAGAGAAATCAAGTCTGAATTCTTGATGCCTTCAAGAAGGCACCATCCCCAAGTGGAGCCGCTGTTAGCCACCTATATTTTCAATTATATCAGCTGGTGGCTAAATTTTCTTTGCAACTTTCAAGAAACAAATTCAGGCCTAAATTTGTTGGTGCTTGAAGTCTGTTGGTAAAACCATAAACTGCTGGTTAGATCTTCATACATTTCTGTCTCCCGGCCTCTGATTTTCCATAAAAATCCAAATCAAATATTGCTGCATCCTCCTCCTTTTTCCCCTCCCCTGCTTCCATCCTACCTTCATTTCTTCAGTTTCCTTTCATCCATAAAAACCCCACTAAACCATATGTTATTCCTTATCCCCTCATTAATCTCATTTCCTAAGGTTAAAAACCCATTTTTTAGCCTATCGGAACCTTTTTCCTTTTTCAAAAATCATTAAAAATAATGTAAAATACGCCTATTTTCTTTGCGCTGGTTTTCAGCCCCTTGGGCTAAGCCCCTGCCTTATCTACCTCCACATGCCCGAGCGCCACGACCGGCCGCTCAATTCCAGAGGCGCTAAACCGAAGCGTGGTCCCCACTCCGCCCTTTTCCTTTGAAACCTTCAAAAAACCCATCTTTTATAAGGTTTGGGTGTGAAATATGAAACCACGTATTTTGTTGCCCCGAGTCTTCACAGCCATCGATCTGCTCCCCAGATCCGACGGAGCGGAGTACCCCACACCTGGTGGACCCCCCTTCCCCCGCGCTCGTTTCCAAAAACCATGGTATATATCCCGCACCACCTTTCGTCGAATGGCGGTTTTATCCCGTCGGCCAGCGATTCCACACGCTGGCCAACGCGTGTCCTCCACCCCATTTCCAAAACCGCCGTCCTTTCACCTCGCCCGTGCGTTATCTATCGTCCCATAACCCCGCAGCGGGATTCACCTCTGTCGTCAGATCTGGGCCCTCCCATCCGACGGTTGCTAATCGCCATTCCTACGCGCCCGTTAATCCATCCATCGCGCGGCCAAGATTCGATCTCCACCATTGATCTCTGTAGATCGACAGCTTGCATTCATTCTCCTGATTCCATTGTACAAATTCCCTTTTTCTCCGCTGACTTTTCAAAACGCCCCCGACCGTTGATCGCAATACGATCAACGGCTCCGATTGCTCCATTTTTCCGCACGCCCTCCGATGCAGTTTTTCCCATATAACGCAGGATTTTCTCATTTTTATTGTATTTTGCAGGTTTTAAGGTTCTTTCGCCGTGTTTCAGTGAAAATCTGAAGGTTGAGGGTGACGACTCCCGTCCTTCTGATTAATCCAGAGAATCGACCGCAGGGTGAAGAACAATGATATCAACAAGGTTTCATGAGCCTTGGTTGCTACGCGTCCCTGTAAAGCCTGAAGAATGCCGTCAACATCAACGCAGAGAAGAGTATCGGATTTTGAAGACAGAATGAACCAGAGCAGCAGTTTTATGGATAGATTGGCGGGGATTACGGCTAAGACGGTTATCAAAAGCCTAATCCCCGGCTCAGAACACAGATTAAAGCAAAACCTAAAAGTGTTCATCAGACGTATTGCCTCCACCGCCATACTTTGAGGCGAATTGATTCCTCAACCACCGCAGTGCCACCTATTGCCTCAGAATGCTCAATCAGAGGATGAATTTATTGAACAGGATCAGATATTATGCCTCGGAACAACCAAAGAAGTTATTTCTGCACCAGATTTAATGACAGAATGTTTGCAGAGTAACCCTAATAGTACGCAGAGCCTCAAAGGTCAACAAAATCTCCCTTCGAGCTTACTTCATAAGTGTAAACACATTAATGCAGTGCAACACCTGTATAATTTCTTCATCGAGCCTCCCAGGGCCAGGAAGACATTAATTCTGCATTAATTGTATTTTGAGATCTTTTTATCAGATCTCACCTCCTCATCCTTCTATAAATACTCCAGAAGAAGATGAGTGAGGGGTTGGATTAGTTGGTTGTCAATGTAATTGCTGAAGTGTTGTAGCTTTTTCTGAGTGGAAAACTCTTGACTGTAAATAGTGGTTTCATAGGCTCTTGGAGCTCTGCTTGTAACATATAGGTTAGGTTGTGAAGAGAGATGGATTAAAACATTGGATTTGAAGATTGTAACCGGTTTGAAGCAATCAATACAAGCTGATTTATGGGATCCTGGTCTATGCTGATGGTGATGTTATTCTTACTGTGAACTTGTCATTTTATTTCCGTTTTCAATTTGTTTCATTTTCCACTGTAAAGAACAGTTTAAACAGTGTTAGGACCTACTGTATATCAGTAACCTTCTCTGGCTGAGAAATCTTTATTTAAATGTTTTCTTTCTGCTGTGTTATTTGAGAATGATTTAATTCAGTCTAAGTACATGGATGCTGGCGTTCCCTCATCGTTTTGTCACTGCTGAATGTTATTTTTAAATGTTACTTTCATATATGTTGTGTAAGGAATGAATTGAGGAAATCAAAGGTTAGCCCTGAGTCCCTTTCTTGTTTGCTCAACTATTTGATTTTTTCCCTTAGGATGTGTTAAAAGCTGACTAGTTTCAAAGCACTTATCAGATCTTAGGCCATTCTGTGTTATCTTTGTGATTGTCTTGGAAGTAACTAAGTAAAGAAGAACTAGGAGAGGATCAGGGTGAGTCCCAGCCCACTAGTTTTTGCTCCAAAGGTTGCCTTCAAGTTTCCCTTTGTTTTTAATCTGTGTTCTATTAGAAGTGTATCAAAGGCTGGATAGTTTCAAAGTACTTACCAGATCCTAGTTTGCTTCTATGTTTTTCTTAAGTGCCTGGTCAAAGGGTGGCTAGTTTCAAAGTACTTACCAGATCCTGGGCTGCTCTTTGTTCTGCATCTGTTATTTCCCTTTCTTATTGTATCACCCCATTCCATAAATCAAACTTTAAAGAGATCCTTAGGCATAGATGACTTGCCCCATAGATTCCTCTTGAACCTGAACGTTTCAATTAAATCCTCTTATGACTCCATAGCCCAATGGATTGAAAATTTGCTATCATCTTTCTTTATGATCAAAGCTTACTCTGTTTGCTTGCAACTTCTCACCTTTGAACCTATTTGCATATAGATCTTTCCGCCTCAGACAGCAACTATGTTCAACCATCCGAGAAAACCAAACAAAACCCTTGGCCTTCATAACTAGCCTAATATCATCACCCCAAACTTCAAAGAAAATATCCATCTTTGTACATGGGAGCATGGAAAATTTTAGGTGCTAATATTCGCAGGTGGGCTAATTTTCCAAGGTTTTTCCAAAAAAAAGATTTGCCAATTTCCAGTTTTTTATAAAATGATTCGCCCAAATTTTACAATAAAAAAATATTTTACCTTAAAAATTGCCAAAATTGTATAGGCAATATATATAATATCATTATAAATTTGAATAATTTTACAAATACATCCATAAAATTTTTATAGTTTTCATATCAGGGACTAGTGAGATTCGCCAATTTTTTAAACTTCAGGATAATTTCCCATCCATAAAATTTTCCCTGGTTGGGAGGCCACTTTAAGATGTTTACTGACCACTCTACTCTCAAGTACCTGGTCAATAAGCCCATGTTGGGGGTGAAGATCTATAGATGGTTGTTTCTATTTCAGGAGTATGACTTTGAAGTCATTGTGAAACCTGGGAGACTGAATGCTGGGCTAGACTATCTGTCATGCATTGAAAGTGTAGAAGAACCAACCGACTTGGAATATGGATTACCTAATGTGTAGATATTTTCTATAGATATATTTGATGATAATTTTTTAAATATTAATCATTTCCTAACCACTGGAAGTGTGACCATGGATTATACACTGCATTAGAAGAAAGAGTTGGTTGTGCGCACATCAGACTTTAATTTCCGGTCAGCTATACAAAATAGGTGCAGATGAATCCTGCGAAGGTATGTGTTGGAATTTGAGAGACGAGATATATTAGCTGAGGCTCATGGAGGGGTTTTCAGAGGTCACTATGCAGGTAAATCCACTGCGTAGAAGATTTTACGAGCTAGTTTATGGTGGGCCATGGTGCATAGTGACGCACATGCATATTACTGTGCTTGTGATGTATGCCAAAGGACATGGAAAATGTCGTGTAGAGATGAGATTTCGCTGCACCCACAAATGGCGTTTCAAGATTTTGAGAAATGGGCCACTAATTTTGTAGGACCCATTGACTCTCTAGGAAAGAAGACATGTGCATTACATAATCACTACGAAAAATTATGTGACCATATGGGCTGAGGCTAAGCCTGTGAAGGACTGTAGTGTAGACACAACTGCGCACTTAATTTTTGATAACATATTGACTTAGTTTGGGTGCCCTAATATTTTGATGAGCGACCGGGGTACACACTTTGTGAATGAAACTATTGAAGCTCTGACAGAAGAATTCCAAATTCATCATCATAAGAGTACTCCATATCACATACAAGCGAATGGTGTGGTGGAAGCTTTGAATAAGATATTGGAGACTACGTTTAATAATATCTAAAATGCTAATCAAAATGATTGGGATGTGCACATACCTGCAGTTCTTTGGGCATACAAAACCATGTGCAAGAAGTTGATAGGAAATACATCATTTAGGATGGTGTATGGGAAAGAAGCTGTTATGCCAATGGAGTATATTGTCCCAAGGTTGTGCATTGCAACATTCACTAATATGGAAGAGTAGGATATTATGGAAGAACAATTGTCACAATTGGTAAGGCTGGAAGAGGATCGATTCATTTCAGGTTTCCATCAACAAGTGCAAGAGGTGTGCGAAAAGGCTTGGCATGACAGGAACATTAGACAAAAGGTATTTAAGGAATAGGATTTGGTTTTTTTCTATGAAAACAAGTTTGTGCACCACCCAGGGAAGTTCAAAATGCATTGGCTCAGATCATATGTTTTCAAGGAAATCACAGACAGAGGTGCAATGTGCTTGGCCACATTAAGCAGAGAAAAACTTCCTGGGTATGTTAATGGAAGTCAATTGAAACCATACAGGGATGACCCTCTCCCTGTGCACACCAAATAGCTATATGGCCGAAAATATGGATCTACGCAAACAGGTGTGATGAGCACACAGTAGATGCATGCGAAGGTTGACTAGGTCACAGAGGCACCAGAATATAGCCGCTGGAATAGTAAGCATGGATAAGAAAAAATCCTTACCATATGGAGGAGTGACTAAATTGAATTTAATGAAGATATTATGCCATATTTGAAGCCATTTTAGCATTTATGGGGATACATTAATGAACAAAAGACCGTTTAAGACGTGCCTATGCTATAAATAAAACCGAAGGGGTCACATGTTCCCTTTGATTTCTATGCTATTTTTGCAATTTCTGCTCTCTGATTTCTCAAGATTGTCCACAACTTATGTCTTCCCTTGATCGAATCTTTGAGTAGGTGCTGCACTGTCAAGGATTAGGTCACCTAATTTCGCCCAACATGACTGAAAATAAGCCCACCCCTTCTGCGCTGCCAGCTGAAGAGACCGTTGCGCAGGATGTTGAGACCCCTGCGCCAATCCAAACAAAAATGGACAGTCCTTCAGGTCCCAAACATCACCTTGTTAGAATACCTCAAAGCCGCGTTCAACTGTTGTAGTGTGCCAGAAGAAGCCTATGGCGGAATTGCCTGAAACTATTATGGAGGAGGACATCGTCAAGGTTGCATATCCCATATCATGGTTGCTTGCGTATGTCGCGCCATGCAAAGCCTTTGTGAAGGTCCCGAAGGATTTTGATAAGGTGCGGTCATATATCAATATTCTACTTCTCCCTAAGAATGTAGCTGTTGAAGGTGACATGTTCACAAAAATTCCACTGCTAAAAATGGAGGACTGGGACCTGGAAAACCAAGAGAAATTTCTAGAGCTCACACCCACTATGTACTTAGAACCGGTCACCTATGATGGTGGGGTGATCAAGGTTGAGCCAAAGCCCTAGGGACTGGGTCTGCAAAAGTTAGGGTTGTTGAACCTATAACATATTCCACACTTTGGGTGTAGCCCAATTAATGACATCTGTGCGCACCATATTCTCTCCCCGGTGCATGATGACTATTTGTGGCTTGGAGAGTGCATTCCAATTGATGATGATCTGATAAATCATATCACCAACTTGCCTAGTCAGGGGGCGGACCCTGTGGCGGCCTTTTGAGGAAAATTTCAAGAGAGGAAAGTTGCAAACAAAGTCAAGAAATACTATAAGGTATCGCACAACACTCGAGGATTCCTTTCCAGTGAAATCAGTGACCCCAAAATTCAATTTTTCATGATCATCCTCACTTGCAATATGATGAGGAAGTGCCATCCAAAGGAAGTCCCAGCCAATGTAATTGCTTTAGCTGGGCAGTGCGAGAAGGTGGTACTATATAACTTGGCTCAGTATCTGTGTGTAGAGTTCCTAGAGAATGTGTGTAAGGTACAGGAGGAGGGGAAACATTTTTACTATGCTTGGCTATTACTCCTTATTTATCTCATCAGATGGAAGATGCCTCAAGATACACAATTCCCAGATATTGAACTAGACATGTACAAAGCCGCGTGCTACAACTCCCTTTAGATTTCGAAGATCCCAGCCAGAGTCACAAAAAATAATATTTTATGGGTGTTGTTTGACTCTATGCTCTTCCAAGCCATTAAATCGAAGCCAAGGTTACCACTAAACTTGTATGAGCATCATAATTTTATTGCAGACTTCAATGCTACATTTCACAATATGCATTTCCGCGTGAAGGGCGCTGTGGAGGGTGTTTGGTATGAATTGTTTTACGTGGTCACAGAGGATGACATGGTGCGCGTCACATCATAGTGAACGACTGCTTGGTTAGAGCCGAGCACCACTGGGGGTGCCTCATCATCAATTTTGAATACTTCTACAAAGGCACACACCACCAAAGATACGCAGTAGAAAGGAAAGGATGCAGAAGAAGAACCTCAACAGACGATGATATGTGACATAATAGATGAGGAGAAGGATGCCACAAAGAAGAACAATGAAGGAATTGAGTGTCCTAAGAAAAAAAACCACAAAGGGCACTAAGCACAGTTCTCAAGCCATGAGAGGTCCATGCAAGAAAAGAAAGGGGTCCAAATTGGCAGGAACAAAGGACCTCACCCTCACGGAGGACGACTTCACAAAGATTGAGAACACAATAAAGTTGGCAATGGAGGATATCTGGCCTGACATGGAAGAAAAATATAAATTTGTGCTCGAGGGAGTACAATTGGGTATCCAAGAGCTCAAACTACAAGCGAGCACGATACAAGAGAGTGTGAAGCAAGAGAGCCAGCTACAAGCAAGCGTGGCAACTTCCAGCAAGGGGAAGACGAGTGCCAACCCGTCAACATGTTGATGTCGTCTCCCGGGGATAGCTTCCTGCTTCAGATTCCCATGCTAGCCATCATAGTGGAGCCACCTACTTTGCACGTTTCCCTAAGAGCCTGTGGAGATATTAGCATCGATCTAGTGGTGTTCCCAGGCAGGAATCTCCATGCGATTTAGAACATGATAGTGGATGAATTGTAGTACTGGGAGGCCCATGCCTTCCACGCTGCAAATGAATCTAAATAGAAATAAAAAATGCTACAATAGAAGCAATAGACAACAGAAAAGGTGCACCATGTAGTTGAGGATCGACACACTGCATTATTGGCAATGATTGATCAAGTGTGCGGTGACTTGCAAGAGGTCACTGTCCCTGCATCAGCCGCACCAACAAATAATTTTAGAGCTTGGACGTTGTGCTAAAGGAATCATAGACATAAATTCAAGTTGTTCAGGAAGAGTTTGAGAAACATATTTCTAAGCTGTAGATGACACTCTAGCTTGAGACACTGCCAAAGGTCATAGAGCAGCGCACGCTAGAGGTAAAGGCAGTTACAAATAGTGTAGCAGCCACAATGGCATAATGTGGAATGATATTGGATGAATCCATGGAAGTTTGGACGAATGTTCAGAATGACCCAATGGTCCAGTAGTTGAGAAATGAGTTTCACATTAAGGAACAATAGTTTATAGATATTAGGATGGTGGCGCCCACTTTGGTAACAACACAGAGACTTGCTAGTTTGCATGAAGGCAATGCAATTCAAATAGAAATTGAAGACTTGCATCACCGAGAGAAGCTATTGGAAACAAGGATGTAGCCTTGGGCTGAGGAATCCCTGTAGCTCTCGCAGAGTCTTGATGGTGCCCTCAAAATCATATAGCAAACTCAATGGAGCATCACTTTGGCAGCTGAGGGGATTACAACAACAAAATTATTTGATGAAGCATAGAGTGCTGCCATGCAGAGCGTGCAAGTTATATTACCACTCCAGAGCTCTGTCGACACACTGAAAGAGAAGATGAAGGCGACCACCCCACAGTGACTCAGGATGAGTCACGAGATTGTGTTGGGGGCCTGTTGGAGTGGGGTCCCTTGGGGTTCATTTTTGGGTTAATTTTGTCGAAGTTTTGTTGAACGCGCTACACGCAAAGAGTCAAAGGGGATTTGGGGAAGGTAAAAGGCCCTTAATCATTGTAATGGGTTTAAAAGAAGACCATGAGTCTCAAACCATTGTTTGAGACCATGGTATGTGTGCATCTAGATAATATAAATATGTAAGGATCGAGTCGAGTAGAATAAATCAAGATATCAGATGTATGGTTGTTGTTAATGTTTTGATCTGAGTCTGGGTTTTTGGGTAGAAAGGCTCCTTCTGGATGTGTGTGCAGAAGGATTAAATGTACCGAATTGCATATCTATTAATAAAGAAGACGTTTTGGCAAACCTGGTCTCCTATGTGAATTACTGTATTAATTATGTGTTATTTTATTTAAGATCTAAATTTTTTCTGTGTTGGACATTTACTTCTGTTGATGGTTAATTTCTTCTCTGGTTGAATATTAATTGATGTTAGATGAATAGATCTGATTGAAGTATATTTAATTACTGTGCACAAAATATATTGAAGTATTCTATGATAATTTAACTAAGCATTTGTTATATTATTTGTTATAAGTCTAGTTAGGGCCACTACATCAAAATCTTCCTCAGGGTGCAGAAACCTGGTTCCAACACCCCCCCATACTTCTTTGTGTGAGATTTTTATCTACGCAAGCAGATCACTGCTGAAAGTGCCAATAGTTGGAGGGTTTTTTTGGTTGCGTGATAACTCTGAACCTAGGTCAGGACCCCTCAAGCTAACATGTATGTTCGTTTTGGAGGAAGTGGAGGGTTTCGACCCTACGAGAACATCATCAAATGTAGGACCTCCACGTATGTCTCCAAATATAACTTTTATAATTCATATGTTTTGCATGCATGTTTAATGTATATTTTTTAATTATCTTGTTCTTCTTTTTTGAGGCTTTCAACCATTACCTTAGGGAAATTTTCTCACCAAAATTTGGTGTGCTAAATATTTGCAAATAAAGAAGAAAAATGTGAAAAACTAATAGACAATGGGGTTACAACACTAATTGAGAAACAACATGTGTAATCTAAGTAAGGTTTATAGGAGTTTTAGAATTATGATCACTCAAATCCTAATCCAGGTTTTGAGCATTGACCATGGTTTCATATTTGTTCCCTAAGGTTTCTCCTTTCTTAGCATTGGGCGTTGTATCCAAATGTTGTTAACGTTCCTTCATATCTGAAAAATTTTCGTTACTTTTCTCTGTAATTTCTTCATGTCTTACATATTTATCTTATTGATGTTCTTTCCCATGAATAAATTCATTTAAATTATTTAACCCATCATTTCCTTGAGTATTATATTGAACCAAGTTTTCATTGTCTTTAGATTCATCTTGAATGAAAAAGGGGCTAATAGTTTCCCTTACTTGAAGTTCCGCAAGGGGAACAACAAAGACTTTACTCCTTTTCTGTAAGAAAGAAAAATACCTTTCTTCCCTGAAAGATTCAAATATATCTTTAACCATAAAATCATTTATTTAAAATATCCCAGATAAGACTTCATCAAAATAAATTACATCCTTAAGAAAATGATTGAAAGGAGGATCCTGATGGTCATAGCTTTTGGAATACATGAAAAACTTTAAATGTGCACTAACAATATCTTCAGGATCATACCTATAGAAAGGAATTGTATCTAGCCATATCTCTCTCAATTATTTTGTTTACTCAATGATTAGGAGCTCAAGTCCGAGCTATGGAAAAGGCTCAAAATTAAACGTGTTCAAAATCACTTGCAACCTGAATGACCGGATAGGCCTTGTCGATATAATCCTGGCGCCATGAACAACACTCAAATCCGACATTGTATGTGAAAGTTATGCAAGTTTAAAGATTTCAATAAACTGTAAAAAACTGAATTGACTAGGTTTGACTTTTCTAAATTGGAAAAATAAAAAAATATTCCAAGGAATATTCCCTAGAATATTCCATCTGGGCCAATCATATTACAACACTTGGCATTCTATTATTCATTGGTGGATTGACCTTTTTGTGTTGTGACCAATGGGAGGCTGCCACGTGGTAGGCCCGGAGGCCGCCACGTGGTCCCAGGCCGAAGAGGTTTTAGTTATGGAAATTTTTTTTGCAGCCAATAGGATTCGAGCACCCGAACTGTAACGCACAGAGCCGACGCCCGAACAACTCCGCTACACATTACATCTTAGCAATCTAAGGATCTGTGGTTTATTTAAAGTTCGAATTTAATTGGGGCAGAGGTTTAAAGGGCTAGCCCCTTAGGGATAACCCCCATCCGATGTGACCTCATCATGTGATCGGGGGCATGGAAACATCAAACCACAAGCCAAATGGTTAGACCGTTAGCATTAACTCTGGATGTGAACGCGGAGTTTGAAACATTTTATGCCACGGGTTTTGTTTTAAACAATTAATATTTGCCGTTAAGTCGAGTATGGCATATGACCGCCACCCTTTAAATTTAATGTCACACAAAATGGTTCCACTCAACTTGGCACCGGTTCCACCAAATCTAGAGTTATGCCATTTTTGGCGTTGCTATCTGCAGTTAGCCCACAATTAGTGGGGTTTTCAAGTGACATTGGGCATAAATGTTGTTTTGGTCATAATTGCTCCAATATTGATCCAATTTGGACAAAATTTTAGTCAATTTCAAATATTTTTTCAGCATTCTTGAGTGTTTGGGATAGGTTCCAGAGGCAGTAGAGGTGTTCTACAACCATTTTTGCTTCAGGGAAGCTTGGAGAGCCACTAGGGCCATTGGGGAAATGGAGCTATATTGAGTTGTACCTCACTTTTTGAGGTGAACCAAAAACCATTTTCAGCCATTTTCCACCTTCTGAACCTAATGGAAGAGGTTTTAAAACTGTTTGAAGACTTTCAGAGCCCGAAAATCTTCAGGGAAGTTTGGAGAGTCATCAAGGCCATTGGGGAAATGGAGCTGTATTGAGTTGTACCTCACTGTTTGAGGTGAACCAAAAACCATTTTCGACTATTTTATACCTTCTAAACCTAATGGAAGAGGTTTCAAAACTGTTTGAAGACTTCTACAACCCAAAAATTAATTAGAGGAGTTCAAAGAGCCATTAGGGCCTTGTTGAAGAAGGCATTGTAATTGGTAATTTTTCACTGTTTAGTGAATATGGAAAGAAATTTTTATCATTTTAATGTATTTTTATTTTGTATTTACAGTTATATTTTCCTATTGAGGCACTTTTAAACTTGTATTAGCATTTTGGAAAATTTTAATACAAGAGGAAAAGCCAATTTGGGAGGCTTGGTCCAGTAGATGTAGCCCAGGAGGGGTGAACTGCTCACCAAATATCTGAGTCATGTTATGCTGAAGTTATTTTTATATGTATTTATGATTTAATATGTTAAACAACAAACTTAATTAACATTCCCTCACACATAAACTCAGAAACAGTTACCAAATACACTTTGTTTAACTTGAAAGACATGGAGAATTTTGCACACATTTAATTAAATGGAAATGGATAATTTGCACAAAATTTACAAAATTTAAAAATAATTCCATTTTCAGATCAGATGGTATCATAGCTTAGGTTGAGCATTTGTTTTTGTGAAAAAGGTGTTAAAAAAGTGTAAAAGATTGACTATTTTATTGGTTTCAAAATGGTTGATTGTATGAGTTTTCTTGAGTTGAAAAGATAGCTGTTGATAGCTAAGCCTTGGAAAGATTTGTAGACTATTTCCTTACCCCAAAGTACCTCAATATTATATTGGAAAACAAACCCACTTGATTAGTGTTTGCTACAAAAGCTATTGGAGTTTGTGTTTTATGGCTGTTTGAATAAGAGTATGGTTGTAAAGACATTTGGTTAAAAGCTTGTCATTTGTTTGAAAGCTTTGAGAAGTTTTCTTTGGAAGTTACTTTTGTTAATTTTACCATTTAAATAATGTCAAATTCATCTACAAGTGAAGTTTCCTCCTTCACGAGATTCTTCAATGATGACATGAAGAATGAGTTCATTAAGGTGAAGGACATGGTGCAGATTTTGATCGAGGATCAAAGTGAAAGTGTTAAGCTTCATGCACAATTGTTAGCCATGAAGGAAGAGAAGGAAAAAATTCTCCAAAGATTGCATGACATGGAGAAACAACTCTTTCAAGCTCAAGAAGCTTTGTCCAAGAACAAGCTTGAGGAAGAGGTAAACCATTCCAACTTGTCTTGAATTTCCTCATTTGAAAGGTGCGTTGGTTCTTTTGAAAAACATACAAGGGGTATAGGGTTCAAATTAATGTTTAAGATGGGCTATCATGAAGGCAAAGGTTTGGGAAAGCATGCAAAAGGCATGGTTGACCCTATTTTGGTTGTGGAGCGACCCAAGAATGTTGGTCTTGATTATGAGCAGTTTAATGGCGAAGAATCCAAATCCTTGAATGCACGTGATGCAAATTTAAAGAGAACCTTTATTCCAAGTTCTAAAATACATATATGTCAAAATTGTTTTAAGGATGATTGCCATTGTTTTAAGCCTTCATTGCAGCAAGTAGAGGGTAAACATGTCGCTTATGGTGAGCATTCAAGTTCAAACAATTTTCAAGACAAGAACTGTGATGTAAGTTTGGAAAAGAAAGTTGTAGCCTCTATTAGTTCATCGTCTCATGAAGACAGAAGGATGGACATTATAAACAGCACAAAAGGTATAATTATTCACATGATCAATTTGATTATGTTTCGGCAAAGAATGATAATTTTTCTTGTTCAAATGAAAGAAAGTTTTGTTGCACATTTTGTGGTGGATTTAACCATGTTGCTTCAAGATGCTGGTTGAAAAAGAAAGCACACAAGAAGCAGAAAAGGCAAAGAAAATTTTCTCAGAAAGTGCTTAAGAGTTGTACATTTTGTCAAAATAAGGGACATGATGTCTCTCATTGTTGGACTTTGCATCCAACAAGTCGTCCAAAGCACATGCAGCTAGAGGAAAAAAATATTGGCGCAAGTGGATCTATGGATTCCATTATCGATGTGGAAATGGAAGATTCACATGTAGAAATGTTGCAGCAGGAAAAGACACCATGGAGTTGGATTGGTAGGAAGTGGATTAAATTCTTAATGCAGTAAGTCATACTCATTTTGTACATGTAAATTTCAGATTTTGTATGCATGTGTTTCAGTTGAAAAGTTGATGCAAGATTGCATGTAAAAGCAGTTTCAGTTGAAGGAATTTCTTTTTTGTTGCAAAATTTTTTCCTGGAGGTGTAAAAGATGAGTATGATACTCACTTATATTGCAGCAATGTCTTTAAGTTAAGCTCTTAGTAACCCACATGTTTTTTTTGGGATGATGTACTTGTTGGTATTTGAAAAGAAGAGTTGAAGTTGCACATGTACATAGAGGTTGTATGTGTAATTAGCAAACTGTAAATAGTTCATTGTACATGATACATACACATGTGTTTTTCAAGATGTATATTTTTGTTTATCGACTTGTGTTGATTGTGTCACACATGTTTATCGACTTGTGTCGATTGTGGGCACACTTTTTACATTGATGGTTGTGTCAATTGTATAGCACATTTCATGTCAACTTGTTGTTGATGTCGCATGTTGCACGATTGATGTTTGAGTCAAAGGTGTTTGTCGATTGCGGATCGATAGATGGATACACCATTGTGCAAAGAATATTAACATATATTTGATGTTATAAGAAGCTGACAATCAATGCTTTGAAGGAGCAAAGAGGTGATCTCATTTCAAATTTTTGCATGAGATTTTAGTTTCAAGATTGATGTGCACTCTTGTGATAGGATTTTGCAAGAAGCTTGTAGTCCATTTAGGACTTGATGTTCAGATTACTTCTGAAATTTTCTCGCCAGTAATTTGCTGAGTGAGTGCAAAAAAGGCAGCTCTTGATAGGAGGATAGGCATCAGTGAAAGGAAGAGTGAATTTATTTCTAGTTGAAGTTCAAATTCATTTTCCATGAAAGGAAAATTATTGGAGGCTGAAGAGAAGAGGATGTTGTTATTCTCACATTTGCTGTACAGTTCAGTTTCATCATTTTAGTGAGCTTTTGGGGTCCAAAAGCTTCTCATTTGGGAGGTGTGATCATGAGCTCAAGTTCGAGCTATGGAAAAATTTCAAAATTAAAAGTGTTCAAAATCAATTGCAACCTGAACGAGGATAGGCCTTGTCGATATGATCCTGGTGCCGTAAACAACACTCAAATCCGACATCGTATGTGAAAGTTATGCAAGTTTTAAGTTTTCAGTAAACTGCAAAAAAATGAGTTGACCAAGTTTGAATTTTCTAAATTGGAGAAATTTAAAAAAAATATTCCAAGGAATATTCTTGGAATATTCCTCAAAATATTCCCTGGAATATTCCCGAGAACATTCCATCTGGGCCAATCATATTACGACACTTGGCATTTTGTTATTCATTGGTGGATTGAATTTTTTGTGTTATGACCAATGGTAGATGCCACGTGGCAGGATCGAAGGTTGCCACGTGGCCCCGAGGCCAAAGAGGTTTTGGTTATGGAATTTTTTTTTTCAGCTAACAAGATTCGAGTACCCGACCTCTAATGCATAGAGCCGACGCCCGACCAAATCCGCTATACATTACATCTTAGCAGTCTAAGGATCTGCGGTTTATTTAAAGTTGAATTTAATTGGGGCAGAGGTTTAAAGGGCTAGCCCCTTAGGGCTAACCCGCATCCGACGTAACCTCATCATGCGACCGAGGGCACGACAACATCAAACCACAAACCAAACGGTTAGACCATTAGGGTTAACTCCGGATGTGAACGCGAAGTTTGAAACATTTTTTTCCACGGGTTTTGTTTTAAACAATTAATCTTTGTGGTTAAGTCAGGTATGGCATGTGACTGCCACCCTTTAAATTTAATGTCATACCAAACGGTTCCGCCCAACTTAGCACCAGTTCCACCAAATCCAGAGTTATGCCATTTTTGGCATTGTTATCTGCAGTTAGCCCACAATTAGTGGGGTTTTCAAGTGACAATGGGCAGAAATGTTGTTTTGGTCATAACTTCTCCAATATTGATCCAATTTGGAAAAAAATTCAGTCAATTTCGACTATTTTTTCAGCATTTTGGAGTGTTTGGGATAGGTTCTAGAGGTAGTAGAAGTGTTCTATAGCCATTTTTTCTTCAGTGAAGCTTGGAGTACCACCAGGGCCATTTGGGAAATGGAGTTGTATTGAGTTGTACCTCACTGTTTGAGGTGAACCAAAAACCATTTTCAGCTATTTTCCATCTTTTGAACCTAATGGAAGAGGTTTTAGAACTGTTTAAAGACTTTCAAAGCCTGAAAATCTTCAGGGAAGTTTGGAGAGCCATCAAGGCCATTGGGGAAATGGAGCTATATTGAGTTGTACCTCACTATTTGAGGTGAACCAAAATTTTTTTTCAAATATTTTCTACCTTCTGAACCTAATGGAAGAGGTTTCAAAACTATTTGAGGACTTCTACAGCCTGAAAAGCTTCAGATGAGTTCAAAGAGCCATTAGGGCCTTGTTGAAGAAGGTATTGTAATTGGTAATTTTTCACTGTTTAGTGAATATGGAAAGACATTTTTAGCATTTTCATGTCTTCTGATTCTGTATTTATAGTTATATTTTCCTATTGAGGAAATTTTAAACTTGAATTAGCATTTTGGAGCATTTTAATAGAAGAGGACAAGCCAATTTTGGAGGCTTGGTCCAACAGACGTAGCCTAGGAGGGGTGAACTGATTACCAAATATCCGAGTCATGTTATGCTGAAGTTATTTTGCTGTGTATTTCTGATTTAATATGTTAAAAAACAAACTTAATTAACATTCCCTCACACATAAACTCATAAACAGTTACCAAATACACTTTGTTTAACTTGAAAGACATGGAGAATTTTTCACACATTTAACTAAATGGAAATGGATACTTTGCATAGCATTTACAACATTTAGAAATACTTCCATTTTCAGATCACTCAATAGTGTGACCTCTATACTGAAGTGAATAGAGACCAATATTTATAGGGTAAGTTGGCCACAACTTCTTTGAGTTATTAGAAAACCCTTGTGTGATTCCATACATAGATGTATGATTAGCAATTTATTTCAAAGACAATATGTCTGGAATGTACAAAGGAAGGATGTGAGGGGCAATGTCAGATCCAAAGATCCTAAAACAGGTGTATCTTTCCTGAAGAATCTAGTGCCCTATTCCACATAGAGAACTTAGAAAATCTCTATTGATTCTAAGAGGAGGTTTATTATGCAACAAATAGTATAAAGGTAACATAAAGTGGTCAAAAATATCATAAAAATGTTTTGAATATTAGTTTCTAGAGAGAATGGAGTAATATTGGGGAATGTGTGGTTCTTTCTCTATCCAAAATGATTCAAGCAAAGGAAATGGAAAAATTGCTACTATAACATCCAAGAGATAAGAAACAATATAGAAGGGTGTCCTGAAACCTAGAGGAGAATATTGTGTTATCCTTATTTCATTAGTCAAATTTTGTGAAAGAATGCTAGCCCAATTAAAAACCCAGTCTTTCTAGAAAATGCCATGGAATAAAGGGGCCTATTTTTCTTCAAAATGGTTTATGTTTGGCTGATCATATTGTCTAGAGAGCATAAAAATAATAAGAGAATGAGGGTGTTTTAAGTTTTCAATAGGGTATAATTTATTCATCTTGGCTTTGAAACCACAAGAATCCATTACCAATTTTTTGACACACTGAGAAAAATCTATTTTGTGTTTTAATTTTTTTTTATCTTGGAACTCAAAATTATATATTAATTTAATAAAATTTCTAGGTTCAGTAACTTATATATCTTGTGAAGAGTTTTGGGCCTCCAAGATCAGACTACTTTTCCAAAGTCACTAATAACAATGCATTTATCAAGATTTACATGAGATATGATCCATCATACCATATCATAGCAATGGAGAATAGATGGCTTGGTTTCAAATTTATGAATCTTAGTCCTTTGAATGTTGATATAATTATTGTTTTCCTAACAAGGTCCTCTTTTGAAGAATCTCCCTCGATTTGTTTTTCAAGTTTCCCTTTAAAATATTGGAAAATTTCTTCCCATGAAATTACTCTAGTGTCCCTAGTATTGCCAGTAGTATCTATGAAGAAAGTTTCATTTGAATTCTTCTTCTCTTATGAATATGATTGATCATCCTTTGATTTTATTGTCAGACTATGTGAAACAATATTTTTCTTCCTTAATATAATTTTTTTCCCCATTGTTGCCGCACAACAAATTAATTAATAATGAATACCATAAAGATTTGCAATGCTTGAAATATATAATATTCAAACTGCATGATGAATTTACTAGAAAAGCTCACACTTAGAGATGAAGTTCACTAATAATAATTTTGTAAGGTACTTTATATAAGTAGAAACATTATGGAATGTTTAGGAAAATTACTCAAAGTAAATGAGAAATATTTTCGGGGATATTGAATGATTACATGTGTTTATTTCCCATTAATTAAGGTTATCATTTCCATAAATCCTTGAAGGGTGGAAATTTGTGAAATCATTTTGGGTCGAGAATGGAAATGAATGTAAAATCAATGGCTGAGAATGGAAATTGAATTGCTAATTCGAACATCTTAGGTTGAATAAAATCTTTGAGCTTTGTTCACTTCTTTAGCCAAAAGGTAGGATTTGAGTGCTTAACTATAATCCATGTTTAACAAGGATTAAAACCATCTTAATTAATGTTAATCCATTTTTAACCTTTTAATCATGTTATGATATTATCTTGACATCCAGGGTTTGGCAGTTGCAACAAGCCATACCCATTGAGACAAGTAAGATACCACATCATTTATTATCTCTTAATCGCTATTAACTTCATTGATTGGCCTAATCCTGGGATCAAGTCGGATTAATACAAAATTTGGTCATCCAGAGTGTGTGGCATATCGTAAGTGTTCTTGTTCGAGTGAGAGACTGGATGTGAAGATTTCTTAATTAATCATGATTAAGGTCTTAAAATAAATATTAAACAAGGGGTTACAAACTTAACAAGATATCCAATTATCTAAGGAGTGGAAAGTGTAAATATTTTTGGTCATTTCATGAGCCCAGATGGGTGAATATCAAGAGGAATGTAAAGTTCAATGAAACACATGAAATTTGGTGACAAATTCGACCTTTTATCAAATAATAAGATAAGAAAATATATCCATGCATCTGGGGAAGCAAAGGAACATCTTGTTGATGAGTGAAGTGGAATTCGAATGAGCATATTAGCAAGACTCATATTTTTCCCAAAAAGATAACACAACAAAACCAAAGAAAACTATGATTTTCCATAACAAAACCATCAGAGGAAGCTCTCAATAAGCCAAAGATAAAAATTTTAATAGGGGCCTCATTTATTTAAAAAACAAATAAGGAGTTTTTGTATACACCACAATAGGTTGATAAAATTAAAAAATGCAAATACCATATTTATAATCTAAAATATCGGGAAAAAAATAAAAAATATTTGAAAATGCATTCAAATATCTTGTAAACCAGAAGGAAAGGGTTTAAAGGGATTGAAAATAATATTATTAGAATTAAGAAATGAACACAAACTTAATTTCAACCTTACATACAAATTTTCTACAAAATGGGAACATGACTTAAGAATTAAATGGTTTTAAGTTTCATATCTAGTTCAAACTTGATTTATAAAAGGATATTCAACAAGATTAATAGCTACGATGTTGCATAGTCCTTGTCTTTATCACTAATTAAATTAGTAAGGTAGCGTGGGGTCTGCGTTTCATCCTTATTCGAGAATTATTTCCACACTTGCAATATGCCATTATTCTCACCTCGGTAAATTCAAAATGAAAGCCACTTCCACACATATTTCTTTGCCTCTGCATAACTTCCTCCACATAACTAGTTGTTTTTTAATTCATACATTATTAACCGCTAACCATTTTTCCTCACGTTCATTATTATTATCTATTTTAATTAAGAATGTTAATATTTTCTTAAAATAGGAGAAGGTATATCCACTCAAATAAAATAAAATGAATCTATTTATTGCTAAAAGATAACACGCCATTAAAAAAAATAAAATTAAAGTTATGCATTACTAAATTAATAATAATTCATGATCAGTGTGGAAGAAGCTCATTGTGTGCAAGTGCGGAGAAGTGCATATCATCTACACGTCTCTGCACCTCCAAAGAATGAGCCATCCTCTACATTGCTATCCTATGCATTGTTTGTATGCTTCCACACTAAATAATTTGCACTACAATTTTTTTTTTTTTTAAATTTGGAATAAGTGGGGGAGTGCAAAGTTTTGTTAAAGCTATCACTCCACACAAAATACCATCAAAACAAAACCAAAATTAATGAATAAAGTAACATAAATCTAAAGGTTATCATGGCGAATAAGAGCAAAAGAGTAAATACTCATTTTCCCCATGGTATTACACTGATTCTTTGTCCATAATATTTGGCTTTCTGGCTCCACTGAAATTCAACACACAAAGGAGTAATTCCCACGACCACAAATTCGCAATTCCAATCATTTCAGATCCCCATCATAATTCCAGCTATAGTTATACACATATGTATTCCACTAATGGTTATTCTAAAAAAAATACAATGTTATGCTTACCATGGGAGACAAAGGTAGCCACAAAATCATATTACTGCATGCATTTTCGATTATTCTCTTTCATATGGATGAAACATAAGCGAGTTAAATTCCAGAAAGAACGAGAGTGGTTGTTCCATACACTTTCTACCTCAGTATTCAATTGCCTAAAGGTTGTTCGTAGTGTGGAAAAAATTATGTACAAAACTAAATTTCATTGAAAAAAATAAATTTTTTTATGGTTATGTTTATGAAATTAGGCAGATGTACCGAAACGCAGAGAAAGTTCATTGTGCAGAGGAAGCTTTCAAGCTTCCATTGTGTGGTTCTCTCCACCTTGTAATAAAGGATTTTATTGTTAATATTTTAGTATTAAAACATAGTCAATATTTGATGTTCGGAATAACATTGTTTATGATTACATTATTAATAATATAATAATAGTAAATAATGCACACCACCACTATTTAATTGATTCTTTTTTCATGAATCTTTCTACATAGTGAAACTATGACCACCTTTGAATTGAAATTGGAAGCTATTATTAACTGATAAATACGTTCAACTAAAGTATACAATATTATTGGTAATATTTTAATTGTAAATAATTATTATCTTTGTATTTCCAAATATATGTTTGGATCTCCACACTTCACACTAAAAGATTTTATTTCTAATATTATTGGAAATATTTTATTATCAAATAATGCATATCTTCATATTCTCTTTTGCTCGAAGACCCTTCGGAGATATCAACGCACTTTTTTAATGTATCTCTAGTTTATATCAATGTGGGTCTTCTCAAAAGTATGCATGCATCCAATCAATCAATTGAGTAAAGGTTGTATGTAGTGCAGACACAATTTTGCACAAAATTTCATTTCATTGAACAAAAGATTTGTTTATGGTTATATTTCTGAAATTAGGGAGATGTGCATATGTGTGAAGAAATTTCATTGTATGGAGGAAACTTTCAAGCTTTCATTGTTTGCAATAACATTGTTTATGATTATATTATTGATAATATTTTTTATTGTAAATAATGCATACCTTCGTATATTTGAATATATTTTTGTTTATGGTTATCTTTGTCATATTTGGCACATATGTGGAAGTACAAACCCATGTGATAACATTGGTAATATTTTAATGATAATTAATCAATTGAGTAAAGGTTCTAGTGAATTTGGTCAAAATTATGTACACAATCACATCAATTTTCACGTCATTGAGAAAAATCTTTGTTTTTGGTTATCTTTCTAAAATTAGGCACATCCTCGAAAGTGCGGAGAAATATTTCAAGCATTCATTATGTGGATATCTGTGCTACACACTAAAGGCTTATATCGATAATATTTTAGTATTAAATAATCCATTTTTGGTGTTGGCAAGTCCAATTCTCGCATCATTGAACATTAATTTTGTTTGTGCTTATGTTTTTGAAATTAGGAAAAGGAATATTTCAAGCTTTCATTATACAAATGTTTGCACTCCAAAAAAAAAGCTTTGTTTGAGTGCAGAAATTGAGTGCGGAAAAGTTCAAAGCTAATATACAATGCCGCACAAACACTTCATATCCAATATACGATATCAATTTTCATTCATAAAATTTAATATCGCATATTATACTCATTATTTGTGTAGTTTAACATTAGTGTTATATGCAAAAGTAGGTGTGAAAGGACAAATGTGTTATATGCAAAAAATATGTCGAGACAATAATGTTTATGAAAATGCAGAAACTTTAAAATCACACTTAGCATTGAATAATTAATTAATGCAAACATTGAACCTATCAATATTATTGATAATATTTAAGTCATAATGCATATCTCCGTATTATATTTTGTTGGAAGAGAACTCGTATTATTATATCGGAATATAGAGGTGCTAGTTGCTTATAAAACACATATTTTTTCCCATCTTTGAGAAAAAGCTTTATTTATGGTTATTACTCCAAAATTAGGTACATGTGCAGAAGTGCAGAGAAAGTATGCATTATCAAATATTCATTTTTACAATTGGGTAAAATTATGTTCTCTTGTTTGAAAATGATAACATAACCGTTTCAAATATGTGTGGGACGATGGTGTGTGGAACATGGAACATAGACCTCCTCACTCACATACTTTCACAGTTTGACATGGCTCAATATCTAAGATATCTTCGTATTGCGAATGAGCATCAGTTTCTTTGCATATCATCCCTGCAATATTTGTATTTAATGATAGTACCATGTCTACTACCCAATTTACACATGACTTTATTTTCTCTTCGTAATATTGTTCTGCTTGTTGATATTCTTTCTATATCTGCACACAACCATGAATAGAATAAATTTTGAAAGCCTTGTTTCATTATACATGGAACAATTTAACTAACCATTCAAATTTGTAGAATTAAATATAAATATAAATTGTGAAGACGGTAAGGGCCCATGTTACCCTGCAAAAATTTCTTCATTATGAATTTTTGCTCATATAATATAAAATATATCAAATCTCTAGATTTCTGAAATTGTAACACCCTCTTCCCACATCTACCCAAGTAACTGACCAACTGGGGTAAACATGTGATGAGAGGCTACTAATATGACATTAAACCTCCTATATGTCCTTAAGGAAGTGGAACTGACAGAAATACCAAAAACACGCCGCACATCGCATCATTGACATCCCCAAGATGTAACCTAACCTTCTAGGGCCCTGTTCCCTGAGGGGGGACTGATTTTTAGCCCCTTTGAGGCTTAGCCATTGGCTTTTAACGGCAAGGGAGCGACTATAGACCCTATATTCACAGGCTAGCCTTTTCAAGGTAGTGGCTAAGGCCTAAAAAATGATTTTTTTCGCCTGTAGCTCAAGGATTTGTGCTACATTTTCAGCCCCTGAGCCGAGGTCACTACCCAAAACATCCTGTAACTTCAGGGGAGGGTAACTATCATTAAAAAACATATTGAAGCAATCACATCAACAAGAACTCATCTGGCCCCACCCATCCATGATAGGAATTTCATCAAGCATGTCACAAACATATCATCTATAGGTATAAACAATAGATTTAAACAAAGGGGTATCTTTCTTATCTGAAAATGGCTAAGAAGCATTGCTCCCCTAAATCATAAGCTATCATACAATTAATTTGACCATAGATGCATTAAGTATTAATTTACTAGTAAAAACATGGAGAGATCCATGCCTCATCATTGTCACAATACATGATCATAACCAACATAATACCAACATAAATATGATGGGTACATCGAAAATAGAATCCACATATAAACCATTGCATATATGCATCAAATACAAAGGCATTGAAACTTTCAGTAATGAATGTAAAAACCAACCCAGAATGGGAATTCCACATTCCACCCAACCATAGACATGGCTGAGCCAAATCTCACTTTAGCTAGTCACCCCTGTGCCATATTCAAAGCATGAATGTGGTACTTTATCAAACACATCAATCAACACCAAACCAGGGCTCCAGAGACCAAACCGTCTCAACCCCAAACCAGTGATTCGACCTCACGGTCAGACATCACTAACTGTCACAGATTGGTCTCCATCCAAGTTGCTCAAAGGCTCCAGAGTGTTTATTCCAAAAAAGGCTCTAGGGCTAGTAACTCAACCCCAGTTGTTGCGTTTTTACAAGCAAGGCTCCAGGACTAGTAACTCAACCCACCTAGGGCTCTAGAGAATTTTCCCAACCAAGGCTCCAATACTAGTAACTCAACCCAAAAAATTTCCATAAGGCTCTGGAGCATCTGTACAAACAAGGCTTAAGGAACTAATAAATCAACCCAACAACTAAAGGAACAATGAGAACCAACCAGAAAAAAAATCAATGGAAATAAACCCACAATCATCATGGCTATCTAGGAAATGGCAAGGCTAGGAAAATGCACTATCAATATCGACCATTCTCCATGCCCATGATATATCATAATCAAGAAACCACATTCAATACCATGCATGCAAAAAATAGTGAGGAAATCATACATGCAACTCAGTACCTACAATCCGAACCTGTTGTATATGTTGATCTCGATGTCCTCTGCGCTTTCCTGCTTTTCTTTTGCTTTCTTGATCCAAATCTCAAAATATTCCACACTCTACAAGAGTGATCCAATAATACTCTATGTGCTGAAGAGTATGAGAGAGAGAGAGAGAATAATAAGAGATCTAAAACTAAACTGACCAAGACTTTCCCCTGATCCTCAGAATCCTTTTTATTAATGAGGCCTCTATTTTATTCATTTTCCATTATTTTCCTTCATTTTTCTCCTCACATGCGATTTGTGACCTTTCACCTTCCTTTTCTCCTATTTTCCATTATTTTCATAAATAAAATTCCAATTTAAATGCTTCATTCCCTTTTCATTTCCTTTTCCTTTTCCTTTACCAATTTCCTTAGCCATAATAAATTGAATGAGCACCCACTAGGATGTTTTTCCCACCATTTAGTTTGGAATACATGTCCCATCATTGTGGTATTATATATTTTTACATGGTTTTTTTCCAGGGCTGTTACAAAACCCTCCCCCTTAGGGGAACACCATCCTTGGTGTTCAATGATACCTATAAACTAGAAAACTACTAAAAAAAAACATACTTCCTATGGAGATTTATAACACAACCCATTGCAGTATTTACAATGAATAACCTGCTCGAAGGAAAACCCATCATGACAATCATACCATGTATTGGAGCTTTATAACACAACTCATGATGGTATTTACAATAACAACCACATATACTCATGCGCATTTGATTCAAATAGAAAATAACCATAATTTCTATGCAGCCTTATAAACTAGCTCGATGCAATATTTACAATAATATACACATATACACATATACACATTTGATAAACCAACAAATATAATGATACAATGCCCAAATTAGCAACAAGGGAAACCAGAGGCTCACACCTCCACCCTCAAGGTAATACCAAGATTCACCTCCTTCCTAGGAAGTCCAGAATCTACTACCAAAGTCAAATCTGCATCTAATGTCCATCGCTACAATCCCGCGCCACTTCTCCTGCTAGTGAATAGTTATTGGATCATTTTTCCATGGCACACTCCCAATGTGCATATGATTCCATATGACATTGCTAATGAACAAAAACAATCCATCCTTCACCTTCCCTTCTCTACTACATAGTCCCTCGAGAAATCCGGTAATCCCCTTCCATGCTGTCACTCACCTTCTAAGTTATGCTGACAGCCCTATCTCGAGAAGTCCATCCCTTGGTAAGGCTTCCTCGCATTAACGGATATAAAAAAAAACAAGGCACATACCTGCCTCAACCATCATACCAGTCATAGAATTCTCATGGAAATCAATGGAAACTATTGGGTACTAGTGTCCCAATATGGCCCTGCTCCTAAAGTGCTTTACCAACACATCACCACATCTTTCAATTTCTTTTGTTGTTGCTGCTAATTATTGCAATCATTTTCAACCATCCCAAACTGGGAATTGCATGATTTCCTGTAGCAAGCACATAATTTCCATTAGAATCAAAATAAATTGAAATAAAATCACATCATACCTCATTGGTAGCTTCATCAGTAAGGTACACTTGTACTTATTTTTACTTCCAATCACATAAGTCAAACTAGTTGTTTGATCAAATGATCATGTATAAACATATCATATCAAGCTATCTCAAAATTCAACCATCATACATCAAAATCATAAATCACATAAAATCATCATAAACCATAATCATAAATCATATGTAACCATCATAAGTCAAAATCACATATCACATGCATAATAGAACTGAAGTAAAATATAGATACTTATCCTTCATCAGTCCTTATTTATGCCTTTGTTCCTTTTGTACACAAGTTGGATCAGTTGCCACACCCGACAAGCACCTAGTGCATTCTCATGAACCATGTACACATACACACAATGCACAACACGTACATCCATACAAGGTGTACACCACCATACAATACATACACCCACACCTGGTGTAAAACAAAACATAATATATATGCCTATACCCAGTGTACTACACAATACATGTACATACACATACATCCAAAGTACAAGACAAAAAAATACATATGCCTACACCAACATAAAATACATACACCTACACTGCTGGTGTACAACACAATACAATACATATAAATACATATACGTACACAGAGTACAACATGATGAATATACATGTCACGATACCACGACTACACCGTGCACATACATAGTACTGCATGCTTGCAACACATGTACGACATGCACATAATACCACATGTATACCGGTACCATATGCATAATATGTGCACAGTACCACTTGTACACAATGCTACCTACACAAAATGTGCACAACATCATATGTACACGACACCACCTACACAATGTGTACACAATTCCAAATGTACATTGCACCACCTGTACAACGTGTACACAATACTACATGTGCACAACACCAGATGCACGACATGTACACGATACTGCCCGCACATAGCACCACATGTACAACCTATACACAACACCACATACACACAACACCATGTGTACAATCATGCAACCAACACCAGATGCACATAATACCATATGTATATCACACACACAAAACCATATGTACATAGCACTGCATATTCAACATGTATACATACACAACGCCACATATCCAATATGTGGATATCACCATAGGCACACAACACCACATAGTCAACATGCTCACAATATGATACCTACACAACACAACATATCCAACATGTACATAGCACCATCTATACCTAGCACTGCATATGAAACATACACACAACACCATATATACAACAGACATACAACTTCATATGCACACAATACTACATATGCAACATTACGCATCACCATAGGCATAATCACTAAATATATGACATGCACAACATATACACAACAATAACATTGTACATCCATAGACCAAAGACTTAACCCACAAGCAACCTTTCTTCTAGTGTCATTCCACTATCCATTCTTATCCTAGCATGCCACAAATCACACTACTTTTACATCGTTGATGTCCCTCTTAGCATTACTTGTCCATAAACATAGGCATAGTACAAGAAATAATATTAATTCATGTCCACATGATACTGAACTCATAGATATGTCAAGGCTACTGTACCACTTGATTCCTCATAGCCATGAACCTCTTCATGTCATTCACTTGCATAAGCAATCATTCCTCCACAAGAATGATCCTTGAAACCTTGTCATACCATGACATAGATAGATAGATAGATGCATATATAATCATTAGCATAAAAAAATCATGATCCTATTAGGTAATTTGATACATACATACGTATATACATACAAATCATCAACATAAAACCATCAAGATCCATGAAGACCCTGTAAATCAACGACATACATAAATACATACCTGTATACATATGTAAACATCAACAAAATCATGATCACAATGCAATGGCTAGATATCATAGAGTCTAGGTTAAGAGAACTTCTTTATTTGTGCACAAAAAGCACAACGTTGAGAACTATAGTTCCCAACATAACCAAGGCATATAACACATCATTCATTTTACTTTTTCTATTTCCTTTCTCATGTATGTACTGCCACCATCCATTTACCACAATGGACCCAACGAGCTCAATTGACTGTCATAATCTTACCTTCTGATACACTTACTCACGTACTGAGCTTAATTCATGTCTTACATTACCTATTGAGTACCACAGACCTCTCCCCAAGCTCCATTAACTTTCCTCTTTCCCAACCAATTTCCAAGGCTCTCAAACAAAAGGCAAGAACAAAAAAATAAAATAAAAATACCATGAGAACCAAAAGCAATACAAAACCACAAAAAAATGGCATAGCTATGCACTAGACATAAGAAAAACTGAAAATCAAGCACATGAAAATCACAAAAGATCAAAAGCACAAGGCTAGCAGCAAACATCATGACTCAATCCCCATGGGTCCCAAGGAAAGTTAAACTCGAGTCTTCTTCAAGGTTTCATGGCAATCTCTTTGCCATGCAATCCCCTGCATCATACTTTCATAAACACATAACTGTCAGCGTATAAAAAAATATAACAATATACCAATTATTTGATCTTGTTGGGCCAATCACACTGCCTTGTAACTAAACACACACATTTCAGTCACATGTTCCAAATATCAACACAACATATATATTGATCTGGAATCAAAATTTACCAATTCTAAAACCATGTCATAATCCATCGGTCATCTCACATTCATCGGTCATAATAAATAATTCTAAAACTATCACCTACTTACACTCAGGTACATATCATCCATCCCAACACATGTGTTACTACAACCATCTTAAAACAATACCATTTCTTCATGCAATCTTATAGAAACGTGTACTCATATCGTGAAATTAATCAAACATTCAAACAAGTTGCAAACATACCATGATAAATAAATCAACTAGATGGTGTAATAGACACCAAAACACTCAAACACCAAATAGATGACATAATCAAATAATTAAGCACCAAGTACATGACATAAGCAAACTCATACCTTGATGTATCTTAGTGGAGGCTACCGTGTCTGCACAATCAATCTAGTAGCACAATATAACTTCACAACATATGTTAGGTCCCTATATTACTAGTATAGTCCCTTATTGTTGTTAGTGTAACCCACTTATGGTTATGGTTGTACCTCTGCAACCCCAATATTATTATTATTGTGCCCTTACATTATTATTGTTAGGTCGGTTATGATTATATTGTGACCCCATGGACTCCTATATATAGAAGGAAGTTTTGTCATTTGTATCATCCAAGAATTTTTCATTTATGTAATGTAAAGGATGTTTCCCCCTCGAAGAGGCTTATTTATAAGGCATTGATCTTGCTCTTCTACTATTTTTGGAGCTGGTTTCAGAACATTTGGTATCGGAGCTTTGGATTCTAGGGTTTCGCTGCTCCAAATAGGTCATTGTGGAATTTTCACTATAACTTGTTTTATATGAAGGTTCTAAAGCTTAATTTTTTAAAGTGTGAAGCTGAAATCATGAGGAATGTCGTGTAAAAATTTCAGATCTATGTTCGCAATATTTTCAGAGATATGATCTGTGGAAGTTAGGGTTTTTTAGGCTCCTAAATTTCACCTAAACAAGTCATCATGGCATTGTCGCTATAATGTTTTTTCTATGAAGGTTCAGAAGTTGAAATTTTGATAGAACGAAACAGAATTCCTGAGGAACGTCATGTAAAAATTTCAGATCTTGGTTCGAAATATTTTCAGATATATGCTCTGTGGAAATTAGGGTTTTTTCAGGCTCTTGAATTTCATCTGAAAGAGGTGACCGTGGGAAAATCGTCATAACTCTCTCTTTGAGCATCAGATTGGAATTCTGTAAAAAGTGGCCACAAATTAACAAAGTGTAGTTTCCTGTGTATCAATTTCAGAGCCGAAGGAGGAAACAGTGACACGTGGAACATCATACAAGTTCTCTCTACTAAACCAGTCCATAATTAGGTCATTGTGGGATATTGGGCATAACTTTGTCTTGAATAATCGAAATCAGGTCAGACCTATGAAATTTTAAAGAAGATTCAGAGGGCTAATAGAAGGCCAAACTTAAGATATTGAAGATTCAGAATCATAGAGATATTTCAGTTTCAATATTGAACTCCTCAAAAGCAAGAAAAAGGTGTGTATTTTTTTTCCGAGTTGCATATGTCTTGTGTGAAAAATCAATTTGAAGTGATTCCAAGGACATATTGAAGCATAGATATCAGTATTGGGTTCTAAAATACCACCTAAAAATAATTCAACACCAATTAAGCCTTTAGAAGGCTCTACTATGATTCATGAAGAGGAAGAAGTGCAACATGACATATCAAAATTACAAGAGCAAGTGCACCAAATTTCGCTCTCGCAAAGAGCAACAAAAAATGAAATGGAAGTTTTGAAGAAAGGCATGGAAGCTAAGATGGATGGTTTGAAGAAAGGCATGGAAGCTAAGATGGATGGTTTGAAGAATGGAATGGAAGATAAGATGGATGGCATGGAAGCTGAGATGGATGACATGGAAGCTAAGATCGATGAAAAAATGAACGACAACATGGAAGACATGAATAATGATATAAAAGCAGACATGGAGGGTTTGATGACAAGGTTAATACAATAAATGATTCTTAATGGTGGAAAGATAGTAGAGGAATCTCATGATGAGAACAAAATAAATGTTAATCGTGATTTCATAAACTCTAATTTTATATTGAAGACCTACCATATTCCAAAGATGGTTATGAGGAAGTTTTATGGAAAGTATCTCGTAACATGGATACTACATATGGAGAGATATTTTGATCTCAATAATGTGAAAAACACACAAAAGGTACGCATTGCAACTTTACATTTAGAACAAAATACATTTCTATGGTATCAATGGCTTAACTCCCGTAAAAAAATTGTCACTTGATCAATTTTTACGGAGGAAATGATAGCACATTATGAGGATACAAATAGAAACACCTTCTTTAGCCAATTGATAAATCTCAAACAAAAGGGTTCAGTGGTGGAGCACATTGAGGACTTCCAAAAATTGAATATAAGGGTAACTAATATTCCAGAGGAACACAAGATTTATGTCTTCATAGGGACTTTAAAGGATAACATCCAACATGAAGTTTGCATTTGGAAACCTGATTCATTGGAGAAGGAATTCAGGTTGGAAAGAAAAATTGAGTGTAAAATTATGGCGACAAGGAAGCCTACCACTCACATCTATAAAGATGGAAGTGTTTCTACTCCTAGACTTCCACAACCTACAAGGTTGACACCACGACAATTGGAAGAAAAAAGAGAAAAAGGGCTTTTCTACAGCTATGATAGAAAATACACTAAAGGTCATGAGTGTGATGAGAATAAATGATTTTACATACATTATGAAGAGGAGGAAGAAAATGAACAAGAAACTTAAAAATAAGAGGATATACACCAGGAAACAACCCTAGAAGAAGAAGAAATGAGTCCGACCATATCGTGTAATGCATTGGAAAGAATTAACACTCCTCAAAACCTCAAGATAGAAGGACATATCAAGAAGAAAAATGTAATAGAGTTGATTGATTCAAGTAGTACCCATAATTTTGTTCGTTGTAAGGTAGCCAAGGAATTGAATTGTTTCCTATACCCATCACTAGAATGTCAAGTGATGGTTGCAAATGGAGGAACTATAAATTTCTCTGGAAAATGCCATAATATCAAGATAACCATGGGGGAATATGTATTGAATAGTCCGATGCTTTCCATTCCAATTAGAGAGTCTTGATGTTCATTTGAGTCTGATGGTTACAATCTTTGGGGACGGTAGCTTTTAATTTTCAAGAACTTTTCTTGAAATTTTTTTCCAAATGAAAGGAAATCGAATTACGGGGTATCACAGGAGAGGTCTGGAAAGATAATAAGCTCTAATGTCATGAAAAATCTTCTGAAGAAAGAAAAATGAGGCGTAATTTCACAATTATGCTCACTAGAAGTTCCAACATCAAAATCATCTATTTCTCCAGATCTCCAAAAAGTCTTGGAAAATCATTCCAAGGTGTTTGAAACTCCCAAAGGACTCCTGTCTATTTGATATCATGATCATGATATTCATTTGATTTTAGGAAGTGTTCCTCCAAACATCAGGCCTTATAGATATCCTTATGTCCAAAAGAGAGAAATTGAATGTTTGATTGCAGAAATGTTAGAGGCGGGTATAATTCAACCTAGTCAAAGTTCTTTCTCTCCTCAAGTAGTATTGGTTCACAAGAAGGATGGATCATGGTGCATGTGTTCATATTATAGGGAGCTCAATAAGCTCACTATTAAAGATAAAATTCCCATTCCTGTGATTGATGAATTACATGGATCAATTTATTTTACAAGTTGGATCTTCATTTAGGATATCATCAAATTAGAATGAAGACCGAAGATATTACGAAAACATCATTGCGAACTCATGAGGGTCATTATGAATTTTTGGTCATGCCTTTTGGCCTTACCAATGAACCTTCTACATTTCAAGGGTTGATGAATTCCATTTTCAAACCCTTCCTTAGAAAATTTGTGCTAGTATTTTTTGATGACACGCTAATCTACAAAAGGTCTTGGAAGGAGCACGTTAAACATGTTGACAAGGTTCTCAAACTATTGCAGGAGAAAAAATTATATGAAAAAACATCCAAATGTTTATTTGGAGTACAAGAGGTGGAATATCTGGGTCATATTGTATCTCACGAGGGTGTTAAGGCAGATCCTGACAAAATTAAAGCCATCAAGGAATGGAAAGTCCCCACAACCATAAAGCAGTTGCGAGGATTTATCAGGTTATCAGGGTATCATCACAAATTTGTTAAGAATTAATGGAGAATAACAACACCTATAACAACATTATAGAAGAAATATGCATTTTCATGGACTCCTGAAGCAACTAAGGCCTTTGAACATCTTAAAGAGGCAATGTGCCTAGCACCAGTCTTAGCTATGCCAAACTTCACAAAAACCTTTATTGTGGAATGTGATGCCTCAAGAAATGGAATTGGTGTTTTTTTAATGCAAGAAGGAAGACCCATTTCTTTTGAAAGTCATTCAATCAAAGGAAAGTATTTACAAAAAGATATTTATGAGAAGGAAATGTTGGCAATACTACATGCACTAAAGAAATGACAACCTTACCTAATGGGAAGACACTTCAAGGTAAAAACTGATCATGATAGTCTTAAACACTTTTTGGAACAAATAATATCTTTATAAGAGTAGAAAAAATGGGTCACAAAGATGTTGGGTTATGAATTTGAAATCATATACAAAAAAAGGAAACTAAATGTTGTTGTAGATGCACTCTCAAGAAAGGATGAAGAGGTGGAAGCATTTCTTTGTGCCATTTCTACTATCCAACCAGATTGGATAACCAAAGCAAGGGATGAATGGAAGGAGGATGAAGAAGTGTTGATAGTCATTCAAGGTTGCAACAAGATCCTAGTACATCTGATACATTTAATTGGAAAAATGTTTCCTTATAGTACAAAGATTGCTTATATATTTTCAAGAATTCCCAACTAAAACAAAAGATTCTTTTGGAATTGCACACTTCTCCTTTAGGAGGACACTCAAGATTTTTAAAAAATTACCACGACGTGAAGAAAGATTTTTTTTTGGGATGGCCTTAAATCTGATATTCAAAAGTTTGTGGCGGAATTTTTGGTTTTCCAACAAAATAAAGTTGAGACAATTAAGACCCCGGGTCTTCTACAACCTTTATCCATTCCAAGTCAATGTTGGGAGGATATTTCAATGGATTTTATCATAGGTTTACCTAAGTCTGGAGGAAAGAGTGTCATCATGGTGGTAGTTGATAGAATTACCAAGTATGCACACTTTTGTTCATTATCTCATCCATTTAAAGCAAGTACAGTTGCTATTGCATTTATGGAAACAATTCAAAAGCTACATGGAAACAGAAATATTATTGTAAGTGAAAAAGATCCCATTTTTATTGGAAATTTTTGGACAAAATTATTTTCTTGTTTGGGTACTAAACTAGCTCATAGATAATCTTATCATCCTCAATCTGATGGTCAAACTGATATAGTGAATAAATGTTTGGAAGGATATCTTCGTTGTTTTTTATTTGATAAGAAAACACAATGGGTCAAGTGGTTACCTATCGTTGAATGGTGGTATAACACTTCCTTCCATACTGCAGCAAAAATGACCCCATTTATGGCACTTTATGGATATCATCCACCATCCATCACATCCTATTTAAGAGAAAATTCTAGGTTTCAAGCAGTGGAAGATCACATCAAGCATCAAAAAGAAGTTCTCCAACTCTTAAAGGATAACCTAAATTTGGCACAAAATCAAATGAAACAACAGGAAGATCAACATCACAACGAGATAAGTTTTGATGTAGGAGACTGGGTATTTTTACAGCTACAACCATATAAACAAATTCCCCTTAAAAAAGCTAAGAAGGATAATAAATTATCGCCAAGTACTATGGTCCTTACAAGGTGTTGCAAAAGATTGGCACTATGGCATACAAATTGGAGCTTCCTGATTCTTCGCGAGTGCATCCAATTTTCCATGTTTCATGCTTCAATAAGGTTATAGGGGACAAACTTCCAATTCAAACAATATTTCTAGAACTTGACGAGGAAGGAAAAATCATATTGGAACCTGAAGCAGTCATGGAAACAAGAACTCGACAACTACGAAATCGATCAATTTCAGAGTATCTCATCAAGTGGAAGAACTTACCCACTCATTCTACATGGGAGGATGATAATTTTATACAAAAGCATCTAAAGCTACACAAGCATTGAGGATAACACTTTTTTGAAGGAGAGGGGCATGTTATGTCCCTATATTACTAGTATAGTCCCTTATTTTTGTTAGTGCAACCCCCTTATTGTTATGGTTGTACCCCTGTAACGCCAATATTGTTATTATTGTGCCCTTACATTATTATTGTTAGGTCAGATAGGATTATATTGTGACCCCATGGAATCCTATATATAGAAGGAGATTTTGTCATTTGTATCATCTAATAATTGTTCATTTATGTAATGTAAAGGAGGTTTCCCCCTCGAAGTGGCTTATTTCTAAGGCATTTATCTCTCTCTTCTACTACTTTTGGAGCTGGTTTCATAACAACACATCAAATCAATCATGAATAAGGTCACTATATCCATAACAATATATAGCTAACATGTTTGCATCATAAACAAATTTCATTCACGCATAGCAATCACATATGCACAATTAGTCTATATTAATGAAACACACTATCATAATCAGGTTGAATCATAATTGACTGTCATAACCCTAACCAGTTGCATGGGCCAGTCCAATTTTAGCATAATACATATAACAAAAAAATCTTAATGCAATAACCCTAATCATCAAGTTAACTAACACATACTCATCAACAACATATAACATAATCATCGAGCTAACTGTAAGTTAACATATAACATGCTCATCAATGAGACATAACATAATCATGAAGTTAACCAATCATAAACAACAACAAATTAATCATGTAACATAATCATCAAAAAAATATAACATAATGATCAAGTTAATATCGTGCCTAACTAACCAACACATGTGCATATAATTACACTAGTTAACTAACATCTATCATGTATGTAACCATAACATCAATATAATGAAAGGCATGCACATAACCATAGTGCATATGACTATGCTAATAAACTAACATTTATCACACGTGTAACCAAAATAAAAATAGAATGGTAAAAATATAATTAACCCTAATGTTTACAAAAACCATGAATCGCATACTTGCATGCTTGTATGACGATATTATCTTACCCCAAAGTCCATTGTTGCAACTTCAATTTACTGATATGCATCTCCTACTCTATCTCAACCAACACATTAGCATCATAGCATACCAATATCGCCATGATGACCTAATTGCATACAATCACCTTAAGCACAACAACCTCAATCAAACCAATTCACATGCACCCACTTGACATGTATAATAAATCATGAATGATCAAGGCATGTCCCACATATAGCATCACATAAGAAGGCATACATGGAAAACACCCAAGCATGATCAATATGTGACCTAGTATAAACAAGAAATGCATACACAACATGTAGCAACGTGTAAGAAAGTATACATGGTCAATACATAATCTTGCACAACAGATAACTAGTCATACACTCATGGCAACATGTTGAAAAGAACATCAAACCTTCCATGGGGACACCACTTCCACCATGGCCAACATAACACAGATGAAACAAGCACATATAGACTACAAGCATGCTACACACACATGCAACTAACATAAACACATGATCACACACTGCCCATCTAGTCCAAGGGATGAACCATGCTCTGATACCACTCTATGGCATCATATATCACCAAAAAGGGACCGAAAACCATACACCATCATGCATACACAACAAGCACATATATCAAAATCATGGGGAACATATATGAAATTTAAATGCATGCACGACAACCACACACAACCCAAGGAGAGCGCTACCATGATCTGTTACCACTTTGCAAAACCATCTTCCCACATCTACCTAAGTAACTGACCAACTGGGGTAAACATGTGACGAGAGGATATTAATATGAGATTAAACCTCCTATATGACCTTATGGAAGTGGAACTGAAGGAAACAACAAAAACACACCTTACACTGCATCATCGACATCCCCAGGAGGTAACCTA
This sequence comes from Pinus albicaulis, assembly GCA_034641835.2. Classification (NCBI taxonomy): domain Eukaryota; kingdom Viridiplantae; phylum Streptophyta; class Pinopsida; order Pinales; family Pinaceae; genus Pinus; species Pinus albicaulis. The sequence continues at coordinate 390,975,057 of CM076577.1, forward strand.
ACCTTCCAGTGTCCTGTTCCCTGAGGGGGACTGATTTTTAGCCCGTTTTAGGCTTATTCACGGGATTTTAAGGGAATGGGAGCAGCTATAGACCATATAGATGCATGATAGCCTTGTCAAGGTAGCGGCTAAGGCCCAAACATCAAATTTTCTACCTGTAGCTCAGGGATCTGTGCCACATTTTCAGCCCCTGAGCCTAGGTCACTGCCCAGAACTTCCTATAACTTTAGGAGAGGGTAAATAACATTAAAAAAACATATGGAAGTAATCATATCAACAAGAACTCATCTGACCCCACCCAACCATGACATGCATTTCATCAAACATGTCACAAACATAATATCTACAGGTATAAACAACATATTTAAAAAAAAGGGTCTCTTTTTTATCTGAGAATGGATAAGAAGCATTTCTCCCCTACATCATAAGCTATACTACAATAAATTTTACCATAAATGAATTAAGTATTCATTTATAAGTAAAAACATGGTGAGATACATACCTTACCATTGTCACAATACATGCTCATAACTAACACAATACCAACATAAATACGATGGATACCTCGACAATAGAATCCATATATAAACCATTTCATATACGCATCAAATACCAAGGAATTGAACCTTTCACTAATGAATGTAAAAACCAACCCAGAATGGGACTTCCACATTCCACCCGACCGTAGACATGGCTGAGCCAAATCTCACTTCAGCCAATCACCCCTATGCCATATTCCAAGCATGAATGTGGGAATTTATTAAACACATCAATCAACACCAAATCAGGGCTCCAGAGACCAAACCGTCTCAGCCCCAAACCAATGGTTCCACCTCATGGTCGGACATCACTAACTGTCTAACCAAGGCTCCATGACTATTAATTCAACTCCATTTTTTCTCGAGCTCTAGAGAATTTTTCCAAACAAGGCTCCAGTACTAGTAACTCAACCCACTTAGGGCTGCAGAGCGTTTTCCCAACCAAGGCTCTAGGACTAGTAACTCAACCCAACAACTATCCGTCGGGCTCTAGAGCGTTCATCCAACCAAGGCTCCATGAAATAATAACTCAACCCAACAGCTAAAGGAACCATGAGAACCAACCAGAAAACAATCAATGGAAATATACCCACAATCAACATGGCTATCCAGGAAATGGAAAGGCTAGGAAAATCAGCTGTCAATCTTGGCCATCCTCCATGCCCATGACAGATAATAATCAATAAACCACATGAAATACCATGCATGCCAAAAATAGTGAGGAAATCATACATGCAACTTGGTACCTACACTCAGAACCTGATTTAGATGTTGATCTCGATGTCCTCTACACTTTCCTACTCTTCCTTTTCTTTCTTGATCCAAATCTCCAAATATGCCACACTATCCAAGAGTGGTCTAAGAATACTCTAAGTGCTCAAGAGTATGATTGAGAGAGAGAATAATGAGAGCTCCAAAACTGAATTGACCAAGCCTTTCCCAGTGATCCTCAGAAGAATTTTTATTAATGAGGCCTCTATTTTCTTCATTTTCCATTATTTTCCTTCATTTTCCTCCTCACATGCAATCTGTGACCTTTCACCTTCCTTTTCTCCTATATTCCATTATTTTCATAAATAAAATTCCAAGTAATGCCTCGTGCCTTTTCCATTTCATTTTCCTTTGCCTTTTCCATTTCATTATCCATAATAAACCGAATTAACAACTGCTAAGATGTTTTTCCCACCTTTCAACTTGGAATATGTGTCCCATCATCACAGTATTTTATATTTTTACATGGATTTTTACCAGGGTTGTTACATAAATGTAAACAAAAGTACTAATTAATAATAAATAATGCATATTTCAGTAGTAAAATTGCATAGAGATGTGAATATAATTCATCATTAAACAAATATTGTTTTGTTATAAAGCTAATTTAATTTAATTTATATCTATGATTTTTAGATTTATAGTTTTTAAGTAGAACATTGCTTGTGCATAACTTTAAGTGTGCATAAAAAACTTGCTCTACACAATGGCATCTTTGGACAAGGAACTAAACAATTAATTTAATTAGCAAACAAAGATCATTAATTGATTAAAAGTTGTAATGACACAATCAAATCTCAACTTAGATGAATTGCAGTTAATAATTGTATTCTTAAGAGATCTATGTTTAAGATCCAAAATTATTGTCAAGTGTTAATTTTCATTTAATCAATAACGCAATACCAAATATAAAAAAAGTCTTAAAGCATCTATTCGAACACAAATAAAAGACATTATCATAAAATCTATAGATTAAAATAGTTATAAATGGAAAATAGTTACTATAGTTCATTTGTAATAACAAATAATTGAAAACCTATTTATATTCAAGACATAGGCATTAAAAACAAACTTTCTTAACAGGATCATAACTAATTTTATTTAATTTATACATGTGATTTTCAGGTTTATAATTTTTTTAAGTAGGGCATTCCTTGTGTAGATGAAAGCACAACAAACTAAGAAGTAAAGTCTTTTCTTACCAATTGATTAAAAGTTTTAAATAAAAAAAAATTAGCAAACAAATCTCAACGGGATCATAACTGTAATACCGAGAGTTATTTTTCTGTACACAGAAAGGGTGTGTCAGAAACATAATTAATTAATTAATATGCATAGGTAAAATTAAAGAGAGCTTTGATTGTGGAAAATGTAGTAGCGTGAATCAACTACAATGAATATTTTCTCCTGATTTTTGTATTCTGCGGAATGAAAAATGTGCAATTTTGAAGGCATTGTGTTAGTATTCTATTTTTAAGATATGTATGTATAAGATACAAAACTATTTTCAAATGTTAAATTTTGTTTAAATAAACAACACAATAAAGAATATAATAGAAAATATGAAAGCATATCTTTGGAAATTTATAGAAAACATTATCATAACATTGATACTGAGTAAGATTAAGTAAGAATTGTATTTAGAATACAATGGAATTGACCATAGCCATAATTACGATATGTAGGAGATCATATTTAAAACATAGTCATAAAAGACAATTTTGTTGAACATAGTGTTGGATAGAATGTGAATTATGGATAAAACATGTTTCCCTGGACAGATGACAGTCTATAACAACATATTAAAGACTATGCGACTACCTTTCCTAACTCAGAGCAGACACATAGAAAGGATTAGAGGCTTACTTGTAATCCAAGCGCTTCTAAATGACTCCTTTTGTCGCTTCCGTTGTAGTTTCAAATTCAAGTGGTTTGTAGGCAAAATTCTTCCTGCAAGAAAGAACACTAAAAAAACAGAAGATAGCAATAATATAGATGTCTATTCAAGTTAATTAGCTAAATCAGTAAAGCATAAACAATATACATCAACTAAGATATTACAATATGGAAAATCAAAGCCAATACAGATGCATATAGGGAAAAATAAGTTGTATTCTTTATTGATGATAGAAGGAGAGGTTACAACCCAATGAATGATTTGAAGTGACCCTTCCAGCAACGATCCTCAACACCATCACAGTATAAATCTCTCCAGGAGTTGTTACACAAATCTAACTCTCAATTGAAAATCCTCTAGCATTTCTCTACTCAAATTCTTCCTTATCAAACATTCAGATCTGTGCTCAATTTATAGAGGAGCTAAAGCTTGTTTTGCAATCAATGAATTTCCAATAATAGGCAAGACAAATTCCCAATCTTGTAGATTTAAAATGGACACTTGTATTCGAAGCTTGACACATGTGAACTCTTCTATAAGGCACTGGCTAAGTGGAGATTCTGGAACAATGATAATTTCGCTCCCAATGTGACCAACGCACCCATAGATGTCGGGAAGAGTTTTGTAGAGCAACCTTGCATGGGGCTACCTGCATATGCAACACACTTAGTCCCCTTAGAGGCAGCGTTGGTGAGCTCCCATATGCCATATAATAAACTTCAAACCTTGGAAATCTTTGCTTGATGAAAGTCATGCTTGATTTTTCTTGTTCTTGCCTTAGGGCATGTAGCAACTTGAAATGATAGGGAATGATAGACCCTTAGTCATTGGTCCTGGAGATGATTCCCAATTAATAATAAAATTCAAACCTTGGAAACCTTTGCTTGATGAAAGTCATGCTTGATTTTTCTTGTTCTTGCCTTAGGGCATGTAGCAACTTGAAATGATAGGGAATGATAGACCCTTAGTCATTGGTCCTGCAGATGATTCCCAATTAACCAGGTCATTGGGAATGATGCCCAAATTGACCTATAACAATTCCCCCCTAAAGCATGAGGTCAAAATAATAAAAACATTTGATTGAGATGATTTACACTATGATGGGCTGGAGATGAAGCGGAGTGGTCACCTGCATTAATATTACAATACATTACATCATGATATATCCTCTTTGATCATAATTACTGAGGGTAGGAATTCCCCTGTTCAACACATAAACAATCTAATAACATGTACATAATTCAGAAAGTCGTCGACACTGGAATGTTGCCCAATGCAGACATGCCTACAGATATAGGCCCATGTTTGAATGACAATCTGTATGTAAGGTCATCGTATAGATGATGTGTACAAAAATCCTGAAATCACAGCCCAGATGGCTGAAACTAGATCCGGGGTCTTCTTATCTCGTTCACTCGATCATTCAGGTACAAGTCTAGCCATGCGAATATATGATTTGTCGTTGAACATGGAAAGACATCGTTTGATTACCAACCAATGATGTGAGCTGTTAATAAACGTGAGAGAACCACCATTAATGAAAATGGCCCTCAAGGTATTACAGTACATTTTTTAAGGTGTGAATAGATGATTTGATGTTGAACGCCAAACAAAATATTTTGGTCAAAGGTTTGGAAGCGAGGATCTTGACGATGCTGTAACAAGCCTCATGGTACTGGAATCTGATGTTTCTAAGTGAACTTCCTAGATATTGATTTTTCATCGACAGGAAGTCACCTTATTGCGAAACGAGAGTTACTGATTTTGGAGACAAGGGTATGACTTGATATAACAATTTTCAGGGATGAAAGTCATGAGAATAAAGGTTTATGAGTATTGCAGAAGGATGAGTTTATTCACTGGATGACTTCTCTTGAACATATCAGTGACACTGTGATGAGTTGGCAGCATTGACCCAAAACTGAAGTGAAGGTATGATGAACCATAGGTATGAATGAACCATCAAGATGATTACCCAACCCAAACAGGCACAGACATGGAGTGAAGGAAGTGTCATGTTCAAGAGTGAATTTCTACCATAAAGAAAATTTTCTCACTTTTCCCAAATTTTCCTTGGTCATTTGTCGACCAATACCTCTTTATTTTTTAAAAAGCTTGAGGAGGATAAAATTTGCTTGATCTATAATTCAACCCTTCGGACGAATAAAGTATCGCTATTTAATAATTTAACGAGTCTAGTGATGAATGAAACTCGATTCTTGCCATGATCGACAAGCCCGTCACTATTTTATGTTTTAACGAGCTTAACGACAGTGATAGCCCGATCCTTTTTCATATTTAGAGAGTTTGAAAAAGAGGACGAAAGAAAACTCCATAAGTACTTTTTCATAAATTTTTCACTCAGATTCGAAAATAAAATAATGTCTGAGAGAACCTCTTTGGTCATGTTTAACCAAGGTATTCATTTTTTGTAAATAATCTATCTCAGTTCGGAAAAGGGTTAAACTTATACTGAGTAGATGTCAATTCATTTACTTTTACAAGCTTTAAGAGACAAGTGCTCGGCGATATTTTCACATTATCAGATTCTAAAAAGAGCTAAAAGAAGACTCCAGGGGTTCCTTTTTCGCTATTATCGAAGCTCGAAAAAGAGATAAAAGTGCACTTCAAATCCTTTTTCTTTTTTAACAAAGCTCGAAAAATAATGAGAAAAAGTATGCTTTGTGGTCAAGTCATTCTTTGAAATAAATCTGCATGACTAATTTGTTCATCAGTTGTATTTCCTATTCAGAACAACATCAAATGGATTAAAAATACCTATTTCATGATAAAAACATGATAAAACTATAGTCATAGCAATAAATTTAACTTGCAAATAATTAAATGACTATTTAAAAGTAGTTTCACTATTCATTTTTACCATTCCATAGTTACCATTTGTATTTTGGAGCTCTGAACCTAATTTTTCCCCTGAACTTTGGCTGTTGATTGCAATCATTTCTGTGGACGGATTTCGACGTCGTTTGATCCAGGTTAGTGCCATGAACCTCCTCTTTCCTTTAGTATTCATTTCATCTCCAATTTCTGCAAATTTTTAGGGTTTTAAGGCCCCTAGGGTAAATTATGCCTAAAATGAGGGCAACGCACCCCTGAATGCCGAAACCTGCATTGTATAGCAGGTACAGTGAAGTGTACTTGCATGTGCAACACACTGTCTCTTGTCAGGGAGTGCGTTGGGCACAATTTAAGTTTTTGGTTTTCTCATTATGCCGAAAATTTGCCTAGTTTTTTGCAATAAACAGAATCTAATGGATATTATGGTTGTGTTTTAGGTTTCCATCAGATTATAATGGCGATTACATGGAGGGAAAGAGAACATGAAAAACAAGATATGATTGCCTTGAATGATCCGGGTACCGTAAGAGCCCGAAGAGATTGTGGACTGCTTAATTACTTCAAATTGTCCATGATGAGGCAAAAAATAGAACTCTTGGAGTTCTTAGTTCGAGCATGGGATCCGACGATAGAGGCATTTCATATTAAGAACCAAGTGGTTCCCATAAAAGTTGAGGATGTGTATTTTATCACAGCTTTGTCGAGGAGAGGTTTGCCCATTTCACTCTCAGGGTCTACCGTTGGAGGAGAGACAGTGAGGGATTATATTCTGCAGTATTTCTATCCAATGGCAAAACCTAGAAAATATGGAAAAATAAACATCCGAGATGTCAGAGATTTGACTTTAAGAACTATCCTTTTCACAATCGCTAAAATTGCCGGCATTGTTACACTACATGTAGAGAACATATCATATATGCAGTATGCGCAAGAGTGTATGGAGCCAATAGTCTTCAACTGGTCTGAAGCTATTCTATCATAGATAAAGGAACAATTGAATAAAGCAAAGGGAGGAAGGAAGAAGAATTTAAGTTATGGTTCTATCCTTATATACTTCGCCTTGGAACGAATTCCACTGATGCAGCCACAACATGTGACACTGGATATAGCTAGTCCTAGAGGTCCTCGAATGCAGAGATGGGAAGAAATCATGGGTCGGCATGCATGCCAATCTATTGTTGTGTTATCTACTTCATTATTTTCTTGGTTTCAATGAAATATTGTCACCATTGATGAGTATGCATAAGCAAGCGTCGATTTTCAAGGAGATCCATATTTAGCATTACCAGAAGGTGCTCAGTGGGGTGCAATAGGTAAGAATGTTTTGACCATGTTTTTTTATTTTCCTAAGGTTTATACAATGTTTTTTTATTTTTTATTTTTTACCAAGACTAAACTAAATGTTTGATGTAATGCAGATCTTGGTCATGTTCAACCAATAGTGGAATTGAAGCGTGAAGCAGATGTGCCAGCAGAGAGGGATGTCAGGAGAACAGTCCTTCAGGATCTTGATATGGCCGAGACTTTGACTGAGCTTCAACAGCACATAGAAGGTTTGAACTTCCGGATTCTGGATTATCGGATCGAAGAGCTTACTATGCGACTGCAGCGACACACTATTGGGGTTCCTAACTGTTGGATGCGGTTACTTCGTAGGATAGATATATCTATAGCATGTTATCACGAGCATCACTAGTTTACTTATGAAATTTTGCATACACTTTGAGGTCAGATGATCAATGTGTCTTGGGCCAAATTTTGTAAAAACCTATAACTATCTAGCTATATGATTTCAGAGTTTTTCCTATGTTTATTGTGCAATCCTATTCAATGATGTGAATGTTTTCTTTACATATGTTGCAAATGTCTGTCTAAAACTTGATTAGCTAATGAATCAGTGAATGTGTTCAAATTTCTAGAAATGTGTTGATATTGAATAAAATCAAAATGTCTTTCCAAAAGTCGAACTCTTAGGAACAATCTAGGAAGTGTTGGATTTCTAACAGTATAAACACTAGTAAGTTGTAATACTACAAGTTGTGAGTCTAACCTTATGATTATGTGGTTAATACCAAATGAAATGGCATCAGAGAGAAGTTTGATCAACGTGCTATACTCAGCGATATTATTCGTCGATCTACTAATACAAATCCCTTGAAAACTCACTAACTCTCCGTTCGGAGCAAAAATGGCCCACGCTGCAGAGGATAGATTCTGCGTACTACGACTAGTGCCATCAACATATCCAAAAAATGGTTTTGAAGATTCAGACGTCTGCGATGAAATGTAAAGCGGATTACTAACGTCAAGAAAAATATAAAAACAAATTAATATGGTGAATGAAAATCAACAACATATACACAATATAATACAAAAATTTACTACGCTCATGATTAAGCATAGTAACATTTCAAATACAACCCATTTCTAGGTTGTGCCAACGGAATTCCATCGTAATCAACTAAATCATAGGCACCCTTAGCAAGAAATATTTTGACAATATAGGGGCCATGCCACAATGGCTCAAACTTACCTGTACCTATTACATCAGCTTCTTGATCATAGAGAAGGACCAAGTCGCCCTCTGAGAAAATGCGAGGGTGGACATTTTTGTCATATTGCACCTTTATATGTCTCTGATGTGCTTCGTTGGCCAATTTGGCTTCACGACACATTTCATCAAGATGGATGAGGTTAAGGAGGCGTGCTTCTTCTTCATAGGTGTCAGGTAACAATTCTATTGCGAGTTTTAACGATGATATTTCACATTGGATTAGTAAGATAGCTTCCAGACCATACACCAATTGAAAAGGAGTAAATCTGGTCGCATTTCTCATCGAGTTTCAATACACCCACAAGGCAGAGTACATGATCAAATTCCAGTTTCTTTTATGAACTCCTATCATTCGTTGAAGCATTCGTTTAAGAATTTTGTTAATAGCCTCAACTTGTCCATTTGATTGTGGATAAGAAGGAGTAGAATTATCATGTGACAATCCTAACTTGGCAGTTAATTCAGACATCATGTTGTTGCAAAAATGCTTCCCATTATCTGTAACTATAGCCCGTGGGACCCCAAATTGTGCAATAATGTGGTTGAAGAAAAACAATGCAGCTGTTTGTCCTTTGTTGTTGAATGTAGGCGTCGCTTTGTCCCATTTGGTAAAATATTCAACTGCGACAATAATATAACCATGCCCCCCGGATGAAGGAGGGTTACAGGTCATGAAGTCAATACCCCATTTCATAAATGTTCCAGCAGAGACAATAGGATGCATTGGCACTGGCATTTTGTAGATTTTACAATAAAAAATCTGGCATGCATGACAACTTCTGACTGCGAATATGCAGTCTCGAAAAATAGTAGGCCAAAAGTAACCGCTGTGGAGTATCTTCTACGCGGTAGCATATCCAGATAAATGTCCACCACAAGCCCCAACATGACAATCATTTAACACTTTTTCGGCCTCCTCATGAGTGAGGCACCTCCTTAAAATGGTATCACCACCACGATGAAAAAGTGTATCACTGACGATCAAATAATATTTGGCTTGGTATCAAATACGTCGCTATTCAGAGTGAGAGGTATTAGGTCAAAAATTTTGGGTTTGGAAATAAATGATGAAATCCCCATACTAAGGATCAGATGATCCAATCAGAAATAGAGACTCGTCTGGAATTGGTGGTTCTGATGTAGTTGCAGTACTATCAGAGGGAAGGTCACAGAGAAGATCAGCCAAAACTAAAGACTTATTTGACTTGGATTTGATAAATTCCAAATCAAATTCTTGCAAAATGACAATCCATTTTGAATATTCCCCCCCCAACAATTGACGTGATAAGATGTAAGTCATGGGGTTGCAATCCAAAACTATTGTTGTTTTTCGGATGATCCGGATTTATGCAGGAATGCAATAGAATAAACACATAACCATAAATATAGAGATTCAGTGGAAATAACACTTCATTTCATTAATATCAAAGAACTGAAATTTGCTTACAGACAGAATGGAAATAAAACTAGCTAGGGCACTGGTAGCTATCTTTGAGAAGAGATGTGGAGGCTATAAGCCTTTGAATTGAGTTACAATGAGGCTCGAGGGCCTATTTATTATTTAGAAAAATTTAAGAACTCTAAACATCCAAAAACCTAACCCTAGGAGATGAAGTGGCAAAACTATGGGCCCCGTTTGGGTAATTTGGTGTTTCAACTTCCCAGGGACGTAACTTTGGCATACTATCTCCGTTTGACGCACATGATACATCATTAGAAAGATCTATCCGAGGAATAAAAATTTCGCCACAAATATCCATTTTGAAATGAAATGATATTCACTGGAGGCGTGATGCCCAAAAAACGTCGTTTAGTGCCTCAAAACGGCTCCGGAAGTTCATGACCCGAAAAACTGCTAAAAATAGTAAGTTGTGACGAAACTAAAAAACTAAAAGAGAAAATGGTGGGGCCCCAAGTGGAATAGGCAGGTGGCCACCAATATCCACCTGGATCATCAGAGTAGCATATAATGGAAAAATATTTGGACAACTTGAACTGCTGCCAAGGCAAGCTTTTCTACGTATGAGTACTTAAATTCCGTATCATTGAGATTAGGAATCAAATAATAGATCAGATATTCAATTCCATCTTCTAGTTGGACCAATAACATAGCAATGGTCATTTTGGTTGCGACAATATATAGGAAATAATCATTTTGATAATTAGGGGTATACATTAATGACGCTCGGACAAGATTGTCCATGACAACATCAAAAGGAGCTTGCGCAACTTGGTCCCAATGGAAGGGAACCCCCTTTTTCAAGGGTCGAGTAAATCCTTTAGCCATTTAGGCGTAATTTGGAATGAACCTCCTTAGGAAGTTTTCCTTTCCTTGAAGTTTCTATATCTGAAGTAAGTTTGATGGTGCAGAAAAATCGAGAATGGCCTGAACGTTCAAATGGTCGATTCGAATCCCTTATTTTGAGACTACGAATCCAAGAAAACGACTAGAACAAAAAAAAAAAAAAATGTGGATTGAGGCATATTTTGTAGTGTCAGCAGCGTAAGAAAATGGCTCTGAAATGCATCAGGTAATCAGTCCGATTTCGTGAATGTGTTGTTAAATCATCTAGACATGATTGAACAATGTGCTTGATGTCATTGAAAGCATAATCCATTGCTCTCTGAAAAGTTTCCCCAGCGTTCTTTAAACCAACGGAAGTTTCCTATAAGCGAATGTGCCCCAGGGACAAATGAATGTTGTCTTATGATGATCATCTGGGCGGATATTGATTTGATTGTAGCCAGAAAATCCATCCATGAACGAAATGATCTCGCATCCAGCGTAATCGTCAATAATCTGGTCGATAAAGGGAGTAGGATAGTTGTCTTTTGGACAAGCATGAATGACATCTTGATAATCGGCGCACACTCTAATGGTTCCTTGTTTTTTCATGACAGGAAATATATTGGAAACCCACTCAGTTAGAGGAACAGGGTAAATGAAACCAACACGCAAAAGTTTTTCAACTTCTATTTTGATGGCAGTGGCTTTCTTTGGATGAATAGGATGAAGCCGTTGATGCACTGGTTTGACATCAAGATACATATTAATAGTGTGTTGAACTATAGTAGTATCTATGCCTGGCATTTCCTCGTAAGACCAAGAAAAAACGTCACGAAATTCATGAAAAAGAGAGCGATATGATTCAAGTTCTGATGGAGAACAAGATACACTGATATGAATATTCTTTACAATGTCAGGTTTGGTCGAAATATTGATAGAAATGGTTTATTCAATTTTTTACAGATTTCTCTCAGAATCGATTACATTAATGGGAAAAGAATTCGAAAATAATTTTTTTATGGATGGGTGATATAGTTCACTAAGATTATTTTCTTCATAATCAAGAAGATGGGAATGATGATGATAATATTCCCATGGTTCTCCTTCTGACATCATGGCTTCCAAAATATTCTCATCTATCAAGAACATTGAGGAAAATGGATCATATGGAGTACCAAAATATAAGGAACGATCAACCCAAACACTCGGCAACGCTGATTTTGGATTTACCGCCCAAGCCAGATAGATTGATTGCTATGCTAGCTCAATAGGGTTGCGTGGCTGAAACTCATCCAACGTAGAAATATCAAAATCACCCGTACTCTCCCTTAAGCCAGATAGAGTGGAAGGGATCATGTAGCAGGTCTCTATACTTGCAATTTCTGCCGATGTCGCGGGCGGCGATAATGAAAAGGTTCCCATGAGAGTGGAATCCCTTAAGATTCCTACATCAATGTTCTAAAGTTCTAGTTGGGGTATGTGAACGAACAGAATGGTTCCAGTGACCTGCGAAGCAAAGGCAAAGAAGGATAGTTGATTAATGACTGTGTTTGTACCTTTATGTGGAAAGGAAATCATTCTAAATTATGTAGAAACAATAGTAGTCATTACATATACCCATGGCCTTCCAAGTTAAATATTATAATCAAGGGGTCCGTCAACAACCTCAACATCAATATTTACTGTTTTGCCCCTTATTTCAACATGCAATTTATTAATAATACCACAAGGTTTATAGGTACGTCCATCAAATGCCTTCAACGTCGTTGATGATTGTGATAATTGTGGCGAGCCAAGTGAATTCCAATAGTTTAGAGACATAATGCATGTATATGCTCCCTCATCAATAATAGTGCGATGAACAAGGTGATTGAGAACATTTACTTGTATGGAGAATGCCAGTTTTGCTGGTAGTTGCGGTACATAGCCCGTATGATTAAAGACAATAAGATTAGAATCAGTCGGATCAATTCCACCAATAGCCGACAATAAAGCCTATTTTTGAGCGGGAAAATTTTGTAATACCTCAAGAGTAGACATAGCCAAAGGGGATTGAGCCAAATCTTCAACTATATTATAATTTTGTGTAGCTCTTTCTCGAGGAATATATGTCGATTTATGAATTACTCCATTTGGTGGCTTGATTGTTAATTCAAGAATAGCAGTAGGCGGTACTGATTCTGTAGACGGATTCATTTTCGAGGTAGTAGGTTTATCAATGGCCTAACTACCATAATCTTTATTTCGTGTCGACACCGAAATATATGTTGAATGTTTTGTGATAGATAACATTAACACTTGGGAACTAGGAGCTGGATCCGTAGCAACCATATCTGTGTCTGGATTTGGAAATGAGTCTGTAAACACAGCTGACGCATGAGAAGTCTTGATGATTTTTGAGACTTCAGCGACGTGAGGAAAATCCATAACAAATTGTTCCTCATTACAGATTATGCATGGATAAGGAGGTTTACGAGGTCCAGACGGTTGATCAGATGATCTTTCCTGCGGGTTACAAGTTTTCTTTTTCTTTGATTTTCCATTTTCTTACTTCTTGGTTGCTTGTCACCTTTTCCTTTTTCAAATGACATGGCATTAATTTTGGAAGTAGGAGAAGGATCAGATGCAGTAGGATGGTGTGTGTTTGCAGTGCCTATCAAGCCGTCTCCAACATGAGAGCCCTTTAATTGAGGAGGAACATTGAAATTAGATCTCGGTGCGTTAGGAATTTTTTCATAGAGCGTGCCAGACTGAATATAAATCAAGTCTAAATATTGGGCATGAGCGATAAATTTCTCTTCTGTGACGACGCCACACTTAGCCACATCCTCAGTTATAGATGGTAACAGGGACTTAAAGAACCATTCAGTAAGGAGCTGATCCGGAACAAAGATCTTGATCATTCGACGACGACGATGCCACTCATGAATATGATCAGAAATGTGATTAGCATTAGTCTGTATGAAATTGGTCAAGAGTTCCATTCCAGTTTCATAACTGATTGGTAACTGGAAATGAGTCAAAAAGACAGTAGCTAGGGCTGTGAAATTGTCAAAAGAAGCTCTAGGTAATTCAATGTACCATTTGGTAGCCAGACATGTGAGCGTACGCTGGAAAAGACATAATAAAAAAGAATCATCATTTAGGGAATTTGATAAAGCATAAATGATAAGTCATAACATGAGTCGACAGATCTTCTCCAGGGTTTCCATTGAACTTAGGAATATTCGAGGGTAATTTGTGAATTATCACCGGCCACCAAGGAGCATAGTTGATTGGATCATTGGTCAACCGATTTAAATGTGGTAACTCTAAAGTTGCAACAAAGGGCAACTGTCGATTAAGGTCAGGTTGAGCATTGCTAGGTTAATATGGAATTGCTTGAGAAACATGCCTTTGAGCACCATCATAAGGAATCTACTACTAGTAAACTAGATAGGGGTTGTTTTGCATTGCAAACTCTTGAGGATTCTATTGACCAAAGCTTGGATATGGTACTTGTTGAAAATAAGTTTGAGGCATTTGCGCCTGTAGCTACCAAGGGGTCTGTCCACCAATGTTATAACCCAAATTAAAATGACTTGGATTCGGTTGATAGGTATAAATTGGTTGCGGTTGTGGCATCCCATAAAATGGTAGACCAACTTGTGAATAAAGAATTCCTAATACAGGTTGTTGTAAATTAATCAAAGGATTTGGAGTCTGTGGACCCAACATTTTATGGTATTGAGTTGAAGGACCTGCTTGATAAGGTTGATGTACAACATTTTGATTCTGTAACAGGGGTATAGATGTATTAACACGTGGTAATGAATTGGGTGTAACAGGTTGAACCGGTTGATACGATTGTACAACCATTTGTGGTTGGATAGGCAGAGTGGGCTACCATTGACAAAAATTCATTTCAACATTAGATTGACCAAAAAGTGACAGAGTACTATCATATTGGGTGACCAAGGTTTTCCCCCCAACATGAGGAGGATAATAAGATGGAAAATACTACTCTCCAAATGCTGGGAATCCAGTTGATATGGTACTTGAAGGAATAGACCTAGAAGGACCGGCTTGATATTGCCTTGATGATGTGTATAATGAATTAAGTCTTTTAGTACTTATGATAGGATTACAAGTTAAAATACCGGATGATGAAATTGATAAAGTCCATGGATTTGAAGATGCACCAGAGAAAATTCCAGATAATGATTTGTAACCTGATGGGACCATAGGGCCACCATGAAAATATGAATATGGTGAAGTAGTAAACATCAACGAGGTAGCTAGGGTGGGAGATGACATAATTGGAATAGGTGGCCCAACCGAAGATGTTGGTTCAGTCATGGTTACTTGACCAAAATTATACCCTTTTGAATCGACGAGATTTTGAAAAGGAGCAGGGTTAAAAAAAGCAGAGGGTGTCGATTGAGGACAAGACTCATACACGTAAAGGTCCTCCCGAAAATGGGTTGGAGTTAAAGGTGTATTGTCTTGTGGGATTTCTTCAATCACAATTAAACCAGGTGGAAGTATTTCACTGTTAGGCCCAAAGTATATATCAGGCGGTTGACTGTGTGATATGGGAGATTCAATAGCTACAAAACTTTGTGGGATGACCAAGGTAGGAACAACTTCTGATTGTTTGAATTAAGGATTCACATGTTTTGGAAAAGAAGAGATATGATTTGGATCAATTTGCGGTTGAACAACGTCGGGTCCAGGAGGTATGGTCTCACTGATTGGATGGATCGTGACCACGGTAGCTGTGAAGACTCCATTTCGACAACAGTAGAAAAACCAGGATGTGTAGAAACAACTTGAGCTAACTTTGGTTTATTGGAAAATGATGTTTCACCAAAGGTACAGATTGTACTTGATTCGACAGGTCTTGATCGCCTTCGCCTACCAGAAGTAACTTCTTGTGGTAAAGGTGGTTTTAATGCAAATCTACGCGAACGACGGGGGAAAGGATTTTGTTCTTCCATGATGACTGATTTATTTTAACCAAAAACAAATAAACAAAATAAAAGGGTAATGCTAGGCAAAAGGGTTTACCAAGAAACCGTGAACTGCAGAATACTTCCTGGTGAACCAAGAAGTACGGGTAGGCAATCTCCTTGAATGCTGTGTTCGGTGTATCACAATTTACAAGGTGGCCGACTCGGTTCACTATGGGTGGATAACACCTAAAAGTTGTCCTTCCAAATATACCCGAAGGTACGTGGAGGCCCAAGTCCGTATTAGTGCTGTCTGATGCAAAATCGCATAGTGAGAGCACCCCTTTATACTTATTGTACTGTAACACCGCCCGATATACCCGAAAGTACGTGGACGAGTACGATATACTTACGTACATGGAGTGAGATATCACACTCAGAATGTATCGCAGAAAAGTTAATGACAGCTGTTATGTTTTACGATGCTGGAACACGTCTCTACCCTAGAGCTTCTAAATGTTATCGTTATGGTTCCAATGCTTTGTTAGGTAAATTGAGATTAATTTTTTGTTGATCTTGCTTACAATTTTCCTTTCAAAGGTTCACTGCGATGATGTATTGGAAAATTCCTAAAATGAAAATAAAAATGATAAGAAATATTTCACTTTCAGTTTTTCAATGAAAATCCTAGCTACTAGAGGGAAAGAGCAAACAATTTGTGAGAAAATAAATCAGAAAACACAAACTAAATGTAGATTTCGTAATTGTTCCTTTTTGCAAAACACACAAAAATCCTACATGCAAATGCAGATTTTTCTTTTTTAGATCCTTTAATGTTACGAATTTAGAAAAGAAACTAAGCACACTAAATCAACAAATCAAATTCCTTTTACTTTTGAGAAATGAGGAATATAAACAAAAAATTATCTTTTGAAGGAAAAATGAGGAATGCAACAAAAATTTATCCTATCACGAAACGAAGATTTTATGAAAATTTCCTTTTTCAAAAGCTAATGGATCTAATGTGACAGTAAAAATACTTTGAAATAAACTTGCCAATGATAAAGAAAAATTCTTTAAAAAAACATTGAACAAATTTTCTTTCAAAGGAGGAAGAAATATATAGATTCACTAGTCAATATGAGGTTCAAAATTTTCAAAACACAGTAGAAAACAAACTAAATCAACTTGCAAAGACAAATTAAATGGAATCGAGATGGCTTCAAGAGTCAATGCAGTCTATAAGGGGAGACAGTGCTTTGTAACGCATGCCTGAAAGGGAGACAGTGCCATGCAAAGCACTGTGTCCTGTCCAAGAGTGCGTTGGGCGCAGTGTATAAGGAAAAAAACTACTGTTTAACACACTTCTTTAGCAAATTAATATCTAAAAAAGTTTGATCTTTGTGAATAACAACTACTGGGTGGATAAACAAAGCAAATCAGAGGCTAAGTCACCTAGATCTAAGAGAAATTCTCCCGAGTGGAGTCAGCAATTTGTTGAAAAGAATTGTGAAGTACATATAAAACACGCTTCCCTAGAGAGATGACAGTCTAGAACAATATATTAAAGACTATACGACTACCTTTCCTAACTCAGATCAGACACACAGAAAGGATTAGAGGCTTACTTGTAATCCAAGCGCTTCTAAATGAATCCTTCTGTCGCTTCTGTTGTAGCTTCAAATTCAAGCGGTTTATAGGAAAAATGCTTCTTGAAAGAAAGAACACTAAAAAAAAATAAGATAGTAATAATACAGACGTCTATTCAATTTAATTAGCTAAATCAGTAAAGAATACAAAATATACATCAACTAAGATCTTGCAATATGGAAAATCAAAGCCAATACAAATGCATATAGGGAAAAGTAAGTTGTATTCTTTATTGATGATAGAAGGAGAGGTTAAAACCCAATGAATGATTTGAAGTGACCCTTCTAGCAACAATCCTTAGCCCCCTCATAGTATAAATCTCTCCAGCATCTGTTACACAAATCTAACTCTCAATTGAAAATCCTCCAGCATTTCTCTACTCAAATTCTTCCTTATCAAACACTCATATATGTGCTCAATTTATAGAGGAGATGAAGGTTGTTTTGAAATCAATGAATTTCCAACAATAGGCAAGACATGTTCCCAATATTGTAGATGTCAAATGGACACTTGGATTCTAAGCTTGACACATGTGAACTCTTCTAGAAGGCACTGGCCAAGTGGAGATTTCAGAACAATGAGAATTTCACTCCCAATGTGACCAACACACCCATAGATGTCGGGAAGTTCTTTGCAGAGTAGCCTTGCATGGGGCTACCTACATATGCAACACACTTATTCCCCTTAGAGGCAGCATTGGTGAGCTCCCACATGCCATATAATAAACTTCAAACCTTCGAAACCTTTGCTTGATGAAAGTCATGCTTGATTTGTCTTAATCTTGCCTTAGGGCATGTAGCAACTTGAAATGATAGGGAATGATAGACCCTTAGTCATTGGTCCTAGAGATGCTGCCCAGTTAACCAGTTCATTGGGAGTGATGCCCAAATTTACCTATAACACATAGTTAGAATTGTGCAAGGAAAAATGTAAAGTAAATGCATTTTTTTCTAGCACAAACTGGGATTGCGGTTCCTTGAAAGGAATCTACAACGAAAAAGCAACAATTTTTATATAGTTATTAGAAAATATCAACATAACATAATCAAAATAGATAAATTATCTTATATTAGGTAATATAAAATCAAATGTTGAACAATTTGACATTACTCACATTATGAAAAAATGTTTTCCATGACTATGGTTCAGTTAGATGTGTTACGAGTCGATGACTTGTTAAACAAATACGTTCACCATATTTTTAATGTAATCCATGTCGGGGGAAATTGTAATTACCATTTTCATGTTTTTAGTGAAAATATGTTTTTCATTTTTTTTGGCTTGAGGGTTTCTGGCCCAGGTTCGGAGTTTATGGATAAACCAACAAACCCTCCAATTACTGGCCCTTTCGGAAATGATTTTATTTTGTAGACCAAAGTCTCACCCGAAGCAATATAGGGGGGTGATGGAACCAGGTTTCCGCACCCTGAGAGAGAATTTAATGAAGTAGTCCTTGGAAAAATGATAATTTATCTTCCATGGGTGTGTGCAATGAATTGTAACAGAATTACGAGTCTTTTCACAATCATTACCAAAATACACAACAATACTTGTATTTCTTATCGCATATACTAAACCAGATCTAGATCTAACCAATGTACTGCTTAACAGATATCAATACTCATCCATAAACACATCAATTAGCTCTACTCATTCATCAATAGGTAAAAATATAGTGCGATCTCATTAAATCATAAACAGTAAGCATAAACAACAATTATACACATAACACCGAGAATTCACCAAAAATGTTCCTTCTATTAATTCTTCAGATCTGTCAA
This sequence comes from Pinus albicaulis, assembly GCA_034641835.2. Lineage (NCBI taxonomy): Eukaryota > Viridiplantae > Streptophyta > Pinopsida > Pinales > Pinaceae > Pinus > Pinus albicaulis. Next base: position 390,994,323 of record CM076577.1, read on the forward strand.
CACATAAAAATTTCTTTCGAAACCCTTACAAAGCCCTTTCGTGTACACAACCAGCAGAGTCTGCACATAGCCAGGACTAGGTCTCTGCGCACAGAGCTAGCTTGAGCCTTTTACCCAACCCAAAACCCTTACAGACACAGATTTAGATATTATGCAACAAGCATGTATATCTTGGATTCAATCTGATCTAAAAATGTACTAAAGTTAAATACTGAATCGATTCTACAAATATTTTGTAGAATTAAAAACAAAATCGCCAATCATCTGAAGTAAACAAGAATCAAATCAAACACAACACAGATAATTTCCCGGGAAAGATTTCTGCTCAAAACTCCACTATATTCTATTGTATATTCAGCATGGAATCATGAAATAATTACACACAACTCTTCTCGCAAGAGCCCTGCTATACTCAGCTAATTGTCTCACACTGTCATACAAAAACTAACCAATAGTTAGCCAATTTATTGCCTCCAGATAGCCTGCCTTGCTTGCGCAATCCCTGATGAATGAAATCCCAAAATAATAGGAATTTTGGCCTTCCTTGACTGCGCAAGTATCATGGGAACTACAATGGGTGTTTGGTTTCATGGGTGCAACCCAATAATCCTACAAATAATAGTCAACTTCCCTTTCATCTAGATCTCAACTAGGTCTCCACTGGATCTGACATGCATGCAGATAATAATAGTAAATCCTCAGTTGCATGTGAGATCACTGATTGTGAATTAATTAATATTTAATTCACTTGATCTCACACTAGTTTATCTAACAGTTACAATTAGCGCAACTGAGTTTAACTAACTTAACTAAGTTAAACTTATTACAACCTGCATTAACTAATGCACCACTGCACTTCGAACTCCATTACAACTAGAATTACTCTTCATGCCTCACCAACTACCTATAACTCGAAATTCATCAGTTAGATGATTTTATCACACTCAGTTAACTATTACAAGTTATTTTGAGACTAGATTACATTTTATTGTCCATATTAATTAAGGGATGACTAAAATAGACATGCACCAAATTTAGCCCTGTGGGCCCCACCCTAGTGTAGGTTCTTAATGCACTAGGCGTGGGTGCTGAATTTTTCTTGTTGAATTTCAGCACTCCCTATCAACAAGAAAGGGATTATCCTTCACCCCGATCCTGTCTCTATGGTATTTTGAATTTTCTCCTAGTGAGGGCCTTCGTCAGAATATCTGCATCCTGATCTTCCATGGGAATGTACTGAAGCAACATTATTCTTCACCGCACACAATCTCTGAGATTATGGAACCAAATATCTATGTGCTTGGACCTGTCATGAAACAAAGGATTAATTGAGAGTTTAATGCAACTCTAATTATCACAATGTATCACTAGTAGATCCATTTGAGAAACAAACAAACTGACCAAGATCTTTCTCATCTAGATAGCCTCACATGCAACTTGATTTGATGCCATGTACTCTTATTTCGCTGAACTGAGTGCCACAGATCATTTTTTCCTGCTGTACCAAGAAATTTATATCGATTTATTGTGAAGCCAGCTCCAAAAATAGAAGCAAAGAGATATCAACGCCTTAGAAATAAGCTACTTCGAGGGGGAAACCTCCAATAAATTACATGAATGAAAAATTCTTAGATGATACAAATTACAAAACCTCCTTTCTATATATAGGAGTCCATGGGGCCACGATGTAATCCTAGTCGACCTAACAATAATAATTTAAGGGCACAATAATAACAATATGGGGGTTACAAGGGTACAATAATAACGATAAGGGGGTTACACTAATAACAATAAGGGACTATACTAGTAATATAGGGACCGAATATGACCCTCTCCTTCAAAAAAGTGTTGTCCTCAATGCTTGAGTAGCTCTAGGTGCTTCTGTATAAAATTATCATCCTCCCATGTAGAATCTTCAGTGGGTAAGTTCTTCCACTTGATGAGATACTCTGAAATTGATCGATTCCGTAGCTGTCGAGTTCTTGTTTCGGTGACTGCTTCAGGTTCCAATATGATTTTTCCTTCCTCATCAAGTTCTGGAAATATTGTTTGAACTGGAATATTTTCACCTATAATCTTCTTTAAGCATGAAACAAGGAAAACTGGATGCACTCGTGAAGAAGCAAGAAGCTCCAATTTGTATGCCATAGTACCAATCTTTTGTAACAACTTGTAAGGACCATAGTACTTTGGGGATAATTTATTATCCTTCTTAGCTTGCTTGAGGGAAATTTTCTTGTATGGTTGTAGCCATAAAAATACCCAGTCTCATACATCAAAACTTCTCTCACTGTGATGTTGATTTTCCTATTGGTTCATTCGATTTTGTGCCAAATTCAGGTTATCCTTTAAGAGTTGGAGAACTTTTTGTTAATGCTCGATGTGATCTTCCACTACTTGAACCTTCGAATTTTTTCTTAAAGATGATGTGATGGATGGTGGATGATATCCATAAAGTGCCATAAATGGGGTCATTTTTGCTGCAGTATGGAAGGAAGTGTTATACCACCATTCAGCAAGAGGTAACCACTTCACCCATTGTGTTTGTTTATCAGATACAAAACAACGAAGATATCCTTCCAAACATTTATTTACTATCTCAGTTTGACCATCAGATTGAGGATGACAAGATGAGCTATGAGCTAATTGAGTACCCAAACAAGAAAATAACTCCGTCCAAAAATTTCCAGTAAAAATGGGATCTCTGTCGCTCACAATAACCCTTGGGCTTCCATGTAGCTTTTGAATTCTGTCCATAAATGTAGTAGCAACTGTACTTGCTTTAAATGGAAGAGATAATGGCACAAAAAGTGTGCATACTTGGAAAGTCTATCAACTACCACCATGATGACACTCTTTCCTTCGGACTTAGGTAAACCCGTGATAAAATCCATTGAAATCCTCCTCCCAACGTTAACTTGGAATGGATAAAGGTTGTAGAAGTCCTGGGGTCTTAATTGTTTCCACTTTATTCTGCTGGCAAACCAAACATTCCGCCACAAACTTTTGAATATCAGATTTAAGGTCATCCCAAAAAAAATCTTTCTTCACCCTGTGGTAAGTTTTTAAAAATCCTGAGTGTCCTCCTAAAGGAGAAGTGTGCAATTCCAAAAGAATCTTTTGTTTTAGTTGGGAATTCTTACAAAGATATAAGCGATCTTTGTACCATAAATAATCATTTTTCCAACTAAATGTATCAGATGTACTAGGATCTTGCTGCAACTTTTGAATGAGTGTCCATACATCTTTGTCCTTCTTCCATTCATCTCTTGCTTCGGTTATCCAATCTGGTTGGACAATAGAAATGGCACAAAGCAATGCTTCCACCTCTTCATTCTTTCTTGAGAGTGCATCTGCAACAACATTAAGCTTTCCTTTTTTGTAGATTATTTCAAAGTCATAACCCAACATCTTTGTGACCCATTTTTGCTGCTCTTCTGAAGATAGTCTTTGTTCCAAAAAGTGTTTAAGACTATCATGATCAGTTTTTACCTTGAAGTGTCTTCCAATTAGGTAAGTTCGCCATTTCTTTAGTGCATGCAGTATTGCTAACATTTCCTTCTCATAAATAGGTTTCTGTAAATACTTTCCTTTGATTGGACAAATTTCAAAAGCAATGGGTCTTCCTTCTTGCATTAAAACAACACCAATTCCATTTCCTGAGGCATCACATTCCACAATAAAGGTTTTTGTGAAGTCTGGCATAGCTAAGACTGGTGCTAGGCACATTGCCTCTTTAAGATGTTCAAAGGCCTTAGTTGCTTCATGAGTCCATGAAAATGCATCTTTCTTCAATAATGTTGTTAGAGGTGCTGCTATTCTCCCATAATTCTTAACAAACTTGCGATAATACCCTGTTAACCTGAGAAATCCTCGCAACTGCTTTATGGTTGTGGGGACTTTCCATTCATTAATGGCTTTAATTTTGTTAGGGTCTAATTTAACACCCTCGTGAGATACAATATGACCCAGATATTCCACCTCTTGTACTCCAAAGAAACATTTGGATGTTTTTGCATATAATTGTTTCTCCTGCAATAGTTTGAGCACCCTGTCAACATGTTCAACATGATCCTTCCAAGACCTAATGTAGATTAGTATATCATCAAAAAATACTAGCAAAAATTTTCTAAGGAAGGGTTTGAAAATGGAATTCATCAACCCTTGAAATGTAGAAGGTGCATTGGTAAGGCCAAAAGGCATGACCAAAAATTCATAATGACCCTCATGAGTTCGAAATGCCGTTTTTGGAATATCTTCAGTCTTCATTCTAATTTGATGATATCCTGAACGAAGATCCAACTTGGTAAAATAAATTGCTCCATGTAATTCATCCAATAATTCATCAATCACAGAATGGGAAATTTATCTTTAATGGTGAGCTTATTGAGCTCCCTATAATCCGGACACATGCGCCATGATCCATCCTTCTTGTGTACCAATACTACAGGAGCAGAGAAAGAACTTTGACTAGGTTGAATTATACCCGCCTCTAACATTTCTGCAATCATACGTTCAATTTCGCTCTTTTGGACATAAGGATATCCATAAGGCCTGATGTTTGGAGGAACACTTCCTGGAATCAAATGAATAGCATGATCATGATCACGAATAGGTGGGAGTCCTTTGGGAGTTTCAAACACCTTGGAATGATTGTCCAAGACTTGTTGGAGACTTGCAGAAATAGATGATTTTGATGTCGGAACTTCTAGTGAGCATAATTGTGCAATTATGCCTCGTTGTTATTTATTTAGAAGCTTTGTCATGACATTAGAGCTTATTATCCTTCCCGGCTTCCCTTCAATACCCCGTAATTCGACTTCCTTTCCTTCTGAAAAAAATTTCAAGAAAAGTTCTTGAAAATTAAAAGCTACCGTCCCTAAATATTGTAACCATTGTACTCCTAGTACAACATCAGCACCTCCCATAGGAATGGAAAGCATTGGACTAGTCAATACATATTCCCCCATGGTTAGCTTGATATTATGGCATTTTCCAGAGAAATTTATAGTTTCTCCATTTGCAACCATCACTTGACATTCTGGTGCTGGGTATAGGAAACAATTTAATTCCTTGGCTACCTTACAATGAATAAAATTATGGGTGCTACCTGAATCAATCAACACTATTAAATTTTTCTTCTTGATATGTCCTTCTATCTTGAGAGTTTGAGGAGTGGTAATTCTTGCCAGTGCATTACACGATATGGTTGGATTCATTTCTTCCTCTTCTAGGGCTGGTTCCTGGTGTATATCCTCTTCTTGTTCATTTTCTTCTTCCTCTTCACAACCTATGTAAAATAATTTCTTCTCAGCACACTTATGACCTTTAGTGTATTTTCTATCACAACTGTAGCAAAGCCCTTTTGCTCTTTTTTCTTCCAATTGTTGCGGTGTCAACCTTGTAGGTTGTGGAAATCTAGGCGTAGCAACACTTCCTTCTTTATAGAATTGAGTGGTAGGCTTCCTTGTCGCCATAATTTTACATTCAACTTTTCTTGCCAACCCGAATGCCTTCTCCAATGAATCAGGTTCCAAAACGCGAACTTCATGTTGGATGTTATCCTTTAAAGTGCCTATGAAGAGATCAATCCTGTGTTCCTCTAGAATATCAGTTACCCTTATATTCAATTTTTGGAAGTCCTCAATGTGCTCCCCCACTAAACCCTTTGTTTGAGATTTATCAATTGGCTAAAGAAGGTGTTGCTCTTTGTATCCTCATAATGTGCTATCATTTCCTCCGTAAAAATTGACCAAGTGACAATTTTTTTACGGGAGCAAAGCCATCGATACCATACAAATGTATTTTGTTTTAAATGTAAAGTTGCAATGCATACCTTTTGTGTGTTTTGCACATTATGGAGATCAAAATATTGCTCCATCTGTAGTATCCATGTTACAAGATCCTTTCCATCAAACTTCCTCATATCCATTTTTGGAATATGGTGGTTCTTCCCGCCAACATTAAAGTTTATGAAGTCACGATTAACATTTATTTTGTTCTCATCACGAGTTTCCTCTACTATCTTCTCACCATTAGGAAACATTTCTTGTATCAACTTTGTCAAACCTTCCATGTTTGATTTTTGATCATTCTTCATGTTTTCCATGTTGTCTTTCATTTTTTCATCGATATTAGTTTCCATGTCATCCATCTTAGATTCCATGCCAGCTTCCATGCCATATATCTTATATTCCATGCCTTTCTTCAAACCATCCATCTTCACTTCCAAGCCTTTCTTCAAAACTTCCATTTCATTTTTTGTTGCTCTTTGCGAGAGCGAAATTTGGTGCACTTGCTTTTGTAATTTTGATAGATCATGTTGCAATTCTTCATCTTCATGAGTCATAGTAGAGCCTTCTGAAGGAATAATTGGTGTTGAATTATTTTTACGGGGCATTTTTAGAACCCAATATTGATATCTATTCTACAATATGCCCTTGGAATCAATTCAAATTGATTCTTCAAAAAAGACTTATCAAATTCAGAAAAAAAAAATACACACCTTTTTCTTGCTTTTGAAGAGCTCGATATTGAAATTAGATTATCTCTGTGATTATGGCTCTTCAATATCTGAAATTTAGCACTGAGGTAGCCTTATGAATTATCTTTCGAATTCCATAGGTCTGACTTGATTTGGATTCTCCAAGGAAAAGTTATGTCTAATCTCCCACAATAACCTAATTATGGACTGGTTCAATAGAGCGAACTTGTACAACTTTCCACGTGTCACTGTTTCATATTTTAGATCTGAAATTGATAGAAAAGAAACTAAAGTCCGTGTACTTGTGACCACTTTTTACGGCTCTCCAATCTGATGCTCAGAGAGAGAGTTATGAAGAGTTTCCCACGATCACCTCTTTGATATGAAATTCAAGAGCTTGAAAAAGCACTACCTTCCACAGATAATATCTCCGAAATAATTGCAAACCAAGCTTTGAAATTTTGTGATGCGTTTCCTCAGGATTTTAGCTTCACGCCCTAAAAATTTTAGATTCTGACCCTTCATAGAAAAAAATTTATAGCGCAAATTCCACGATGACCTGTTTAGATTAAATTGAGGAGTATGCAAAAAGACCTAAATTCCACATATCATATCTCCGAAAATATTGTGAACCAAGCTCTGAAATTTTGTGAAGATGTTCCTCAGAATTTTGGCTTCACACCCTAAAAATTGCAGCTATTGAAACTTCGTAGAAAAAATTTATAGCAAAAATGCCACGATGACCTGTTTGGAGCAGCAAAACCCTAGAATCCAAAGCTTTGATACCAAATGTTGTGAATCTAGCTCCAAAAATAGAAGAAAAGAGATATCAGTGCCTTAGAAATAAGCCACTTTGAGGGGGCAACCTCCAATACATTACATGAATGAAAAATTCTTGGATGATACAAATTAAAAAACCTGCTTTCTATATATAGGAGTCCATGGGGCCACAATGTAATCCTAGCCGACCTAACAATAATAATTTAAGGGCACAATAATAACAATATGGGGGTTACAGGGGTACAATAATAACAATAAGGGGGTTACACTAATAACAATAAGGGATGATACTAGTAATATAGGGACCTAACACGATCCTATGCTGAAGATCCCTCCTAATGTGCTCTTTCTGTCTAATGGACTTCCCGCCAAATCTGCATCCGTGAAGCCATGAAGCTTCACTTCCTTTGTCTGTCTGTACCATAGACCATACTCTAATGTGCCCCTAAGGTAACTCAAGACATGATTCCCCGCCTTCCAAAAGAGCTTGGTAGGCTTAACCATAGCTTGACTCAGCTGGTTAACTACGTAGCAAATTTCTGGTCTGGTGTTCACTAGATACATCAGTGAACCAACTAACTACTTGTAGACAGTAGCATCCACTACCTCTCCCGAAGTAGCATCCTATTTCCTCCAATTTCCTGGAAGAGGAGTATCCATGGGTTTGCAGCTCTCCATGTGAAACTTACCCAGTATCTCCTTTGCATACTTTCCTTGAGACATAAAAATTTCACCATCCTTCTTCCATATTTCCAAGCCAAGGAAATAATGAATTAGCCAAGGAAAGAACTCCCTTGCAAGATTCTCAAGGAAATAATGAGTGTATCAACTGCTCATCACCAATAAAAATTATATCATCAACATAAAGAAAAATAATCAATATCTTACCCTCAACCACAATCTGGTACATGTTTGCATCTACTTCACTTTTGGTGAAGCCCAGTCTGGTGAAGTAGCTGTCTATTCGAGTGTACCAAGCATGAGGTGCTTGCTTCAGCCCATACAATGCTCTCTTGGGTCGGCACACATGAAACTCACTGTTAAAGATCTCGAAACCTTCAGGTTACTATATGTACCCTTATTCCTCAATGATCCCATTGAGAAACCCAATTTTCAAATCCATCTGATGAATGCGGCAGCCCATATGCGCTGAGAGTGCAAGGATGGATCTTATGGAAGAGTACCTTGCAACAGGTGAAAAAGTATCATCATAATCGATCCCCTCGATCTATGAGAATCCGCGAGCCACAAATATAGCCTTGTATTTCTACACACTCCCATCAAAAACTTTATTTACCTTACAAATCCATCTCGATCCAACCACTGATTTGTTGACTGGTCTTGGGAAAATCTCCCATGGACTGTTCTTGACAGTGGAGTCATACTCCTCCACCATTGCATCAACCCAAGTTGATTGTTGCACTACTTACTAAAAGGAAGATGGTTCAATAACAATACATTTTATCATAAGAGCCATGTATCTATTAAACCTGTGAGGAGACTGTCTCTGTCTCCACTGTGAAGTAGGGGCTCCTACATTCTTCGCAACATCAAGTATCAATATATCAACTTCCGCGATGCATTTTCTTCCATTTCCAATCGATGGATCTGCATGAGTGTTTTCATCCACTCCATGATCCTCCGAATGTGGTTGCTCCACATCTTGAGGCTCATCCTTGGGAACCAACAGTTCCTCCTCTACATGCAAGTCCAGCTCCCTCTCAAGGGATAACCGCATGGCTTTCTCCTCATCAAATTTTATATCCCATCACACAACAATCATTCTGCTATTTTGAATATACACTCGATAAGTATGGGGAATTTCAGTGTACCCCACAAAAATCCATATCTTAGCCATTAGTTCCAACTTCTTCTTGGTGTCCTTGGTCACATGCACATAAACATATGAGCCAAAAATCTTAAAGTGTGAAACATCAGGTTTCTTACTAGTGAAAGCCTATTCAGGTGTACTCATGCCAAGTATCCTATGAGGAAAATGGTTCTGCACAAATATCGCGGTGTTGCATGCTTCCGCCCACAAATGCATCGGTAGGCCTTGATCATGCAACATCGCTGTTGCTGCACCCATGATTGTTCTGTTCTTTATTTTAGCGACCCCATTCTACTGTGGGTTATGAGGTGCTATCAGCTATATTTGAATTCCTTATTTGCTACAAAAGTTCTTGAATTCATTAGAGATGTATTCTCCACCAGTATCACTCCTAAGAGCATTCACTTGCTTCCTCGACTCTTTATCCACTAGTGCCTTAAACTCAAGAAACTTAGAGAATGTCTGATATTTCTTCTGCATGAATAAGATCCAACACTTATGAGAAAATTCATCAACAAATATTAAATATTACTTATGTTTTGCTATCGAAGCAACAAATAATGGTCCACAGACGTCTCTGTGAACTCTCTCAAGGATCCCCGAATCTCGGTTCTCCTTCTCATGAAAGGTGGCCTTTACATATTTTCCCATAGTACATCCCTTGCATGTGTATGACTATGCAAGTGTACCCCTGGGAATACCAATATAAATCTACTGCATGACTTTCAAGGCTCCATGGTGAAGATGGCCCAATCTCATGTGCCATAATTCACCCTCATCCCGACTCACCACTTTTTCTACCTTGCCCATCATTATTGTGCATCCATCTACCTCCAACTTGTAGAGATTCTTAACTCAAATCTCTATCCTCTTGGCTTGTCCCATTATTTTATGTCGCAGGAAATATTTTCCTTCAATAAAAACAACATCATAGCCTCTATCCTCCAAAATTGTGACTGCGACTAAATTTTTATTCAAACCTGGTACATACATTACATATTTTAGTTGAAAGGGTTTACCTGACTGCCTCTAGAAGGTAATGGTACCAATCCTGGAAGCACTTTACTGCCTGTCATCACCCATTTCAATATTCATATGGAGATCCTTGTCCTCTAAGTCATTGAAAATTTCCTTATCTCCCGTCATGTGAAAGGAAGTGCCACTATCAAAATACCACATAGATCCCAATGCACTTGACACCATGCATGCGATCAATGAGAATTTAAGCTCAAATTGTGAGGCAAAAGCCTCACCAGCTATAGATCCTCCAACCTTCTTGTTCTTCTTATTTTGTGGACAGTTAGTAACAAAATGCCCATGCTCGTGACAGTGAAAACACTTCACGTTGGGCATGTCCTTCTTCTTTCCATTTTTGGACTGGGATTTGGAATGGAATTTCTTCCCCTTCCCCTTCTTCGCCTTGGCAGCCAAAGAAAAATATTCTTCATCTTCATTATTAGATGAATATCCATCTCTAGTGTTCCGTCTGAACTTTTCCTACACCAAATCCGACCACAGTCGTTCCAAATTTGGAAATTTTTCCCTTCCATTGACAGAGTCTCGATAACTCTGCCAACTCTTGGGAAGTCCTAGGACATCCAAGCTGACAAAATCATCATCAGCGACAATTATACCAATGCTCCCAGTTCATCCTGACGTTGGAAAAAATTTGTTAGATATTTTGGTACAGAGTCACTCTTTTCCATCTTGATCTTCCTGAGTTTATCTTTGAGCACCAATTTCCTATGGTCACTGCCGCTCTGGAATAGATTCGTCAAAGCCTTCCACATTGTATATGGTGTGGATTTCCCATGGATGCTTGAGAAAATTTTGTCTCGTACTCCATCCAATAGGATCCTCCTCAACTTTGCCACTTTCTTTTTCCATGCATCAAGCTTTGCAACATCTGTCACAGCGAGTTTAGGAACATCATTGCCAATGAATTCCTTCAAGAAATTGTGTTCGAGTACTACCTCCATCCTGTCCTTCCAAGAAATATAGTTTGAGCTTCCCTTGAGTGCATACTCCAACCTCAAGCCACTAAAAGCCATTTCGATCCTGAATCAGTTGTAGCACCAAGAAAGTATTTTTGGAAATTTGAATTCTATCCAATCATAAAATTAGCTCCTCCTTCAAAATTTTGATTTCCTGTGCTCTGATACCATGTAGAAATTATACAAAAAGCATGTATATCTTGGATTCAATCCAATCTAACAATGTACTAAATTTAAATACTGAATCACTTCTACAAATATTTTTCGGAATTAAAAACACAATTGCAAATCATATGAAGTAAAGAAGAATAAAACCAAACAAAACACAAATAATTTCCCGGGGAAAGCTTGTTGCTCAAAACCCCACTATCTTTTATTATATATTCAACATGGAATCATGAAACAATTACATAAAACTCTTCTCACAAGAGCCCTCCTATACTCAGCTAATTGTCTCACACTGTCATACAAAAAATAACCAATACTTAGCCAATTTATTGCCTCCAGACAACCTGTCTTGCTTGCACAATCCTTGATGAATGCAATACCTAAAGAATAGGAATTTTGGACTTCCTTGACTGTGCAAGTATCATGGGAACTCTAATGGGTGTTTGGTTGCACGTGTACAACCCAATAATCCTACAACTGATAGTCAACTTCCCTTTCACCTAGATCTCAAATGAGTCTCCATTAGATCTGACATGCATGCAACTAATAATAGTAAATCCATAGTTTCATGTGAGATCATTGATTGTGAATTAATTAATATTTAATTCACTTGATCTCTCACTAGTGTATCTAACAATTACAACTAACACAATTGATTTTAACTCACTTAACTAAGTTAAAATGATTACAACCTACATTAACTAATGCACCACTGCACTTCGACCTCTGTTACAACAAGAATTACTCTGCATGCCTCACCAACTACCTCTAATTGGAAATTCATGAGTTAATCGAGTTTATCACACTCAATTAACTATTAAAAGTTATTTTGAGACTAGATTAAATTTTACTGTCCATCTTAATTAAGAGATAACTAAAATAAACATGCACCAAATTTAACCCTATGGGCTCCACCCTCGTGTAGGTGCTTAATGCACTAGGCATGGGTGCTGAAATTTTCTTGTTGAATTTTAACAACAGATATTATCCGAATATCAATATCACATATCACATCTATATCTACTTAGCTTAGACAATGCCATCTATTCATAATACACCTAACGTACATATACTACAATCTCAAACCATGGTTTGAGTCCCATAGTTTACATTTAAGCTTAAATTATGCCCAAAATTTGGGCAAAAATCCCTTTAACTACCCCTACGCAATGCGCACATACAAACGTACAAAAAAGAGCATTGGAACTTGTGCCTAAGGGGACCTTGCTCCAACAGGCCCCCAACACAAACATGTGATTCATCCTGAGTCACTGAGGCACTGCTGGTGTCTCCTTTGTTTTGTATCGGAGCGTCTTGACAGAAGTTTGGAGAGGGAGCACTAACTCCAGGCTCTACACTGCTACACCCTATGCCTGTTGAACAATATTATCTATCGTGGGCCCTTCAGTGGCCATCTACACACTGTGCTAGCTCTACTGAATGTTTTTTAGTGTGTTTTCCATCGTCTGAGAGAGTTGCAATGCTTCCTCTGCCCATGGTTGCATTTGTTCTGTGAGAACTTGTTCTTTACGACACAAATCTAAAATTTCTCCCTAGAGTATACGACCATCTTGCAGATGATAAAGTCTCTATTGATCCACCAATGTGGGTTCTATGATGAATATTTCTTTGAGCTGAGTGTGTCACGTAGATATTTCATGACGAGATCATTCTAGACAGAGGCCAAAATTCCACGGCCTCAGCCAGAGACTGGTCACACTGAGTGACTGCGACGACGATACTTTCTTGGGCCTACCTAACTTCTGTTGCTTTCTTGGAACGAACCTTAGGTGGTGTCTCCAGCTGTAGCTTGGTATGAAGGTCCGCGATTTTCTACTCATACTCGTCTCGGATGGTGTGAGATTCTGTGCATGTAGCCTTGATCGCAATAACTAGTCCATCCAACTTCCTTGTAGGTGGAGTGGTGGCCGCGACCGCTGGTATATCTTGGCATACTTGGTTGATCTTGGCTTCTAGCGTAGTGCACTGGGCCTCTGATTGTTGTTATGATGTTTCTTCCTGTCATTGCTGCTCATGTGCTTATGCAGCCTTTTTATGTGAATCTTGATTATGTACCTGTGCGATTGCTTCGCGATACTACAACTCCACAACAATAACAGAGTGAAGTAAATGGAGCTTTATTGCAAGCAACACAACAAAATTAATATGAACATCACTTGTAACAGTAAATTGAGTGCATTGGATTGCATCCATTTTTATTGATGGCAAGGGGCTATGGAAAAATCGTCCTTCCCCAGATGGTGGTAAGGCTACGTCCAAAGGTTGTGCACTGGTAACAGGCGCACTGGTTTGTCGCGCTTGAATCACGCTCACCTAGATCTGACTCGCTTGTATATTTAACTCTTGTAGGCCAACCTGTACAATCTCCAATGAAGATTTATATTGGACCTCCATGTCCGTCCATCGATCCTCCTACGCAATGGTTACTGTATTTATGTTCTAATTGATATCGTCCTATGTCAGTGTCAAGACCTCCTGTCCCATTTTCTTCGAACCCTCTACTTTTTTCTTGTCCCAACCTTGGTCTGCACATCGTGTTTTGTGCCTTTTGGATGTTGTTTCTTCAGTTTATTTGGGTACATAGCCATTATTTTCTGGCACAGTGGTGTCAATGGTTTCTCATGTTGTGGTCGGTGTAGGCTCCTCACGATGTGTGTCTGTCATAATCGGTGGTACTGTTTTAGCGGGCTTCGCAATGGCCTTCTCTGTGGATTTACTTGTTGGGGTGCATAGTTGTGTTGGTGGAGTCAACCACGCTTACACCCATTCTACTGTAACGATGATAAAATTGTCCTCAATCACCAAGTAAGGCAACTCGTACCAAACACCCTCCACAACGCCCTTCGCATAGATGTGGATATTGTGAAAGGTAGCCTTAAAGTCAGCTACCATTTTTTACTACTCATAAGGAGTGGGAGATAGGGTTAGATTTGACTGTACCGCATGGTATAATATTGCATCAAATAGGACCCAAAATATATTATTTTATTTTTCTCACACTGGGTCAGAGGAGTGCCAGAGGGTTTTGTAGTGCACAACTTTGCACATTGGTTCTACAAGTTCTAGAAACTAGGTATCTTCAGGGGTTTCTCACCTGATTAGTGTGATTAATAATTGATTGGAATTTGGATCAGGGCCTAAAATTTGCTAAAAATTCAAAGTGCTAAAAATTGTTTCAAACTTGAACGATCAGATAGAGTTCGTTTCTAGGATTCCGATGCAAGTTGTTTCATCGAAATCCGAGTTCGTATGACTGAGTTATCGTCTGTTGTTCATTTTCCAAAACAGGAAAAAAATGAGCAGAACAGGTACAATGCTAATGTGGCAGGTACAATTAGCATTGCAAGAATATTTTCCATATTGCAGCCAATGACATTGTGACAAATTTCATCTTCAGATTCGCCAAATGGGTTAAGTGAAGAGAAAAATTGCCCAATGACCTTCAAATTCTCCTTAAGTTGGAATTTGATTTTTTTTTAAGGGTTGGAGTGAAACCCAACCAGAGGGCACCATATTTCCTCTCTGGTGGGCCACCTCCTAAACCTAAGGTCAAATTATTTGATGTCGGCAAACCGTTTGCTCAACCATCTCTGCTATCGGGTAGTTCTTACCCCTATGGTTCTCCACGTATATTTAAACTTTAACTGCAAACAAGTTGGGGGTTGGAGGGGATGAGTCCCCTCCCCATGTAGCTGAAGAGCACATGACCAGGTGCCAACCATTGATCTGACAAATTTTTTTAATGGATATTAGTTAACGTTAAGTTGTGGCTTAATGACGTTAATATGTCATTAACATGTAAAGGGCAGATTAACGATAAACCATACTTAACTGCCCGTAATATCGGATTAGTGCCTAATTAATACAATGCTTAAATTGGTGGAGAATTCAAAGGCGTGCAAATTTTGGCAAAATTTCCAATTTTAGAATTTTAACTGGCAGTCTCTCCAGTTTTGGAGGAGAAATTGGGGCAAAGTTAGTTTTGGTCATAACTCACTCAATTTTCGACCAAATTGAGCTCACTAAAAGTCATTCCTTTCTAATTGACATGATAGGAACTCAATGGAGTAGGTTACATAGGTAGAAAATGTAATCAACATGTGTTTTTGTGCATTTGAATATTTTTGGAGGCTAGGGCGACTAGGTGTTAGGGTCATTGACAGAGCATATTGAGTCCAAATTCAATAAAAAAATAGTCATTTTTGGGAGATTATGATGTTTTAAACTCATTGGAATAGGTTCCAAGAGGTCTTGAAGCTTGTAAAAAAAATTTGAGCACACTTGAAGCTAATACAAAAGTCACACTATGAAGCTAGACCAAGGAGATGTATCCCAGGAGGGGTGAACTCCTTTATCAAAATTCTTTGTGTTAAGCTTTGTTATTTGTGTTTGCTGTGTTTAATATTTCTTCTATTCTGTCATTTAAAATTATGCTTTTTAAGCTTATTAAAAACTCATAATTTCACTAAAGGTGGTGTTTGAAAACCATAAGCTAATAAAAAAACCCATGAAGGTTAAGTAAAACAAAGCAAAGACAAGTTTATATCTAAAATGAAACTAGCACAACAATAACTAGAATTAATTTTCAAATCAATTTGGTATCAGAGCACAAGGTTGCTTGCTTGTTTTACTTGAAGGGTTTTGACAATGCAAATTTAGTGTTGCTTACAAGATTGAGATTGATAAAGGAGAAGGGAAGCTACTGATAGCTAGTCCACAAGTTAGGACAAGAAGAAAGAATGTTGAAGGCATCATCCTTACCCAAAGTACCACTCAAGGCAACACTTGAATCACAAGAGGAATTATTTGCATAATAAACTAAAGTGATTGAAGAGATACAAGCTGCAGAGTTTGAGCTTGAATATACAGCCAAAATTTCAGGGCATGAAGCTTTGTGAATTGTTGTGAAGCTCTTTAATTGATTACATTGTGATGGAAAATTAATTAAGTGGTGATTATAAACCATCCTCCTTTGCAAGGCTCTTTGATAAAGAGATGAATTAGGATTTATACATCATGAAAGATATGGTGCAACAACTGTATGAAGATATGTGGGAGAACACTAAAATTCAAGAGAAATTGGTTGCTATGAAGAAAGAGAAGCAAGAAATTATTCAAAAGATGCATGATATGGAGACTCAGCTCCATTATGCCAAAGAAGCCTTAGCCAAGCATGTGATTGAAGAAGAGGTAAATAATTCAACTTTGTCTTCAATTTCCTCTCAAGATAAATGTGTAGGTTCATTTGAAAAACACACTAGATGAATAGGGTACAAATTAATGATAAAAATGGGCTATGAAGGTAAGGGATTAGGAAAACATGCACAAGGCATATTTGAGCCAATTATGGTTGAGGAAAGGCCTAAGTATTTGGGTCTTATGGAGGAAATTCTAAAGCCATGAAGGCACTTGAAACAGTTCCAAGAAGGACTTTTGTTGCAGGTTAAAACCCTCAAACATGTAAAGTTGGCAATCAATATGAATGCAATTGTTTGAAACCCATGTTGTAGAAAGATGCTTGTAGACATGCAACTTATGGTGAACAAGAGAGTTGTGACAACTCTAAGGACATGAACATCGTTGTTGGTCTTCAAAGGAGAACTAGAACCTCTTCAAGTTCATCTTCTCAAGAAGATGATAAATATGAACATTCAAAGAATCATTCCAGGTATAATTCTTCCTATAATAATGTTGTTTATGATTATGTTAAGCATGAAAAATCTGCATGCATGAATGGGAGAAAATTTGTTGTTCATATTGTAGTTTGTATAGCCATCAAGTTTCAAGATGTTGGAAGAGAATGATAGCATACAAGAAACAATCAAAGAAAAGGCGACTTAAATAGAAGATGCAAAATATTTTCACTCATTGTCAGAATAAGGGACATCTCATTGTCCAATGTTGGACATTGCATCCAACAACTCATCCCAATCATTTGAAGCAAGAGGATAAAAATACTGGCGAGAATGGAACAAGATATTCCATCATCGATGTGAGTCAAGATGATTCACAAGAAGAGGATTTTCAGCAGGAAAAATATCCACTGAAGTGGTTTGGTAAGAAATGGCTTGATTTCTTAACCAAGTAAGGCATACATTTACTTTGTACATAGATGAAAATTTCAGCCTTATGTATGCATAAATTTTTGTTGAATGTATGACAAGTTGTAGCAGATTATCACAACTTGTATGATGCAAGATTGCATGTGAATGTTGTTCGGTTGAAGGAATTTTATTTGTTTCAAAATTTCACCAAGATGGTGTAAAATATGGGTATGTCACTCATTTATGTTTCAGAAATTTATCATTCAGTTAAGCTCTTATGATCACTCATATGTTTTGGGTTTTTGTACTTGTTTGTACTGGAAAGAGAGAGTTGAAGAGTGTACATATGCATGAGTTTTTTTATAAGTAAATAGAGGACTTGTGATAATTTCATTGTAAATAGATACATGCATGAGTGTTGTCAATATGTATCTTGGAAAGTCGATTATGTTGCACACGTTTCATATCGATTTATGTCGATTGTGTTATACATACATTTATCGACTGGTGTCAATTGTGTCGCACACATTTCATATTGATTTATGTTGATTGTGTTGAATATTTCATGTCGACTTGTGTTGTTGATGTCGCATGTTGTTTTTCAACTATGTTTTTCGATTATGTTGATCAAATTATGTTTTAGTCGATGGTGTTTTTTGATTGTGAGTCAATATTGGATATGCCAAAGTGCAAGAAGATCGCAATGTACTTGATGTTATAGGAGGTGACATACATTGCTTTGAAGGAGAAAAAATGAGGTGGTCGTCATTTCAATTCTTTCATAATGTTTTATTATCAAGATTGATTGTGTGTTCTTGTGATAAGATGTTGTAGGAAGTTTGATGTCCATTCAATGAGAAGTGGATGAAATGAAAAGTTTTTTGTAGCCATTATAGAACAAGATGGTTTTTTTGTGTTGACACTGTTAGTGTCAGTATTTGCATACTTCCACCAGGGATCAAAACACATTTTGCATGTGCATCTTAGGTGTCCCACACTAAAAAAATTTCAATCATTCCATGAGGTCATGATATAAAATTGTTTCACTGGTGGTTTTTCTTGTCAAGTGTCCCATTTTCCTTCACAAGGATATGCCTGCTGACCCTCTTCAATGTCTTCATCATGCTGAAAACAAGTCTACTCTCATTCCACTTTTAGTCAAAGTCAACCGTGGAGTCAGGTCATTCAAGGTCCCATTAGGTCATTAGGTTTCATTGTTCAAAGTAAAAAAATGCATCATTCCATCTCATAAGGTCAGAAAAATGTGTGAGAGTGCTTCCAATAATGTCTCTTTACCATGTAAAGATGATCTCCAAGATGGTTTCCAAAGTTGTAATTTGATTTCAACTGTGAGTTTCATTCCAAGATGTAATTTTATTTTTATTCATGTAATTTTATGTCAGTTCAAATGTAATAAGTACTCAGTCTCCCAAGGCTGAAAAATTAGATTTCCACATGCCAACACATCAAATGTCAAATAAAAAAAGTGTCTACTTCAGCAATTGATCAAATTTCAAAGGGAGTTTTCTTTTTCCAAGGTGCCCAAGTCATCATTTTTCACAAGCACCAAACCCTAATTTCTTCTCCCACTGAGCTAGGGTTTGCTATGGAAACGAGACATTTTAGTAGAGGAGCTATAATTTAGGTAATATTAGTAAGTATGAGGTCATTTCATCTCATAAACATAATGTCTCCATCATTTTCCAAGAAATCATTCCAAGAGTCAAGCCATTTGCCACTCATAGGGCCAATTTTACTTAAAACTATGTTTCTGACCAAAAATAGATGAATTTGACAAAAGTGAGAGAGGTTTTTGTCCATAATAGGTCCAAGAAGAAAAAAATCCTTCATTTTTTACACAGGTGTAATGGTTAGGGATAAATGTCAAAAATACAGGTGCCATAGGAGAGTTGCTTCACTCCTGGAGTGACCTTGGGAAAAATAGTTTTTCTCCTAGTTGGAATGTCCAAATTATTTTCTTGATGAGTCAAATGATAACTAGATAGAGAGATATTTCCAATTAGCTATCATGAGCTCAATTGGGATTTTATTAAGGCCTCTAAAATTTTCCTCCAATAATACTCTTCATTTCTGCACCCTCATTATACACTTTTTGAATAGTCTTGGGAAAATCAACTTTTGACAAGGAAAATAAAATCCAAATAGGAAAAAAAAATGTAGAATGGGAAATTAGACTTTGAAGGGCTTTCCAAAGAGCTATCCTAGCCCCAATCTAGACACTGGGAAGGTAGTAAAAAATAGCCTGCAAGCTGGGGGTGAAATGGCACTGCGCATAGAGCCTTGGCGCTGCGCACTCTTTTGGGGAATCCAATGGACAAAAGGAAGCCACCAGTGGTTTCATAATGATGACGAAATGCCCCCTGTAATTTTTATAAGAATTTAGAGCAAAAATGGTCAGGAAAAAGGGCCAAAAACATGCAAAAAATCATGTTTCTGCCTCTTTTTTAGGGTGGTGCTATGCATAGAGGAAGTCTTGGGAGATTGCACTTTTGAGGGGTCAAAAAAGCTCCAAATCAGAAACCACAAGAATATATGGAAATGAGATAGGAAAATATTTCCAATGAACTATCATGAGCACAATTTGGACACCGGGAAGTCCTTCAAAAGTGACCTGCAAGAAGGGCTATTGTTTTTTCCTTGGCGCTGCACATAGGACAATTTTTTCCTATTTGGTCAATTTCCTCAGTTTTTAGAATTAGCTTTCACTTGTGTAAATTTGAATTTTTATTAATGTAATAAGTGGTTGATGATGTAATTATGGTGTTATAGATGTTACCTAGGGTAGATACATTAGGTAAATGGCCTCAATGACATGTAATGAATCAATTTGCTTAAATTAGGGATGAGTCACTTTGACCACCCTATTCTCTAGTTGTCAGTTCAATATTTCTTGGAACAACTCCTCCTATCATGGATTTGACTCCCTAAAGTTAGGATGAGTTGGTTTGAGGTCTATATCATGTATTTTCTCAGTAATTTTATGGGTTGGACTCAATTGGATGCTTGGATTTTGAAAAGACATACTTTGTATAAGTTATGAGCAGGAATATTAATCAAATTTGTAGTTATTTTTATGGGATCCCTATGGTATGGTGTTTAGTTTAGTTTCTCCTTTTTTTTCATGTGTTGAAATGTATTTTTAAGTTTTTTCATCATTTCATAACTTCTAAGTGAATGTATACAAATTAGATAAGCATAATCCATTCTCATATGCTCTGTTTTGGGTAGACATTCACAGTCTGTAATTTTCTTCAGTTTAGAAAGAACTCATGATTTCACCATGCTCTTTCTAACTCCTCACCTGTCTTGATCATCCCACCCATTGAAATTCTAAAGTGCTAAATCACTATGCCTACCTTGCCCCATAGAATACCCTGCAAATTTTAACCTAATGTTCCTTGCCCTGTCTGTTTGATTCCTTTTGATCCAACAAAACCATATACAATCAAAATCGAAACCCTGAGCTACTATACCTAGCCTAATATCTTCTTTACTCAGCCATCTTGGTTGTGATCCTTACGGAGAGAGACCTCTCCTTGCCTAGTAGGGCTAGCTACTTGGCTAAGCATGGTTTGTGGTTACCTTAGAATTTCCTTTTTCAGCCTGAGGTTCAATCTGAGTGATAAAATTTTGGTGACTCCACTGCGGAAGACACCGTTGTCGGGGAATGAGGTGACATATATTCTCCAGGAAAGATTGTTCAAGTTGTATATCTGATTGCTGATGGTGAACAATGATCAGACACATATGAAGGCTGAAACATTCACCTGGTGACTCCATTGTTCGAAATCTCGAGTTTCAAAATATTGATGGTGGCTCCACTAGCTAAATGAAGGACTCAAATATTGTTTCTATTTTTTCAAGGTATTCATGTATCAAATTTTCTAATCTTCCTGGTTTTCCTAATCAATTACCGAAAGATGCATATTTTTTGAGCAATGGCCCTATATTTAACATAGAATATTTGACTTTGACTCTTAACCATGTAGCAAATTTTAAAAAAATTGTTGAACTTATTAGAGTCAAACAAGAAGATGTCTTCATCAGATTGTTCTATGATTCATTTCAAGGGAAATGTAGACAATGGATTGAAAATTTAACTATCAGATCTATTAAGTCATTTGGAGAGTTGTGGAATATCTTTCTGGAAACATGGATGGAGAAGGAAGAATTCAAAATAGAGGCGGCCTCTATTCAAGAATTTAGAGAATGGGAAGAAATGTGCACAGATGATGAGGTAGATGAGAACTTTGCTTCATCTCTTTCTTCTTATCTGAAATCCTGTCGATTTAGCCATGAAATTAAGCTCAATTTTTGATGTTGGGGACTAAGGTTCACAACGGAAATTTCAAATATATATATATATATAGTTCTCAAACTTATATATATCTCGACGGAATGTGACTAAGTTTGGAGGTATGCCAACCAGTTTGGAGGAGGCCTCAGAAATGGCCAAGTTGATAATTTGGTGGGGTGGACTTCTTTGTAGCGCCTTGTAAAATTATATGGTGGGGTCAGGGCTCGAACCCCTGACCTCCCGCCGGCAAACCATTTGCTCAACCATCTCTACTGTCGGGTAGTTCTTACCCCTATAGTTGTCTGCGTATATTTAAAATTTAACTGCCAACACGTTAGGGGTTGGATGGGGCTAGCCCCCTCCCCATGTGACCAAAGAGCACGCGACTAGGTGCAAACCATTGATTTGACATATTTTTTTAATGGAGATTAATTAACGTTAAGTTGTGGCTTAATGATGTTAATATGTCATTAGCGCGTAAAGCATGAATTAACGATAAATCATACTTAACCGCCTGTAATCCAAGATTAGTGCCTAATTAATACAGTGCTTAAACTGGAAGAAAATTCAGAGGTGCACCAATTTGGTAGTATTTCCAATTTTAGAATTTTAACTGGCAGTCTCTCCAGTTTTGGAGGAGAAATTGGGGCAAAGTTAGTTTTGGTCATAACTCACTCAATTTTCGACCAAATTGAGCTCAATAAAAGTCATTCCTGGCTAACATACATGCTAGGAACTCAATGGAGTAGGTTTCAGATGCAGAAAAGGTCATCTACATGTTTTTTTTATGCATTTGAATATTTTTGGAGGCTAGGGCCACTAGGTGTTGGGGTCATTGACAAAGCATCTAGAGTCCAAATTCAGCAAAAAAACAGTCAGTTTTGGGAGATTATGATGTTTTAAACTCATTGGAATAGGTTCCAAGAGGTTTTGAAGCTTGTAATAGAAATTTGAGCACACTTGAAGCTAATAAAAAGGTCACACTATGAAGTTGGACCAAGGAGATGTAGCCTATGTTGGGAAAAATACTGAGAGGGGGGGGGGGGGGAATCAGTATTTAGGACTTACTCAAAAATTTTTACTTTTCCTTACTTTAAAATCCATACGCTACTTTGCTGAAGCCAACTAGCGTATACACGCGGATATCCTTCATAAAACTCGCGTATGAACAAAGATCTAATTATACAGATAATTCTTAACTTGGTTCTTTGCAACATTCATTCATCTGATTTTAAGTTAACAGTAAGCATGTCCAGTAATAACATAATAAACCATCACACATAAGAATCACACATGAACACCAGGATTTAAGGTGGAAACCCAAGTCGGGAGAAAACCACCGCTGTCGTCGTCTCAGTCTTCAATATTTATTATATAAAGAAAACATGTTACAACATTGTACTGGCGCAGACTCATACCAAGACGTTGTGCACCCAGTTTACCACGCTCTCCTAGAAGGGAGCCATGACCCTCGTCTCGTTACCTCTCTCCGGGAAGGGAGCTACGACCCCCTGCTCTCGTTTACCATCCTCACCTGGAAGGGAGCTACAACCCCCTGACTGAAGGCTACAACCCTCAGCACCACCATGGACCACGTTTCATCAATTTTCACACTGGATCCAACAGCGTCAATAGAGCACAACTTGCAGGCCACTTTTCATCATATTTTCAGACTGGACCCACTCCACACATTTAAGCTCAATCATACATCAAACCGATACTTATAACTCATTGACAGATAGCAGTAACACAACAGAACAAATCAGACATTCCATACTTCATACTTCAGCAAACCCTAGTTTTTCATATGCGCTTTCCTTTCTCTGGTCCCGCGTATATACGCGCTTTCATGCATAAAAACTCACGTGATACATTCCACACATATTGCTGCATCTAATTTCACAACTCCATACGCTATTTCCGAAGATGACCCGCGTATATACGCGCTTCCTCTGTTACAAACTTGCATATATATCTTCAGACATTTTAGGACAGAATACTTCTTCACATCAGATATTCAGTTCAGATTTTACCATTCACTTCAGATAGATGTTCACCTCATCTCATTCCATAAACAGATCTAGAAAATACAAATACATTTCAGATCTAGATTCCCTTCTTCATCATTTTCTTCATAGGTGCATTATGAGTTCAGATCTATCATTCAACTATTACCCATTCCATACAGATATACTTCAGAGATAAGTATTCATTAAAACCTAGACATCTTGCACACCCATTGCACAATGAATTTCTTCTCCTTAAATAGATCTAGCCTTTGACAATACCATGAGCCAAAACCACACTACTTCCGATGGTATTCCTGGACAGGATCACATAGACAATCCAACGCTCAATACAATGGGTCAATACCATGGTAATAACCCCTGGTTTTATTTTTTTAGAGCGCAATTGAGCATACGCAACTTGGCACGTCCTTTTCCGCATAAATACGCTACTTCGCCTTAACAAATCCGCGTATGCATAGTGACATACCTTATTTATCATTTCTTTGGTACTTCCGAAAATTCATTTCTTCTGTTACTTATGAGCTACTCGTAGACCATCAGATTTACATCATTAATAAACTCATCAAGCATCAAGAACAACTTCATTAAGTACGTTGCAATCATCTTCATCAAGTGGGTTGCCATCAAGGACAACATTCTGCATCATATTGCCAACAGTCTCCCCCTTTGGACTTGATGGAAACCACGATGGTGTTTGAGCACGATCACAACAGCTAGATACATTAAGCATAATGATATTCTCCCCTATTCAAACACCATGTCACTCTCCCCCTTTGACATCAAGGGAAAAGGGCGGATCAAAACCAACACAAGGTTGTTTTCTCCTCATGTAGATAGAAAAGTGTTGTAGATCTGATGTGCACTGAAGTTACCATGCTCCCCCTGAGTTCATGCTGAATATTCAAACATATTTTTCAATGAAGTACATGATTCTATGACCTTCCTATCACCAAGGACTCATACTTACATCAAAGATCCAACCAAGTGGATTTATATATGAGATTCAAATACCCAACCAAGTGGGTTTACACAATTTGACTCAAGTACCCAACCAAGTGGGTTTAAATATTTTGACCAACTACCCAACCAAGTGGGTTTACAAATTTGAACAAGTCCTTACATGACCGAATATAACAATTTACATCATGGGTCTCAACATGACCTTTTCTATCAAATTACAAATATGACCTTTATGACCGGAAACTAAAAAGACTCTAAAGAAAGAGATCACATTTCATAATCATCATAATGCCAACAATGCATCATTTCTACATAACCAATGCCCCTGAAACTGTGCATCCATAATCTCATCATAAGAAACCATGTATCATATCATCATCATTTAGAACTGAGAAATAAGCATATACAGTGCCAACAATACAATCATTAGTAGTCAGACTGATGCTCCCCCTCAACCTAAGCTCCTGATCTTCAGCTGTCATACAAATTTCATTATCATAAGTGCATACGCGACTATCTCCACTGTGACTCGCGTGTATACACGGCTTTAGTTCACTGAACACGCGTATGGAAAGTGCAACAATGAAAACTTCACATTCCTTTATCTCCCCCTGAGTTTGTACCACCTGTACTTGTCTTCTTCACATCAGATGCTTTGTCAGAAATACACATAACCAAAATAACCAAACCAACCATGAGAATCATCATACATTGCTCCCCCTGTGATGATACATTGCTCATCCCTATAATGTATCTCACATCTCTCCTGCAGTCATTCAGAGAAGTAAGCTTTTAGAAGCGGATGACTGATGTAGGGTCAGTATTCCCTACGTTTATGATCGATCCTCCTTTTTCCAAATTTGCTTGAACTTTCTAATTGTGTGCTGGAAGTTATCCAATTTCTCATATATATTCATCCTACATTCTTTTTCCACATGTCCATACTTGTTACAAGCATAACACCTCATGCGACCAGAGAAGTAAGCATAAGGATCATAGTGTGTTTCTCTGTTCTTCCTTCTATTGCAAACAACTGCTTTATGACCATACTTGTTGCCTGAAAAACAATATCCCTTGAAGCAACTAGAGTACCTTTCTGAATAGAATCTGTTTGATTGTGACTGAAATGATATGCTTCTGCAATTTGCTGCAACATGTCCATAATTATGACATTTAAAGCATTCAACATTATTGAATGATTTCCTTTGAGAATTCACGATTGTTGGTTGTCCTTTTGTTTCTTTCAACACTTCAGGTTTTGCTTTGACATCCTTTGAATATTTAGTACTTCCTTGCGAACTAGATTCTTCTTTATCAGTTTCATGAAAGCCAAGACCAAGTTTAATAGAAGGAGACCTTTGGCTACTAAGAATATTATCCAAAATCTTAGTAATATCTTGAAACCTCAAGAGTCTATCCTTTTCTTCTAATTTACCTTTTAGAATGTTTACCTCAACCTCCAATTTTTGGGATTTCTTCTTCATGCTTTCTTCGACCCTTTTTCCTTCTTCTACTTGATCATTTAATTTTAAGATTTCTTCCTTCAACCAATTTTCTTGATCTTGACATGTTTGTAGAAGTTCTTCATTCTTCTTATTTTATTTTTTTCAGATCTTCTTTGAGAGAGATGATTTCCGCTTCAAGTCCTTCCTTTTCAAATGATTGTAGAGGTTCTTTATTCTTCTTATTTGATGATTCAAGATCTGCTCTCAGAGAGATGATTTCTACTTCAAGTCCTTCATTCTTCTTATTTTATTTTTCCAGATCTTCATTTAAATCATTGATTTCTACTTCAAGTCTTTTATTTCGATTGCTTCCATAATTGTACAACTTTTGATACTTGTCTACCTGTTCATTCAGAATTTCTATTTGTCCTTTCAGTTGGGGGATCATCTCATTGTAGATACCATCTCTTTCTTTAAATGATCTTTGCTGATCTTCAACTTTAATCTTGAGAGCTTCTTCTAGATCCATAACATTACTTTCACTATCTTTACCATTGCATGCACAAGAAAGTGAATCACAAGAACCACATTCAATACCTGTTTTATTTTCCTCATTTTCTGCTGCACATGTTTTCTGAGAAATATCCTTTTGAGTAGCCTTCTTCTTTTGCTTCCTTGCCTTGAGCACTAGTAGATCTTGGTCAGAATCTTCTTCATCTTCACTTGACATTTCATTATTATCTTCATTTGCATAATAACTCTTTCCCTTTACAAATTGTTTCCCTTTATCATGATTATCTCTATAAGGACATTTAGCAGCATAATGACCAACTCTTCCAGAATCAAAACATTTGAAGGGAATCTTACCTTTGAATCTTCCAGTACCTGGTTGGAGTCTTCTCACAAAATTTGCTTATTCTTCTTCTGATATGTAACTTGATTCCTTGACACCTTCCTTTTCTTTTCCTTTTGCACACGCCTTAAAAACATCTTCTTTGATTTGAGAGGGACCTCCTTGTCTCATTTCATAAGCAGTCAGAATACCATGTAGTTGAACAATAGTAAGAGTTTGCAGATCTTGCCTTTCTTCAATAGCTGATACTTTTGACTCAAATTTTGAAGTCAAAGATCTTAAGACTTTTTCCACCAGAGGAGTACTGGTTATGGTTTCACCCAAACTTCTCATACCATTTACAATATCATCTAGACGTAAAAAGAAACTGGCAATACTCTCATCACTATGCATCCTTAAATTTTCATATTCAATTATGAGAGTTTGGAGTTTTTCACTTTTTACCTTTGTATCTCCTTCATAGCTCAGAATGATTTTGTCCCATATTTCTTTTGCTGAATTTAGCTGCATCACTTTAGCAAATTATGGTTCAGATATGGTTCCTAATAAGACATTGACTGCTTTGGCATTGATTTCATATTTCTTTCTTTCTGCTGCATCAGTAGGAATACTTGCCGGATGCTGATAACCTCCTTCCACGATTGCCCATACTTTTGCACCAAGACTTTGCAGATATGCTTTTGTTCGTATCTTCCAGAATAACAGATTATTTCCATTGAATAGAGGTGGCCTTATAGAAATTATCCCTTCATGACTTCCCATTTCGACGAATCTCCTTTAAGCGATCAAGCTTCTGCAGAAGGACTTGCTCTGATACCAATTGTTGGGAAAAATAATGAGCGGGGGGGGGTGAATCAGTATTTAGGACTTACTCAAAACTTTTTACTTTTTCATTCACTAAAACCCATACGCTACTTTTCTAAGGCAAACTAGCGTATATACGCGGATATCCTTCATAAAACTCGCGTATGAACAGAGATCTAATTATGCAGATAGTTCTTAGCTTAGTTCTTTGCAACATTTATTCATTTGATGTTTAGTTAACAGTAAGCATGTGCAGTAATAACATAATAAACCATCACACATAAGCATCACACATGAACACCAGGATTTTAGGTGGAAACCCAAGTCAGGAGAAAACCACCGCTCTGAATTATCTCGGCCTTCAATATTTTATTATAAAGAAAACATCTTACAAGCCATGTCTTGGCGCAAACTCATACCGGTGCGCGAGGCACCCCTGCACTCGTTTGCCGGCCTCTCCTGGAAGGGAGCTATGACCCCCTGCTCTCGTTTACCGACCTCTCTTGGAGGAGCTACAACCCCACTGCTCTCGTTTACCGGCCTCACTGGAAGGAGGCTCGGCACAGTAGAAGCTACTGCAACCTCAGCACCTCTATGGACCACGTTTCATCGATTTTCACCTTTGGATCAGCAACACAATGAAACACAAATTGCGGGGCCACTTTTCATCATATTTTCAGACTGGACCCACTCCACACATTTAAGCTCAATCATACATCAAACTGATACTTATAACAGATTGACAGATAGCAGTAACACAGCAGAACAGATCAGACATTTCATACTTCATACTTCTGAAAACCATAGTTTTTCATACGCGCTTTCCTTTCACTGGTCCCGCGTATATACGCGCTTTCATGCATATAAACCCGCGTATACATCTTCACATATTACAGATCTAATTTCACAACCCATACGCACTTTCTCTGAAGACGACCTGCGTATACACGCGCTTCCTCTGTTACAAACTTGCGTATAGATCTTCAGACATTATAGGGCAGCATACTTCTTCAGATCAAATATTCAGTTCAGATTTTACCCTTCACTTCAGACAGATGTTTGCCTCATCTCAAATCTAAGAATTCCATAAACAGATCTAGAAGATACAAATACATTTCAGATCTAGATTCCCTTCTTCATCATTTTCTTCATAGGTGCATCACAGATTCAGATCTATCATCAAATTTTTACCCTTTCCATTCAGACATACTTCAGAGTGAAGTATTCATTCAAACCCAGACACTTGCACACCCATTTCACAATGAATTTCTTCTCCTTAAATAGATCTAGCCTTTGACAATACCATGAGCCAAAACCATACAACTTCCAATGGTTTTCCTGGACGGGATCATATAGACAATCCAGCGCTCAATACAATGGGTCAATACCATGGTAGTAACCCCTGGTTTTATTCTTTTAGAGTGCAATTGAGCATACGCGACTTAGCACGTACTTTTCCGTGTACATACGCTACTTCGCCTTAACAAATCCGCGTATGCATAGTGAAATACCTTATTTATCATTTCTTTGGCACTTCCTAAAATTCCTTTCTTCTGTTACTTCTGAGCTACTTGTAGAACATCAGATTTACATCATTAATAAACTCATCAAGCATCAAGAACAACTTCATTAAGTAGGTTTCCATCATCTTCATCAAGTGGGTTGCCATCAAGGACAACACTCTGAATCATATTGCCAACAGCCTAGGAGGGGTGAACTCATTTATCAAAATTCTCCGTGTTAAGATCTGTTATGCGTGTTTACTGTGTTTAATTTTGCTTTTATTCTGTCATTTAAAATTATGCTTTTTAATCTTATGAAAAACTCATAATTTCACTAAAGGCACTGTTTGAAAATCACAAGCTCATAAAAAAACCCATGAAGGTTAAGTAAAACAAAGCAAAGAAAAGTTTATATCTGAAATGAAACTAGCACAATAATAACTAGCATTAATTTTCAGATCAACAATAAGAGCCAATTTTTACTGAAAGTGCTTTCCCTCCTTCTGGACTTTGTGCATGTTTTCCAGAAACTCTTTACATATGTTTGTGCACTAGTTGTATATAACTCCTTTTTTGCATCTCCTAGCGAGCGCAATCACATGCGCGGGCACGTCCTTTGGCCTACACTTGTGCATAATTTTGCAAGCCAAGATTACCGTGCCAAAACAGACTACAGGGTCATTAATTTATTCTACCACAAATCCCCAGGATTTGCATGTAACATCATACTTTTTTTAATTTTATCTGCCAGCGCTTTCTCTTGCGCTTTCATTTAAAAATCAGTCATAGGGTTGGCCCCCTTGTTTGGAAATCCTGTGATCATGTGAATTATATTTGTATCAATTGGGATGCACTCTCCCAACTAGAGCGCATCATCATGAAATAATGCCAATAACTGCCTAATGTAGATATCATTAATGGGGTTGCGCCCAAAATGAGGGATCTGTAAAAGATTGAGGAGGCTTGCCTTATGTAGACCAAGAATTTCTCTCTTCGGTTCAAGATGAACCAGACCTCGTGCATATGTAACTGCATCAAGATAAATCTTTGGCACGAGCTTTAGAAATTTATCCACATCTTCCATGTCCTAGTCGTGAAATCACAGCTAAGGGATTTTGGTGAGCATATATCCCTCCATTGGGACATTCTATGGGATCAAGGGAAGTTTGATACCTACACGCACCTTATCCAAGTCCTTTGGCACTTTCGATCTAGGTTTGCGTGTCGAAATGTAACCAGGCAGCCACGATAATGGTGCTACTTCTACTACATTGTCATCTCCTTCTTCAATCATTTCCGGGACTTTAGGCATGGGTTTATTCATCTTCTCTCCTATAGAGTGGCGTGATCTGGGGGTATTTTATCTTGGGGACTTGCATGTCCCATATTTTTTCCCCTTCTTTGTTTTATATGGTCCAGGGGTCTCTACCATAGGCACCTCCTACGTAGTAGGGTCTTCTCTGGGTCTAGTGATAGTCATTATGCTCTAAATCACGTATCCTAAACTGCCTTGGTGCAAGAATTCCTCAAACACAGGATCCAATCCAGACATAGACACAGAAATGGAAAAGACAAATAAACAACTTAGAGCATAAAAATCACTTAGAACACAAAGGGAACTATTTCGGTCCCATGAATCATATTTATACTTTTGGCACATCTGCAACAACTCCTTGGGCATTAATGAGGTTCCATTACTGACAAAATGGTCCCCAATTTGGAAAAATACCCTCATTAAATGCATCTTGGCCATGCCTAAAAATGGTAATAATCATGTCTTATCCATTTTGACTATTCCAACAACTAGTTTTTGACACCTTTGCACACCAGTCAATCCCCTGGTGCAGATATTGCACGAGTGCTGCACCTTACTATGCATTTTCCCCCTCAGTTGTGCAGGTATGATACTTTGGCCATATAGTCATTTGGTAGGCATCCCTGTATGGCTTCAAATGACCTCCATTGACATATCCTGACAGGTATTCACCATTCAATGTGGCCAAGTGCACTACTCCACCATCAGTGATTTCCTTGACAACATAGGGGCCTAGCCATTTCATCTGCAATTTCGCTGGGTGGCACACAAAATTTATATCATAAAGTAAGGCCACATCATCCTTCTTGAACACCTTATGCCTGATGTGCCTATCATGCCAGGCTTTTTCGTGCACCTTTTGAACCCGCTGGTGATAATTAGAAATAAATCGACCTTCTTCCAGAGAAAATAACTGCGACAACCGTTCTTCCAAAGGATCTTCTTCAAGCATGTTGGTAAATGTAGCTAATGCACAGATTGAAAACAATGAAGTACATGGGAAAACACAACCTCTTGCCCATATACCATCCTAAAAGGTGTCTTCCCAGTCAACTTCTTGCAAGTAGTCATGTAGGCCTATAGCACTGAAAAAACTTGCTCATCCCAATCATTTATGTTATAATTTCATAACTTAGTGAGCATGATCTCCAAGATCTTATTAAAAGCTTAAACTGCGCCATTTTCTTGAGGATGATAAGGCGAGATCTTCTAATGATGCATCTTGAATTCTTCAGTCAAAGCTTTGATAATTTCATTTACAAAATGTGTACCTTGGTCACTGATTAGGATCTTAGGGAAACTAAACTGAGTCACTATATTCTCAAAAATAGACTACGGATCCGTATCAACAGTACAAATTTTCATTGTTTTGGCTTCAACCCATCTGATTACATAATCTGTTGCAGTGATGATGTAGCGTGCATCGCTCGTTCTTCATGGAGGATTAATAGGTCCCAAAAAATCAATAGCCCATTTCTCAAAATCTTGTAGCGCCATCTGCGGATGCAGGGGAATATCATCCCTGCACGAAGGTTTCCCCATTCTTTGACAAACATCATAGGCACGACAATGCACATAGGCATCATTGTGAAGTGTGGGCCACCACAACCCAACGCACAATATCTTATGCACAGTGGCCTTACCTGCATAATGACCATCAGCAACTCCTCCATGCGCTTCATTGAGAATTTCCCACCTTTCATTTCCAAGACATACCTTCGCAGGACTTCATCCGCACCTAATTTGTACAACTGTCCAACAATAATGGTAAAGTATGTTTTGCGCGCCACAAGTTATTTCTTCTGCTCTACTGTATATTCTTAAGGTGCGTGAACAATAGTCATAAATTGAATGATATTAGGTAAATACTCATCAACCACTTTTATCGCAAACAACTGTGCATCAGGAAATCCATCATGTATGTTTGTGGGCTCTTCTCCTGATTCAATATGCGAAAGATGGTATGGTCCAAAATTTAATTGTCCTGACTTCACTATAATTTCAAAATAATATTCTTGAAATAACAAAAACCAAAGTAATATCTTCTCCCCCAACAAAGGCTTGTTGACCAGGCACTTCAAAGTATAATTATCAGTGAAAATTTTAAAGTGACCTCCTAATAGATAATGGTAGAATTTCTGTAGTGAATATACTATGGAAAGTCCTTCCATTTCCGTGGTTGAGTAATTCTTCTTTGATCTTGAGATTTTTCGACTAGCATAATAAATGGGAAGATCAAGTTCTCCTTCCCTTGGATGTGCTAACACAACACCGAGCACAATACAAGAGGCATCCACATGTACATGAAAATCCTTAGACCAATTCGTGAAGATCATAGTGACCATATTTTCCTTATGCAGCTCAAAACTCTTTTGGCAATCCTCATCCCAGAAGAATGTTGCATACTTCTTTAACAACATTTCCATGGGCGAAGTTATCGGTGCATATCACTGAATAAACTTCCTATAGTGCCCATTATGCCCTAATATTGAGCGCAACTTCTTGATATTCTTAGGTTCTTCCAAATTGACTGTGTAATATTCCAAAATTAGCATGCAGCTAATTGTAATATTGATTTTTGATGATTTCTCTTAGGAGATGAATAAATGGGTAAGGAGGCCCCTACATTTCAGAAATAGGAATAAAATCCCTTATGAAGTGAAAAGGGATCATTATTATGGATGGATTTCACATCCTCATGTGTGAAAAGGGACATTTTCTTGTGGACAAAGTCAAGTTTGACCAAGTCAACAACATAAATGTAGGAGGAGTGGATAATCAATCAAAATATCTCAATATGAATGAGGATCAGTCTAGACAACTATGTGTGAGCTGGATTGAAGACCCTTATGTGTGAAAAGGGTTGAAGCAGGTTGAAGAGGTCAACCTTGACCAAATCAAACAACGTTGTCATGGAGGAGTGGCCTTGATGAAGGTACAACACAGTTTTGGAGGGAGATTGATTGTGTGATGGTGGAAACCCTATTGAGTGGGACCGAAGGTGAGAAGACTCACTTAGTTTATAAGAAAGATGATGGCAGCCGTTTGAGGTTAGCTTATGAATTATATTTTGATATGTCTGCTTATACTTTTGCTCTCTTCAGCTGTTTAGCTAAGATTGTTGGTGTTGTCTAGCACTAAGGTATTCCTGTTTAGGAATCACATCTATTCCCTTTGAGTAGCTCGTGGGAGAGACCTGATCTATAATTCCACACATCCAGAATTGGTGCCAAGCTTCAGTCTTTAGTTTCAGCACAGTTTCTGTAGGAGGTTGTGTTGAGTTGCAGGGTGTTGCAGTGGAGGGTTGAGAAACCCACTTTCTGAGTTGGTTTTGCATAGGAGGAAGGGTTCCTTATATTGGGAGATCAATTTGGAGGGTTCTTGGGCTGATTTCAGATATTTTGCAGCAGGCCAACATATTTCCATCACCTACAGTGTTATTCCATTTTGGAATTGTGTTATTTCCAGAGGGCAGTTTCAACAGTGGATCTTGTGGGTCTTTTTGGGAGTTTTCTTGTGATTGGAGGGTTGATCCTTCCATAGGGGAAAACCTTCGATCATGCCTACATCAAATCTATATTATTTCAGCCTTCTATACTCTTGTGCTTCAGTTTTTAGTGATTATTTAGTCTTAGTGCTGAAGATCACCATTTGTATTTGGGTGCATTCCTAGAAACCCTTCCCGGGTTCTATAAGATTTTGTATAAAGGAGGCTAGATCTCAGTTTTTGGGCCATATTGATTAATATAACATCATATCTATTTTTCTTTGTTATTTTTGTGTAAAAACCTTCATTAGACCGCACTGTCTCTTTATGTAGTAATTTCACGATGCAGTAGTTTTGGGGTTTTGGCCCTTTTTAGCTATCCTAGGTGTGGGAGGTCTGTTTACCTCACCTAGTTTGATTTGTTTTTGATATGTTCTTGGATTTAGGTCGTATATTGTCAGATCTAAGGAAACCGGTATTGCAGAGAGATCCAAATAATTGGACCATACCCTTTCCTTTTGAAAATAAGGACAAATTGTAGGGATATGGAGGACACTTGGATCACAAGATTCTAAGTGAATACCTTGTTGAGTACAAATCTGAACCTAGAGCCTTCAAGGAGACTCTAGGTTTCCCTCAGTTCATTCAATTGGAGGAAGAAATACCTTGTAGCCAAGGGAGGATTAAGGGCAATAGGTTTCTATTGTCTACTTTTTATGGGTCATCTGCAACAAGGGTTTGGGCAAGGAAACTAGATGCATTCTTCCTACTACATCCAGTGGTAGAAAGAGAGGTTGTAGAGATTGCAGCGCTGCACCTTGAGGGTGAAGCAAAAATTTGGTGGTTCAGCCATTTGAGTCATACAATAGTGACTAATTTTTTTGAGTTTACTCAAAGGTTGATTAGGAAATTTGGCAAGGAGAAATCAGAGGAGAAGAAGCCCTCACCACCATTGGAGGAAACTTGTACCAACGCTGTCACAACTATGGAGCAACAGCCCTCAACATCATCAGTTGGAGAAGCCAACACATTGGGGGAAGAAAATCTTACAGCCATGCAAGGTGTTCCCAAGTTCCATTAAGGCATGATTAAATTTCCACTTTCTATTATTACATCAAATCTCTTAGAAGGTTGTGGAAATCTGCCTTTGCATGACCAAGGGTCAACACATATTGTTGATTTGGAGTAGCAGGATGGCACTGCGGTGCAACCTTGACTTGATCAAGGAAGTGATGAAACATAATACTAATGAGTCACTATTGAGCTGCACACCACACTTGGGGTTGGGGTGTGAATTCTTGGAGGATAGGATGAAATTTGTCCCAAACAAACTAATGAAAAACCATATGTTCATCCTTGAGTTGGGACATGGGACAACCAAAACACCATGGAGGAGATTAACAACGCTATCAATAAGTAGCAATGAGGTGGTTTTTCCTTCAGCTCACTTGGATCCTTATGGATTCAAGAAGGTCATGGGTGTGAGATATTTTCTAGGGGATCTCCAAGGAGTGGCATTTCAACATCCCATGAAATGCAAAAGGAGAAATCTGATTTGGGAAGATGGTAGTCTTCATTGGAAGAGTGCTAAGGTTGAGCATGATGGGAGGCACCCACATTTGGATAAATGGGTGTGGATGGTGAGCAAGAAGCTGGAGTGGCTACTTGCAAATATATGACACCAGGCAGCAGGTGGCTTGGCTGCGTTGGCTACTCTTGAAAGAGTTTGGCCATCATATGACATATCCTCTTTCAAAGGGTGTGTGGGTGGAAGAAGTTTGGATGGATACTTGCATCATAGGGCAACAAGGAGTATGGATGCATTATGTTGATATGGCATTCTTCATACCAATCATTATGTTTTCCTCACATGATTTGTATGATGGAGGTATGAGGAGGCAACAAAAACTTTTGTTGCTTGGGTTGTTCTTGAGAGAATAGGGGCAGATTTTCTCTCACACTTTGCAAGATGTTGCAGGAGTAGGAGATGGCACTATCATGGTGCAAAGGGGCTAATCCTTAGCCTTGGATGATTAGGAGGTACTTCCTCTTTGGAAGGAATTTCCTATATGTAGCAACATTATGAGAGATGTCTTTGACAATGGGCATGTCAAAGAATGGAGCTACGAGTTGGTAGGAGCCTATTTACATAGGCCAACAACACTATCACTTTGGAGCTGGGGTTTATTGATGGAGTATCCCCAGGATCACTTCACATTGGATGCACTTGGTGGAAAAGGAGGAAGTGAGAGATATGGAGTAGTGGATGGAAACATCTATTACATTGATATTCTTCTTAACTTGGATTTCCAAGCATAAGAAGGATGATCTTCATGCATCACATGGTTCATTCCTCTTCATGGGAGTATGTCATACGACTATGGAGGACTTATTTATGGACCCATACATATTCTTACTTCCAATACATGGTAAGAATTTGGTTTTTTCATTTATTGATTTTCTAACACAATATTTTCATACTCTTACTATTTCTATGCAGTGCATTGCTCCACAAGAGGGCAAGCTTCTCTTTGGGCTCCATGGTCAATTTTGGGCCAAAGTATATGATGGAGACAACCATTTTTTGTATGGCCTTGGGCAAGTTGTTTATTATTTCTTGTATGCTCAGTTGGTACACTCAGCCATTTACTATTCACTAGTAGATATGATGACACATACAACTAGCAATTTGTCAAGAAAAAGCGTGCCATATTATTTTCTAAAGCAACAGTTAGGAAAACTGCGCTGCGACCACTTGGGAAACTGTTGGTACCTTCCAGCACCACATGAAACCTTCAAAATTTCCCTCATTTTGATGCTAATCATGATTTAACTTGCTGATGTTGTTCTTATCTTTATTGGGAGCATGATTGGGGGAGAGACACATTGGCTGGATGTGTCCTTGGGGGAAGAGATTTCCCACACTTTTTGAATTACATGTTCCAAGGGGAGCATGGGAGATGATATGGCCACTACAGTAAGACAATTGATTTTCCATGATGTGGGCCATAGGATTGATTGGATGAAATATGGTGATGATTTCTTATCCATCACATATGGGATGGTTTGGGCCAGCTTGATTCACAACATTGGAGAGGAGATCTTTGGAGATCTAGTCTTCATCTTGCCACTTGAGGGCAATATTATTGCAGCCCAAGATCAACAGATAATCTACACTTATCATAAGTGGAGAGGAGGATAGCGTGGGGTAGGCTAATTTGTCTACCATGTTCATATTTTCAGCCCATCTACTTTGCAGGAGCCCAAGGTGGAGTGTAATATTCCAAATCAGGAAAATGCCACAACAATGAGAATACCTCAAGATATTCTAAAGTTGGAGCTGCAACAATATGAAAACACAACTATAGAGTAGTAGTGACACTCAAATCATAGAATGTGAGAGAAATCCATAGCCATCTTATTAAATAATAGCAGCAATAATAGAATACAAGATCTTGAGGAAAATGCTACTAAATATAAGCAATGCTCAACCTCAAGAGACAAGTCCATAAATCAAGACAAAACCACTGCTACACATGTATGCCCAAGCTATGACAGCGTAGCTTTATAGAGAAATTGCATGCTACATATGTCAAATACGTGGATGTACAATCATATGGCCCAATACAACATTGGGAGTGAAGATCTCAGCTCCTAAAGGCTACCTCATGTCAATCCTGGAAGGATTGGCTATGAAACACAAAATCTGCAAAATGCCGGAGTTACTGGGTAGCAGTTGAAACTCAGAAATAGAACTAGATGGAGATGGCTGTAGATGATGCCCAAATTGAATATGCCTCCTCCAATAGATCTCCCAAGTGAAATTCACCAAAGATCTTCCCCTCCAAACATATCTGTAAAGCCCCACAGTTATTTTTCACTAGAAATAACGCAGTCACTAAAGAAAACTGTGATGTAGGGGCAAGGGAATATGTTGGCTTGCTACCAATATGTGCAATAGGTGCTGAAACCTTCCTCACTAGCTTCCTAAAGGAATGGAGACTCCCTCCTCAGAAAATCAGATCCAGAAATGGTGTTGAGGTCCTCCACTACAATACCCTACAACACAAAATTATGCTGCTGCAGAAATAACACTGTCCTAGAGGAGGATGCTTTGGCCTTGAGCCAAGAAATGTGGAGAATGAAGAAAAATCCCTCAAGAGGCCTCTCAAGAAGGAGAAGGAATCCTAAATATGAATTCCCCTGGAAACTCTTACTAAACAGCAGAGAATGGACAATGTCTGAATAGACAATGAGATCAATAATACCAACATGAGAAACAATGGCTGCCTTGCCCTCCTTTTAAACAAGTGAAAGCCCCTCTTAATGGGTCCCACTCCTCTTAGGGTTTCCTCCACCAAATAACCCTCTTCCCATTCATACTGCGTTGTTTCTCTAAGTTTTCTCCACCTGTTATCCCAGTGCTGTTGACTTGGTCAAACTTGACCTTGTCCACTTGCAAATAACCCTGTTCACACACGAGGGTGTGAAAACTAGCTCCAATGATGATCCCCTTTCATACTATGAGGGATTTTATTGAGATTTTCATTATGCATGGGCATCCTTACCCATTTATTCTCCTCCTAGGCGAAATAAAAAAATAATAATATTCCAAATTGTTGTAGGAAAATTTTGGAATATTTCAGTCCTCCCCTCCCAAATGCTGCTTGTCCTCAAGAAACTGCAAGGATAGAACTAGAAATCCTCCTCTCAAGGCATGGAGTCTATGATGTGTTGAGGAATATCTTCCTCATGTGGATCCTACATCCCCCAATCAATCAACCATGCAAAATGAGTTACCTCCCAACATGGCAACTCCTGAAAGTCATCTTCCACCTCTAGCTTCGACAATGTAGGTGGGCTAAAAATCTGATCCTGGTAGAAAAAATAGCCTACCCCATGCTGTCCTCCTCTCCAATTAGGATAAGTGTAGAGTGTATGCTGATCCTAGGCTACAATGATATTGCCTTCAAATGGCAAGATGGAGATTATACCTCTAAGGATCTCTCCTCCAACGTTATGAAACATGTTGGCCCAAATCATCTCATATGTGATGAGTTGGAAGTCATCATCATATGGAATCATATTCCTCATATGACTCACCTCATAAGGAAACAAATTAGCTACTGTAGTGGCCATACCATCTCCCATGCTCCCTCTAGAACATGTAGTGTAAAGTGTGTGGGAGTTTTCACCCTCCAAGGACACATTCACCCAATGTGTCTCCCCTCCAATCATGCTCCCAAGAAAAGCTTTAGAAATATCAACCAAGGGAACCATAAGGAGAATCATGCTAGCTTCCATGTGAAGTAAAGGTGAAGGAAAATGGTCCCTCAAATGTAGCCAACGCATTTTGACTCTCCACTGCCATAGAAAATAAAATGATGGGTGGCCTCCCCACCATTTACTTGCTGCCCCAATCTCTTCACAATTCTGGAGAAGGTGAAAGATATAATGTGCAATGTGAGTATGTTCTCCATAAAACATCTCCTCCCCATATCCTCTTAGGGAGTGATCATCCATAATGGCCTTATGTAGACCATAAAATCTAGAAGGAAGAATATCCTCCCTTTGAGAAAATCCCTGTACATATATGGTTAAGAGATGCATATATATAGACAAAGCACTATGAAAGTAAACATACTCTTACCACATGATTTTCTCATATAAATGGAGTGGCTCATAGATAAGTCTCCCCTCATCCTCAAAGGTAAAAAGTTGATTGTGCATACTTCTCCATCTTCTCATGATCCATGGAGTGCCTCCTCAAGTTCTTCAAGTGGTTCCCCCCACAAGAAGAAAATAAATGTAATGTGGCATTCATGGTTGGCCCATGGTTCCTCCTGAAATTTACAACATGTATAGTAGGGAGAAACATGCTCCCAATGGGCATCCTCAGTCTCAAGCCCACTCTCCATTAAAAGCTCCCCATGGACATAAACATAGCAGCAATACATGGAAGCATAGTACAATAAGAACAAGTTTCCAAATGAAAACCAGAGAATGAATCATAGTTCCACCCATGGAACCAATGCAGTGCATCCCTTGCTTGCTTCAAATCAAACAAAAAAAATTGTTCTTCTAGCCACTTGTTTGCACCACAATAATTTTACAAGATATAGATATGGAAGTAAAAAAAGGTGTCAATGGTGCACACCAAAAGTCATGTGGCTTTCCCCACAATCCACCAACGAGATAGGAAATCTTAGTGCTACAAATGTCTTCAAGTACATCATTATACAATATGCAAGAAGGAATAATCCTCCTTGGTACATTATGCTGCTCATAAAAA
The DNA here is from genome assembly GCA_034641835.2 of Pinus albicaulis. Lineage (NCBI taxonomy): Eukaryota > Viridiplantae > Streptophyta > Pinopsida > Pinales > Pinaceae > Pinus > Pinus albicaulis. Next base: position 391,034,651 of record CM076577.1, read on the forward strand.
GACAAGAAGTACAAAACATAGGGTGAAATTGTACATTTTCCATTATGTACTCGAAGACTTGAGCTGAAATGGCTCAACTGATAATGCTCCCTTACTCCGAATGAGTAGGAAGGTGGCTGTGAAATATTCTCCATCATCATCCAAACTCTGCATCTCTCCATATGCTGAAATATGTCTTGCTGAATGCCCTCCCAAATGAACTCCTCTGCCAAGGCAAGATATGCATCAAAATGCATGGAAAAGAAGTCCCCATGTGCTGCATGCAACAACTTCTCCTTGAGACTAGAATCTCTAGTCAAGAAGACTCTGCCATGTGAATAGATGACCATATCATCCACCATATACTCATCATATCTATCCGGGTCATCGAGAATCATGCATGCACCAATATCCTTGGAGTACTCTACCAAGACCTGAGATCTCCAATAAGGATCAATCCTCCTAAGAGACAGCGTTGGTGATCTGGCATGTGAAGCTCTCCTCCTGCTGCTGTCTACTACTTTGACATCCCCCATGCCAAAGTTCTCCTCCAAAATCTTCACCTCTCCAAAATCCAAGAGTGGTGAATCCAAAGACAAGATGTCTTTCATTAATGTTAGATCTGGTGGCCTTCCTGGTGGAATGCCTCTATGTAGTGAGACATCAATGTCAAGAGTGGACTGTACATATGGTTGGGAAACCTTGCCCTTGCTCTCACAATGCAATACAGTTTGCCTCCTCTTTGCACTAGCTCTCTGAAATATAGAAGGGTGTGTGCCTCTCATCACATGATGCTGCTCTTCCTCCCTTCCTCCTCCTTTCAACTACAGTGTTGCACAATCATGCTTCTCACTGATTGCGCTTGGACCTCCATGTATGAGATCCTGGGGACTCCCTTGAAAAGATGCAAGAACCCCGCTAGTTGGAGCAAGAGCTCATCCTTCCTCTACATGAAGTGCTAGATCAACTCTATAAATGACAACGTTGTTACCCTTAGCCTCCTCAACATGAGTGGGTAACCCTCCAATGATTGGATGCTCTTTTGGAAAAGGATGAAGGTCTTGCCTCCAAAAAAGTATCATGCAAGATATCAGCCTCCTTCATAATTCTCTGAAGTTATTTTGAGTCTATGGTTTCCTCCATCACATGCAAGGGTTTTGTTTGTTTAGATGTGTTTGTTTCGTCCACATGTGTTTCAGAATTCTTCCTACCAAATCTTTCCATCAAAGTTCTAATGAACATTGCATAGGAAAAAGTATTTGCATTCCTTAAAGTAAATGACTCAAATAACCACCATGCATGGACCTTACCTCCAAAGTGCAGCGTTGCTACTCTGATGGCCTCATCTCTGGGAATCTGTTGCTGCTGCAAAAAGGTATCTAGCTCTTCTATCCAAGCCCTGGCTGAACAAGTAGGGGAACCATCAAATATAGCTAGAAGAAATCTATCCATATTATGCTACTTTCTCCTCCTTAACATGATCTTGAAAAATTCCGAAAAGGCAATATGATCTCTAAAACTCTGAGTGTGAGATTCATACTCATGCAAGAAACCACCAAGAGTTCCTTTCTTCGTCATTCCTCCTCCTTATTTTCATTTTATGGAAAATTTGGCCATGTGACTGCATTGTACCTCATAGGGTGTGGCTACATGCTCACACTCCCTATAAGAAAAACTAGAGTTTGACTTAGTTCCAAACCCTCTTGGAGATCCTGTACATATCTCCCTCCTTATCTTCTCAAATTCTTCATGAATGCTCTGTATAGATCTTGGAAGAAGCTTTGTAATCTTATCTTCCCTTTTCTCTCTACATAGTGGAGTCTTCATCTTCTCTCTCCTTGATAGCATGATGTCTGAGATCCACCGGCTGAGCCAAAGATCATGCTTTGATACCACTGTAATATTCCAAATCAGGAAAATGCTACAACAATGAGAATATCTCAAGATGTTCTAAAGTTGGAGCTGCAGCAATATGCAAACACAACTATAGAGTAGCAGTGACACTCAACTCATAGAATGTGAGATAAATCCATAGCCATCTTATTAAATAATAGCAGCAACAATAGAATACAGGATCTTGAGGAAAATGCTACTCAAGATAAGCAATGCTCAGCCTCAAGAGACAAGTCCATAAATCAAGACAAAACCACTGCTACACATGTATGCCCAAGCTTTGACAACGCAAATTTATAGAGAAACTACATGCTACATATGTAAAATTATTGGATGTACAATCATATTGCCCAATACAACATTGGGAGTGAAGATCTCAGCTCCCAAAGGCTACCTCATGTCAATCCTGGAAGGATTGGCTATGAAACACAAAATCTGCAAAATGCCGGAGTTGCTGGGTAGTAGCTGCAACTCAGAAATAGAACTGGATGGAGATGGCTGTAGATGATGCCCAAACTGAATATGCCTCATCCAATAGATCTCCCAAGTGAAAGGATGATCCATTCACCAAATATCTTCCCCTCCAAACATATCTGTAAAGCTCCACAACTATTGCTCACTAGAAATAACGCAGTCACTGAAGCAAACTGCGCTGTAGGGGCTAGGGAATAGGTTGGCCTCCTGCAAAGATGTGAAATAGGTGCTGAAACCTTCCTAAATAGCTTCCCAAAGGAATGGAGACTCCCTCCTTTGAAAATCAGCTCTGGAAATGGTGTTGAGGTCCTCCATTGCAACACCCTACAACACAGAATTATGTTGCTACAGAAATAATGTTGTCCTGGAGGAGGATGCTTTGGACTTGAGCCAAGAAATGTGGATAATGAAGAAAAATACCTCAAGAGGCCTCTAAATAAGGAGAAGGAATCCTAAACAGGAATTCCCCCGGCAACTCTTACTAAACAGCAGAGAATGCACAATGTCTGAATAGACAATGAGATCAATAATACCAGCATGAGAAACAATGGATGCATTGCCCTCCTTTTAAACAAGTGAAAGCCCCTCTTCATGGGTCCCAATCCTCTTGGGGTTTCCTCCACCAAATAACCCTATTCCCATTCATACTGCGTTGTTTCTCTAAGTGTTCTCCACCTCTTATCCCAGCGTTGTTGACTTGGTCAAACTTGACCTTGTCCACTTGCAAATAACCCTGTTCACACATGAGGGTGTGAAAAATAGCTCCAATGATGATCCCCTTTCATACTATGAGGGATTTTATTGAGGTTTTCATCATGCATGGGCCTCCTTACCCATTTATTCTCCTCCTAGGTGAAATCAGCAAAAATTAATATTCCAAATTATTGTAGGAAAATTTTGGAATATTACATGGAGAAGAATTTTCAGGAGTTGCCATGCTGGGAGGTAACTCATTTTGTATGATTGATAGCTTGGGGATGGGAGATTAATATGGGGATGGTAGATCCCAATATATATCATACCTCATGCCTCAATAAGGCCTTTAGACAACCCATTGTTGCCTCCATCGATATTTTACTTTTACATGATTTTAGCTATTTGGGATGCTCACCAAAAGCTAGCTTGCATACTTGGGAGGGGCAACTTGGAGATATATTGATGAGACAAAATATTGATCCTTGGAGATTTTATCTTATGAGGATGCTACAGGGAAAGAAGAGAAGACTCTTTAGTTCTATCCTGGCAGTTGCTTGAGGAAAAGAAACATTTGGGAGGGGAGGACTGTAATATTCCAAAATTAGCATGCAACTAATTGGAATATTGATTTTTGCTGATTTCACTTAGGAGATGAATAAATGGGTAAGGAGGCCCATACATTTTAGAAATAGGAATAAAATCCCTTATGATGTGAAAAGGGATCATTAATATGGATGGATTTCACACCCTCATGTGTGAAAAGTGACATTTGCTTGTGGACAAAGTCAAGTTTGACCAAGTCAACAACATAAATGTAGGAGGAGTGGATCATCGATCAAAATAGCTCAATATGAATGAGGATCAGTCTATAAAACTATATGTGAATACCCTCAGGTGTGATAAGGGCTGAAGCAGGTTGAAGTGGTCAACCTTGACCAAATCAAACAACGCTGTCATGGAGGAGTGGCCTTGATGAAGGTACAACGCAATTTTGGAGGAAGATTGATTGTGTGATGGTGGAAACCCTATTGAGTGGGACCCAAGGTGAGAAGACTCACTTAGTTTATAAGGAAGAGGATGGCAGCCATTTTAGGTTAGCTTATGAAATATATTTTGATATGTCTGCTTAGACTTTTGCTCTCTTCAGCTGTTTAGCTAAGATTGCTGGTGCTGTTTAGCACTAAGGTATTCCTGTTTAGGAATACAATCTCTTCCCTTTTAGTCGCTCTTGGGAGAGACCTGATATATCATTCCACACATCTGGCATTGGTGCCAAGTTTCAGTCTTCAGTTTAGTGCAGTTTCTATAGGAGGTTGTGTTGAGTTGCAGGGTGTTGCAGTGGAGGGTTAAGAAACCCACTTTCTGAGTTGGTTTGGCATAGGAGGAAGGATTCCTTCTATTGGGAGATCATTTTGCAGGGTTCTTGGGCAGATTTCAGATATTTTTTAGTATGCCAACATATTTCCATCACCTACAGTGTTATTACAGTCTGGAATTGTGTTATTTCTGGAGGGAAATTTCAGCAATGGATCTTGTGGCTCTTTTTAAGAGTTTTCCTATGATTGGAGGGTTGATCCTTCCATGGGGGAAGAACTTTGACTATACCTACATCAGATATATATTATTTCAGCCTTCTATACTCATATGCTTTAATTTGTAGTGATTATTCAGTCTTAGTGCTAAATATCACCATTTATATTTGGGTGCATTCCTAGAAACCCTTCTTGGGTTCTCTAAGATTTTGTATAAAGGAGACTAGATCTTAGTTTTTGGGCCATATTGATTGATATAACATCAGATCTATTTGTCTCTATTATTTCTATGTATAAACCCTCATTAGACTACGCTGTCTCTTTATGCAGTAATTTCATGATGCAGTAGTTTTGGGGTTTTGGCCTTTTCTAGCTATCCTAGGTGTGGGAGGTCTATTTACCTCACCTAGTTTGATTTGTTTTTGATATATTATTGGATTAGGTTGTATATTGTCAGATTTAAGGGATCCAAGAGTTGATTTCATTATTTATAGCATATATTTCTAAAAATTCATTTTTTATGCATGCATTTATGAGCAGTCCCATTTTGGGATATTACACTATGACCTCAATCTTGGCAGGATCCACCATCAATCCTTGCTGGCAGACAATGTGTCCCGACAATATTCCAAAGGGTACACAGAAAATACACTTCTTCAAATTCAATGAGATCTGATACTTCCTACACGTATCTAACATTAAGCATAGGTTGGACACATGCTTCTTTAGCAACCCAAAGACAGTCCAATCATAAAAATAGACCTCCAAAAACTTGTGTCTGTATTCCTTAAAAGCAACAACTAGTACACACGAGAAAATGGCAGGAGCATTCTTCAATCCAAATGGCATAACTGTATATTGGAAAGATGCTCATTCAGTAGCAAAAGTGGTATTAATCCTATCTTCTGGTGCTATCTGTATCTAATGATAACTTGGAAATCCATCTATAAAAGAGTATTCTTCTTGACCTCCAACATTATCCAAAATTTCATCTGAGAAGGGAGTTGGGAATGGATCATGCACACAAGCATCATTCAATTTGTGCAAATCAACAAGGATTTTTATTTCTCCCTCAGTCTTCTTATCTTGCACCACCATTGGACTTACCTAATCATATTCTTCCACAAGTTTAGGATCTGCATAATATTCAAGAAGTCATCTTTGATTTCACCAAGCCTATAATTGAGTGCATTCATCTGCGCTTCACAAGCTGGTGGTGCGCATAAAATTATAGGCTTGGTGGAATCAAAGATGACTTCTTTAATATTATGCAGAGCCCGAAAAATATTTTCAAATCCACTTTCAAAGCTAAAGGTAAGAAGAAAAATATATACCAGCACAGACCACTCACTAGTGCCTTTGCGCAGCTTTGTTTCCAAGTACCATTTAGTTGGCACCTTTCCCAATGTATGAATAAACATATGAACCCATTCAGGCCTTGGTTATAAACCCCATACCTGATTCCACTTGGCCAGATTCCTGTGCAGATCCTCCTTGCCAGAGTATAAGTCCTCCTCTTTAATGACTGGGCATTCAAATAGAAGCCGCATCATCTATGTGCATTCCTCCCAATATTCGATATTCTCGTTATGTGTTTCCCACCATCTTGTTGGAGTAGCATGCAAGCCAATATAGAAATCATGGAACCTCTGTGCCATGAGCACAGTCCTTTCCAGTTCTCCCAAGGACATGTTTACATCAGTTGGGCCATCATAATGTGGGAAATCACGTACCTCAAATTTTATGCAACACAGAGCTCAGGTCACATGATTACATCACAACACAGAAGCCTCATGCTGTCGGTTCTGCCAATTCTCTAGTTCTCCCATTTAAGGGTCCCATATGTTGTCAGATTAATCTAGTCTTCCTCGCACAAAGTTAACTTGTAAATTTGATCAATTTCATCCTCAGTGCACACTGGTTCAATATACCATTGAACTTCTGTAGGATCTAGAGGAATGATGACCCTAACTCCATTGTTCTCAAATTTGATCCATCTTTTATTTAGGTTGATAACACTATCCATGTCAATGGCCAAATCCAATCCTAGCAGTGTAGTATAGGGATCAATATCATCTAAAATCTGTATTACTTCAAAATATTCCAACACCTTAACACCTTTTATATCGACCATAACTTTTGAAAATCTCCCCAAGGGAATGATCTTCTGTGGGTTAGCCATGCACAATTGGATAATAGACCGTTCCATTTTCAGTTCTCTCATGCGTTGCCATGTTTTTTTAGGTAAAACATTAGTATCTGATCCAAAATATAGAATGACTTGGTCCATTTCATACGCACCAATCTACGCAGTCAGACGGATCTCCCTTGCCATTCCGTTCTTATTCTTATAGAATTTTGACTGCGCATTGTTCTACAGAGGAAGTTATTTTTCTGCGCAATTGTCTATCAATGCTTGCAAATTTACAACAACCTTTTTTTTGCGCAACAAATTTATGCATGCTTGTAAGAATGGCTTAATCTCTTCTTCTCCCCTGGCTCCTTTCAATGTTCTACTAGTTGTGGAAGTATCTCCTTTTGTGAATTATTTCCTTGCTTCAATAAAGGTTTATTTTGCACGCTGAAGATTAAGGCCTTTGTTAGTTTTAGGTGCTTTTTAGATCCATACATCAGTGGTAGATTTATTTCCTTTATCTTCATTGGTAGATACACCACTCCTGGTCTTCCTCATGAGTCTCAATGTGAACCATTTGTAGATTCTGCACTGGAGTCTTCTTTTTCTGCATTTTAGTAATCAAGACAGGACAATATTCTATAACATGATCAAATTATCTACAATACATACAGGGATGTCGTGTTGGATTTGGATTGTCATGCATATAATTACCAAAATCACCACAGTTATAAAAAATCACTTGTCCTCTTCCTCTACCAGCTGATCCACCTCCTCAGCCTCTTCCTCTGCCTTGGAATCCTCCGTGCCCAGAAGGGGATTCTAGCGATGTAGGCTCAACCTACATGCTATATATCTCAACTTTTTCCAACATCATATCATAGGTATGAAAATTTTACTCATCGTGCCCTAATGACAAACAAAATTTGGAAAATGGCTGCTGGAAGTTTGACTGATATTTTCCAACCCTCGGGCAAGAATCTATATCATGCAACCCAACAATATGACATATAGTACACCATATATGTCTTTTCAATGGTCTAGGGCCTTTAGCATTTAGATAATTGTTAAAAATAGGACACTAGTCCTTATGATGCCTAGAAGCTCTGCACTTTATCCACTAGGTGTTATGCGGAATTGTGATATACGGATAAACCAAATTCCCTAAGTGTGGTGCTAGTCACATAGAACAATAGAGGAAATAATTACTATAAATTTATCTAAAACATGTAGATATACATAATGGTGAAAGATCCTACTTGTGATTCAATCGCTTATCCTTATCCTTCTGTCATTGTTGCCGTCGCTCTCAATCCAACTCAAATCACCAGATCGATTCTTGCAAACACAAACAAAGAAAAATAAACAACATGAAATATATAGATATCTACTTATCTTACTAAATCAAATTAATAAGATATGAAATACATACATCAATCAAGAATACATTGCATAATAAATAGAGACATATGTATGGGAAAATGAACATCAATCTTTATTAAATAGTAGAAGGGGGAGGTTACAACCAATCGATCGATTTGTTGCCAACCAGCTCTAGCTTCATTCCAGTCTCATCACTTCCAACATCATACCAGTAGCATATCAGTACTTTCACTCTCTTATCACATGAGAATCCAACAACATAATTTTACCAAATTTCTTCCTTCCCTAGCATTAGGATCTGTTCTCAATTTATATGAAAACTGATGGTAGTTTCTCAATGAATGAATTTATAATAATAGGCAAGACATGTTCCCAAGTTCAGAGGTATTAGATGGACACTTGGATTCTAAGTTTGACACATATGGATTCTTCTAGAAGGCACTAGCCATGTGGAGATTCCCGGAACAATGAGAATTCCGCTCATAGGTGACCAACACACTCTTGAATGTTGGGAAGTGCACTACAATGCACCTTTTAATGGAGGATTTTGCATTGCAATGTAGTTAGTCCCTTTACAGGCTATTTTGGTGAGCCAATAAGTGATATAAAATATACTTCAAACCTTGGAAATCTCACAATAGAAGCCATGAATGAAATTCTCTTCTCTTAAGGCATATAGCAACTGAAATATGAGGGGATTATAGACCCTATTTTATTGGTCCTGGGGATGATTTCCAGTTTTACCAGGTCATGGGGGATGATGCCCAAATTGACCTATAACATTTACCCCCTAAAGCATGAAGTAAAAATAATAATAATATTTGGATGAGATGCTTTTCAATGTGATGAGTTGGAACTGAAGTGGGTGGTGACCTGCATCAATCTTAAAATATATTACATCATGATATTTTCATCTTGATCACAAATTGTTGACGGAGGCATTCCCATGCTCAACATGTAAACTATCTAATAACATGTAAATAGTTCAGAAATTTGTCTACATTGGAATGTTTCCCAATACAGACATGCCTACAGATATAGGCCCATGTTTGGATGAATATTTGTATGTAAATTCATCGTAAAAATGATGTGTACAACAATCTTGAAATTGCAGTCGGGATGGATGAAAATAGATCTGGGGTCTTCTTATCTTGTTCACTCAATCATTCAGGTACAAGTCTAGCCATGCGAATATATGATGTGTAGTCGAACATGGTAAGACATCATTTTATTACCAGCCAATGATGTGAGTTGTTAACAAATGTGAGAGAACCACCATTGATATTGTTAATGGCTCTCGAGGTACTGCAATATAGTTTGCAAGGCATGAATAGATGATTTTATGTTGAATGCCAAACAAAATCTTTTGGTCAGTGGTCTAGAAGTGAGAAACTTGTTGATGATGTAACAGGCCTCATAGCACTAGAAGAAGATGTTTCTAAGCAAACTTCCTGGATGATGAGCTGATGTCAACAAGAGGTCACTTTATCACGAAACGGGAGTTACTGATTTCAGAGAAAAATTTTGACTTGATATAGCAATGCTCAGGGATGACTATCATGAAAATGAAGGTTTATGAGTATTGCAGAAGGATGAGTATTCACTGGATGAATTCTCTTGAACATGTTGGCGACATTGAGATGAGTTCGTAGCATTGACCCAAAACTGAATTAAAGGTATGATGAACCATAGTTATGAATGAAACATCAAGAATATTACCCAACCCAAAAGTCATAATGATGGAGTGAAAGTGTCATGTTCAAGAGTGACCTGCTACCATAAAGTGTTTTGTTCGCTTTCCCAATTTTCCTGGGTCATTTGTCGACCAATACCTCTTTATTTTTTAACAAGATTGAGGAGGATAACATATGCTTGATCTATAATTCAACCCTTCGGGTGAATGCATCACTATTTAATAATTTAACGAGTCTAGTGATAAATGAAACTAGATTCCTGCCATGATCGACAAGCCCGTTGCTATTTTATTTTTTAACGAGCCTAACGACAGTGACAACCCAGTCCTTTTTCATATTTAAAGAGTTAAAAGAGGAAAAAAGAAAACTCCATGAATCCTTTTTCATAAATTTGTCGCTCAGGTCCGAAAAAGTGTAAAATGACACCTAAGAGAACCTCTTAGCCATGTTCGACTAAGGTTTTTATTTTTCGTAAATAACCTATCTCAGTCCGGAAAAGGGTTAAACTTATATTGAGTAGATGTAGTTTCATTTACTTTTACGAGCTCGAAAAGACAAGTGCTCGAAAATATTTTCACATTACAGAGTCTGAAAAGAGCTAAAAGAAGACTCCAAGGGTTCCTTTTTCACCATTATCGAAGCTCGAAAAAGAGATAAAAGTGTGTTTCAAGTCCTTTTTCATTTTTTTCAAAGCTCGGAAAATAAGGATAAAAGTATGCTTTGTGGTCAAATCATTCTTGAACAAGTGTACACGACTAATATGTTATATCAGCTGTAAAACCTATTCAAAACAACATCAAATGGATTAAAAATACTTGTTTAATAGAAAAAATTGAATAAAAACCATAGAAACAACATTAAATATGATTTTGAAATAATCAAATGACTAATTAAAAGAGATTTTACCATTCATTTTTACCATTTGAAAGTTACTATTTGAAATTTGGAGCTCTGAACCAGTTTTTCCCCCGAACTTCAAAAATTTATTGTGACAGATTCTGTGGACGATTTTCCTCGCCATTTGGTCCAGGTTGGAGCTATGAACCTTCTCTTTCCTGCAGTAGTATTTATGTTTCATTTCATTGACAATTTTTAGGGTTTTGAGCCCCTTAGGGTAAATTTATTTCACTAAGAGGGAAACACACCCTTGAATGTCGAAAGGTGCATTGCAATGAAATGGAATTGAAGGCCAGGTGCATATGCAACGCATTGTCCCTTGACTTGGGGTGAGTTGGGCGCAATTTTAATTTTTTTTTCTTCTCGTGTGCCCAAAATTTGCCTAGTTTTTTGCATGAAATGGATCCTTATGAGTCTTATGATTGTGTTTCAGATATTCATCGGACCAAAATGACGATTAAATGGAAGGAAATATAACATGATGAACAAAAAATGATTTCCCTAAACAATTCGGGTACAGTAAGAGCCCTCAGAGACTACAGGTTTCTAAATTACTTCAGACTATTGGGTATGACGCAACAAAGGGAACTACTGGAGTTCCTTGTTCATGCATGGGATCCAACGATACATGATTTTCACATTGAGGAAAAAATGGTCCCAATATTAGTGGAGGATATTTATTTTCTCACTGGATTATCGAGGAGAGCTCCACCCATTTCTCTTTCAGGGTCTACTCTTGGATGAGAGACAATGAGAGATTATATATTTTAGTATTCCAATATAGGGACTAAACCTAGTAAGGACAGGAAAATAAACATCAGCGATGTACGTGACTTGCCTTTGAGGACCATCCTATTCACTATCAAAAAGCTTGATGGTACCACTACACTACATGTGGCAAACATATCATACATGCAGTATGCAATAGAGTGGTTGGAACCAAATTTTTTTAACTGGGTTGAATAACAGCTGACTAAGGAAAAGGGAGGAAGGAAAAAGAATTTAAACTATGGTTCGATCATGATTTATTTTTCCTTAGAGTGAATTACATTGATGCATCCCGAGTATGTGACACTAGGTATATCTGGCCCTAGAGATATAAGGATGCAACGATGGGTAGAATTGATGGCTAGACATGCTAGTCAATCAACCATTGTATTATTGACTATATTTTTCGCCTGGTTTAGACGAAAGATGGTTTCCATCGATGATTATGCATATGCAGGCATAGAATTCTGAGGAGATCCAAACTTAGCTTTACTAGATGGCGCTCAATGGGGTGAAATTGGTAAGAATGTTTTGAACTTTTTTTTTTTTTTTTCTAAGGTTTATACATGTTTTTTGTATTTTGATGTTTCACAAGAGTAAACGAAATTTTTTATGTATGCAGATGTAGGTCGAGTTCGACCAGTGGGTCAGCCAGAGCAGAGAGAATATGAGCCAGCAGAGAGGGCTATCGGGAGAGAAGTCCTTTAGGATTTGGTTATGGTCAAGACTCTTACTGAGCTACAACATCACATAGAGGGATTGACTCTCGGGATTCTAGATTTTCGGATCGAAGAGTTACCCATGAGACTGCAGTGCCACACTATTGGAATTTCTAACTGTTGGATGCGATTATTGCATAGGATAGCTAGATCAGTATCATGTTATCATGAGAATCACTAGTTTACTTTTGATATTTTGCATACATTTTGAGGTCAGATGACCAATGTGTCTTGGGCACAAATTTTGTAAAAACATATAACTATCTATCTATTTGTTTTCAGTGTTTTCTTATGTTTATTGTGCAATCCTATGCTATTATAATGTGATTTGAATTGAAAATATGTCTTTACATGTGTTGAAAATGTCTGTTTATAGCATAGTTTGATAAGGAATCAGTTAATTTGTTCAAGTTTCTAGAAATTTGTTGATATTGAATGAAATCAAAATGTCTTTCCAAAAGTCTAACTCTTAGGAACATATGTTGCAATGTTGGATTTATGACAATATAAACACTAGTAAGTTGCAATACCACAAGTTTTGAGTCTAACCTAATGATGATGTGGTTAATACCAAATGAAATGACATCATAGAGAAGTTCGATCAATGCACTATACTCAACGATATTGTTTGTATATTGACCGATACAAATCCCTTTAAAAGTCACTAACTCACCGTTCAGAGCGAAAATGGCTAAAATTGCAGAGGATAGATTCTGCGTACTACGAATATCACCATCAACATACCCAACGAATGGTTCCAAAGATTCAGACATCTGTGACGAAATTTAAAGCAAATTAATAAATTCAAGAAAACTCTAGAAAAACAAACTAAGACAGTAAATGAAAATCAACAACATGTATACAATATAATATAATAATTTACTACGATCATGTTTAAGCATAGTAACGCTTGAGACACAACCCATTTCGGGGCTACGCCAATGGAATCCCATCATAATCTACCAACTCATAGGTGCCCTTAGAAATAACTCTTTTGACAATATAGGGGCCATGCCATAATGGCTCAAATTTCCCTGTACCTATTACATCAGCTTCCTGATCATAAAGAAGGACCATGTGACCCTCTGAGAAGATGCGGGGCTGGACATGCTTTTCGTATTGCACCTTTATATGTCTCTTATGTGCTTTTTTGGCCAATGCGGCTTCACGATGCGTTTCATCAAGATGGATGAGTTTAAAATGACACGCTTCTTCAATAGAGGTGTTAGGTAACAAGTCAATGGTGAGTTTTAATGATAGTATTTCACGTTGGATAGGCAAGATAGCTTTCAGACCATAAACCAATTGAAATGGGGTAAATTCGGTTTCGTTTTGTACCAAGGTTCGGTATGTCGACAAAGCCTAGTAAAGGATCAAATGGAAATTTCGTTTATGAAATCCTATCATTCATTGAAGCATTCATTTAATAATTTTGTTAATAGCCTCAACTTGTCCATTTGATTGTGGATAATAAGGAGTAGAACTATCTTGGGACAGTCGTAATTTTGCAGTCAACTCATTCATCATGTGATTGCGAAAATTCTTACCATGATTTGTGACTATAGCCTGTGGAACACCAAACCGTGAGATGACATGATTGAAAAATAATAATGAAGGTGTTTTTCCTGTGTTGTTGAATGTAGGCATCGCTTCAACCCACTTGGTAAAGTAGTCTACTGCGACAATAATATAACCATGCCCCCTGGACGAACGAGGGTTGAAGGTCATGAAGTCAATGCCCCATTTTTAAAATGGTCCCACAACGATAACATGATGCATTAGCGCTGGTTGTTTTTAGAATTTATGATCAAATATCTAGCACACATGACAACTTATGACCGCGAGGATGCAGTCACAAAATATTGTAGGTGAAATCAACTGGCGCAGAGTAGCTTATGCGCGGTAGCATATCTAGACAAATGTCCACCACAAGCCCCAAAGTGACAATCATTTAAAATTTTTTCAACCTCCTCATGAGTGAGGCACCTCCTTAAAATCATATCAACACCACGACGATAAAATGTATCACCGACGATCAGATAATATTTAGCTTGGTATCAAATACGTCACTGTTGAGAGTGAGAGGTATCAGTCCGAAAAGTATGGGTCTGGAGATAAATGATAAAATCCCCATACTAAGGATTATATGATCCAATCAGAAATAGAGACTCATTAGGAATAGATGGTTCCAATGTAGTAGCAGTACTATGAGAGGGAAGGTCGCAGAGAAGCTTAGCCAAAACTAAAGACTTCTTTGACTTGGATTTGATGAATTCCAAATCAAATTCCTGAAAAACGACAATCCATTTTGAATACTTTCCCCCCAGAAATTGACGTGACAGAATGTAAGTCATGGGGTTGCAATCCAAAATGACAATGGTCTTTCGGAACAGGATATAGTGGCGAAATATTTGGACAGCTTGAACAGCTACCAACGCGAGATTTTTGACATATGAATACTTCACTTCCGTATCATTGAGATTATGACTTAAATAATATATAAGATGTTCTATCCCATTCTCTTCTTGGAACAATACCATAGAAATGGTCGTATCAGCCACGATGATATATAAGAACTAATCACTTCTATAATTGGGGGAATACATTAATGACACTTGGACAAGTGTATCCTTGATAGAATCAAAATAAGGTTGCGCAACCTTATCCCAATGGAAGGGAATCCAATTTTTCAACAGTCGAGTAAATCCTCTAGCCATTTTGGCATAGTTGGGTATGAAACTCCTTCGGAAGTTAGCCTTTCCTTGAAATTTCTGTAACTGAAGTAAATTTGATGGCACATGCAAATCAAGAATGGCCCGAACCTTCAATGGGTAGATTCAAATTCCTTCTTTGAGATGATGAATCCTAGAAAATGACCAGAACCAACAAAAAACACACATTTATGTGGATTGAGGCATATTTTGTAGTGTCGTCATCATATAAAGATAACTCTCAAATGCATTGGGTGATCAATCCAATTTTGTGAATGCGTGGGTAAATCATCTAGATAAGGTTGAATAATGTGCTTGATGTCATTGAAAGCATAATCCATTTCTCTCTGAAAATTTTCCCCAACATTATTTAAACCAAATGGGAGTTTTCGATAAGCGAATGTGCCCCAGGGATAGATTAATGATGTCTTATATTGGTCCTCTGGGCAGATATTTATTTCATTGTAGCCATAAATTCCATCCATGAACGAAAATATTTCACATCCAGCACAATCATCAATAATCTGGTCGATAAAGGGAGTAGGATAGTTGTCTTTTGAAAAAGTAATATTGACATCCCGATAATCGACACACACTCTAATTGTCCCTTGTTTCTTCATAACATGAAAAATGTTGGAAACCCAATCAGTTAATGGAACAGGGTAAATAAAACCAGCACACAAAATTTTTTCAACTTTTGCTTTAATGGGAGCGGCCTTCTTCGGATGAACAGGACGAAGGCGTTGACGTACCTGTTTGACATCAGGGTACATTTTAATAGTGTGTTCAATGATAATAGTATTTGTGCTTGGAATTTCCTCGTAAGACCAAGAAAATATATCAATGATACAACGTCGGGTTTGGTCGAAATATCGATAGAAATGGTTTCTTCAATATTTGATAAGTTTTTCTTTGATTCGATTTCATTAGTGGGAAAAGAATTCAAAAATAATGTTTTGATCGATGGGTGATATAGTTCAACAATATTATCTTATTTTTAATCATGAATATGGGAATGATGATGATGATATTCCAATGGTTATCCTTCTAGCATCATGGATTCCACAATGCTCTCATTAGTCAAGAAAGTGGATGAAAAAGGATCAGATGCAGTACCAAAATCTAGTGAACGATCGACCCAAACGACTAGTGACAATGATTTAAGATTCGCTGCCCAATCCATGTAGATTGATTGCTATGCCATCTCAATTGGGCTGGGTGGCTGAAATTTTTCCAACATAACAACTTCAGAATCACCCGTAATCTTCCATAAGCTAGATGTAGTGGAAGATATCATGTAGCAGGTATCTATGTTTGCAATTTCTGTCGACGTTGCAAGCGGTAGTAATGCAAAGGTTCCCATGAGGGAAGAATGATTTAAGAGTCCTACACCAATGTTATTAAGTACTAGGTGGGGTGTGTGAACTAACGGAAAGCTTCCAGTTACCTAGGAACTGGAGGCAAAGAAGGATAGTTGATTGATGGCTGCGATAACACCTCTATGTGGAAAGGTGATCATTCTAAAATATGTAGAGACGATCGCAGTCATACCATATACCCATGGAATTCTGAGTAAAATGTTGTAATCCAAGGATCTGTCAATGACCTAAACTTAAAAATTTACTGTGTTTCCCCCTAGTTCGACATGCAGTTTATTGATAATAATGCAAGGCTTATATGTATGATCGTCAAAAGATTTCAACATCGTAGGCAATTGAGATAGGCGTGATGAGCCACATGACTTCCAATAGTTTAGAGACATAATTTAGGTAGATTATCCCTCATCAATAATAGTACGATGAACGAGGTGATTGAGAACATTTAGTTGTATGGATAATTCCAATTCTATTGGTAATTGCGGCACATAGCTCGTATGATTAAAAACTACAAGATTGGAATATGTCGGATCAATTACACCAATTACTAACAACAAATCCTACTTTTGGGAGGGAAAATTTTGAAGTACCTCAAGCGTCGACATAGCTGAAGGGGATTGAGCCAAATCTTCAACTATATTATAATTTTGAGCAGCTCGGGCTCGAGGATTGAATGTCGATTTATGGACGATTCCCTTCGGTACCTTGATTGTTAACTTAGGA
Organism: Pinus albicaulis; assembly: GCA_034641835.2. NCBI lineage: Eukaryota > Viridiplantae > Streptophyta > Pinopsida > Pinales > Pinaceae > Pinus > Pinus albicaulis. The sequence continues at coordinate 391,051,630 of CM076577.1, forward strand.
ATAGTAGTTGGCGGGATAGATTCCATAGATGGATTCATGGTCAAGGTATTCGGTTTATCCGTAGCTTGAATACCATAATCTTAATTATGTGTTGACACCAAAACATTATTTTTTGGCCTTATAACAGATAACATAAGCACTTGGGAACTAGAAGTTGGATTCGTAGCAACCAAATTTGTGTCTAGATTCAGAAATGGATATTTCAACACAACAGATGCATGTGATATATTAATAAATTTTGAGACTTCAGCACAGTGAGGACAGTCTCGAAAAAATTTCTCCTCATTAAAAATTATGCAAGGGTAAAGAGATTTCTGATTTCCAGTTTTTTGATCAAATGATCGTTCCTATGGGGTAGAAGTTTGTTTTTTCTTTGATTTCCCCTTTTTCTTACTTCCGGGTTGCTTTTCACTCTTGTATTTTTCAGATGACACGTCATGAATTTCAGTTGAAGGTGTAGTATCAGATGCAGTAGAGTGATGTGTGCTTGTAGTACTGATCATACCGTCTCTGACATGAGAGTCCTTAGATGGAGGAGGAACAATAAAATTAGATCGCGATGTGTTGGGAATTTTCTCGTAGAGCATGCCAGACTGAGTATAAATAAAATATAAGTACTGGGCACAAGCAATGACCTACTCTTCAGTGATGACACCACCCTTAGCCACATCCTCACTTATAGATTGTAATAGGGACTTAATGAACCACTCAGTAAGGAGCTGATCAGGAACAAATGTCTTGACCATTTTACAATGACGATGCCACTGATGAATATGGTCATAAATGTGAGTAGAATTAGTCTGTTTAAAATTGGTCAAGATTTCCATTCTAGTTTCATATTGTATGGGTAACTAGAAGTGGGTTAGAGAGGTAGTAGCTAGAGCAGTGAAATTATCAAATGAAGCTCTTGGTAACTTAATGTACCATTTCGCAACTGAACCAGTGAATGTATGCTGGAAAATACGTAGTTGAACGGAGTCATCATTTAAGGAGTTGGATGAAAAACACAAATGATAAGTCATAACATGCATCAACAGGTCTTCCCCAGGGTTTCCATTGCTCTTAGGAATATCCAAGGGTAATTTATGAGGTATCATTGGGGACCAAGGAGCATAACTGATTAGATCGTTTGTAAGCCAGTTTAAATTAGGTAATTCTAAAGTTGCAACAAAGAGAAACTACCGGTTTAAGTCGGGTTGAGCATAGCCAGGGTATGATGGAATTTCTTGGGAAATAATCGTTTGAGCACCAACATAAGGAATATGTTGCTGGTAACCCAAATAGGGGTTGTTTTGATAAGAAAACTCTTGAGGATTTTGTTGACCAAAACCTCGGTACGCTACTTCTTGAAATGAGGGTTGTTGCATTTGCGCTTGTGGCTAACAAGGTGTTTGTCCACCAAGATTATAACCCAAACTTGAATAGCTTGGATTCAGTTGTGAATAGGTAAAACCAGGTTGTGGCTGCAACATCCTGTAATATGGGAATCCAGTTTGTGAATAAATAATTCTGGATACAGGTGGTTGTTGTAAACCAACTGAAGGAGTTGGAGTCTAAGGGCCCACTTGAGATGGTTGAGGTACAACACTTTAAGCCTGTAACAGGGGTAAGGATGTATTAATAAGTGGAGTAGATGTGGGTGAAACAGGTTGAAGCGGTTGGTATGATTACACAACCATTTGTGGTTGGATGGGTAGAGTGGGATGCCACTGAAAAACAATCATTCTGACATTAGGATGACCAAATAAAGATGAAGTAATCTCAAAATGGGTGACGATAAGTTTCCCCACAGCATGAGGAGTATAATAATATGGAAAATATTGTTCTCCAAATGCCGAGAGTCCAGTTGAAATTGTACTGGATGGAATATACCTAGATGGACCAACTTGATATTGCCCTGATGATGTATATAAAATATCAATATTTTTAGTACTCATTAGAGATGTACTTGATAAAATACCAGATGATGACATTGGTGAAGTCCATGGGTTTGAGGATGCACCAGAGAAGGTTCCAGATAAAGATTGGTAACCAGGTGGGATGGAAGGGCTACCATATAAATGTGACTTTGGTGAAGTTTTGAAAATCGATGGGGTAGCTAGAGTAGGTGCTGTCACAACTGGAATATATGGTACAACCAAAGATGTTGTCTCAGGCATGGTTATACGACCCAATGTATACCCTATAGGATATACGGGAACTAGAATAGACACAATATTAAAGAAAGAAGTGTGAGGTGATTGAGGAAAAGTCTCGTAAAGATAAAGCTCCAATCCAAAATGGGTTGGAGTCGAAGGTGTTTCATCTTGTGGTATTTATTCAATCGAAATCAAACCAGGTGGAAGGATTTCATCGTTAGGTCCAAAGTATATTTCAAGCGGTTGACTGCACGATATGGAAGACTCAACGGATACAATATATTGTGGGGTGATCGATACAGGAAAAAATTCTGGTTGTTCGACTTCGGTATTCAGATGTTCTGGTAAAAGAACGGCAGGATCCAGATCAACTTCCAGTTTAACAACGTCAGGTTCGGGAGGTATGGTATCACTCATTGGATGGACCGTGACCACATGTAGCTAGGAAGAATCCGTCTCAACAACAGTAGATGAACCAATATTTGTATAATTAACTCAAAGCATCTTTGGTATATGTGATGATGATGTCGCACCAGAGGTACTGATAGTACTAGTTTCAGTAGAACGATGTCGCCTTCGCCGACTAGAAATGGCTTCCAGTGATTAAGGTGGTTTTAGTGATATTATACGTGAATGAAAGGGAAAGGGATGTTATTATTCCATGATTAATGATTTATTTTATGAACAAAAAAAATAAACAAAATAAAAGGGTAATTATAGGCAAAAGGTTTACCATGTAATTGTGAACTGCAGAATGCCTCCTGGAAAACCAAGAAGTATGGGCAGGAAATCTCCCTGAATGTTGTGTTCGGTGTATCACAAGTTACAAGGCGGCTGACTCGGTTACCTATGGCTGGATAGCAACCTAAAGTTTTCCTCCCAAATATACCCAAAGGTACGTGGAGGCCCATGTCCGTATTAGCGTTGTCTAATGTGAAACTGCATAGTGAGAGCACCCCCTTATACTTTTCGTACTAGAACACCGCCATATATACCTGAAGGCACATGGATGAGCTCCGATATAATTACGTACTCAGAGTGAGGTATCACACTTGGAATGTATCACAGACAAGTTAATGACAATTTCTATGTTTAATGACGCTGGAAAACATCTCTAGCCTAGACCTTCTAAATGTTATCGTTAATGTTCCAATGCTTTCTTAGGTAAAGCGATGTAAATTTTATGTTGATCTTGTTTAAATTTTTTTTCTTTGAGGTTCACCATGTGATGTGATGGAAATTCCTAAAAATTCAAACGAAATGATAAGAAAAATTTTCAATTTATCTTTTTCAATTAAAATCCTGGCTACTAAGGGAAAGAGAAATCAATTTTAGAGAAAACAAAAAAGAGCACAAACTAAAATACAACTTTCCTAACTTGTTCATGTGCAACACACACAACTCACTATATGCACATGCATTCTTTTCTTTTCATCTCCCTTAATGTGAATGCAAGAAAGGAAACTATATGCATCAATCAATAAAACAAGTATTTTCTTATTTTAGAAATGAGGAATGAAACAACAATTTCTCTTTTAAGAAAAATGAAGAATAGAACTACAATTTTTCCTACAGGAAATGAGGAATGAAAAAAAAAATTCTTTAGGAAAACAAATTGATCTAATGCAGAAATGAAATACTTTGAATTTGATTTTCCAATGATAAAAAAAAACACTAAAGAGACATTGAACAAATTTACTTTCCAAAGGAGGAAGAATCAGGAAAGTTTACTGGTCTCTAAGAGGTATTAGACATCTGAGAATACAATAAAAAAATGGCTGAGAATGATAGCAATGAAAAATTTAGACAGAATTTGGTTGGTTGAGGGGCCAACACAGTCTTTGAGGGGAGACAGTGCGTTGCAGAGTACCTCTGAGTGGGAGACAGTGCATTGCAGTGCATTGTGTCTTGACCAACAATGCATTGGGTGCATTAGGGATTCCAAAAACAAGCAACAGAAGACACTTATAATGCAATTATTTCATTAAAATGTCTAATAACTAAAAGTAGATGCTAATTGTGAGGATACAAAGAGGAGAAAACACCAGGAATGATAGGATAATACCCAACGGAATCGCCAATTTCTTATGCGGAATTGTGATCTACGGATAAACCAAATTGCCTAAGTGTGGTGCTAGTCACTTAGAAAAACAGAGGAAAGAATTACTATCACTTTCTCTAAAACAAGAAGATATACAGAATGGTGAAAGAACCCACTTGTGATTCAATCGCTTCTCCTTATCCTTCTGTCGTTGTTGTTGCCGCTCTCAATCCAACTCAAATCTTTAGATCGATTCCTGCAAACACAAATAGAGAAAAAAAAACAACATGAAATATATATATATATCTTCTTATCTTACTCAATCAAATCGATAAGATATGAAATACATACATCATTTAAGAATACATTGCACAAGAAATAGAGACATATGTATGGGAAAATTAACAACAATCTTTATTAAAGAGTAGAAGGGAGAGGTTACAACCAATGGATCGATTTGTTGCCAACCAGCTCCAACTTCATTCCAACCTCATCACATCCAACATCATACTAGTAGCATATTAGTACTTTCACTCTCTTATCACAAGAGAAAACAATAACATAACTTTACCAAATTTCTTCCTTCCCTAGCACTAGGATTTGTGCTCAATTTATAGGGAAACTGATGGTTGCTTCTCAATGAATGAATTTATAATAATAGGAAAGACATGTTACCAAGTTTAGAGGTGCTACATAGAAACTTGGATTCAAAGTTTGAGACATATGGAATCTTCTAGAAGGCATTGACCAGGTGGAGATTCCAGGAACAATGAGAATTCCACTCCCAGGTGATCAACACACTCTTGAATGTCAGGAAGTGCATTGCAGTGCACCCTTGAATGGAGGATGCACTGCAACTTAGTTAGTCCCTTTAGAGGCTGACTTGGTGAGTCAATAAGTGATATAAAATATACTTCAAACCTTGGAATTCTCACAATAGAATCCATGAATGAATTTTTATTCTCTTAGGGCATATAGCAATTGAAATATGAGGCGATGATAGAACCTATTTCATTGGTTCTAGGGATGATGTCCAATTTGAACAGGTCATGGGGGATGATGCCCCAATTGACCTATAAAACTAGGCCTCTGCGCAGACCTCCTTTCCTTTGTCATTATGCATATTTTGAATTTCCAAATGCATTTCTTCCAGCTAACTCTAAATCTGTTGAGTGCCCAACGCAACAGGTGTTGAGGTAGCTTCTAGTTTCATTGCAAATTCTACAACCTCAGCTTGTGTAGTAATATTTTTCTAACCTAATGGTTAGCGCAGATGCGAGATCAACATAACAATGAACCATGCTTTATGCTGATTATAATCAATCACAAATCCACCATCTCTAATGGTGAGCTTCAATCCTTGATAAACCTCCCATACAGATTCATTAGGTTCTTGATGGATATTCTTCATCTCTGTCACCAGCTGCACGTATGACTTAGATTTATTAAACTTCTCTTTTAGGGCTACTTTAATTTCTTCCAGAGTAACATTATGGTTTTCTTGTGTATACCTAATGTACCAGTTTAGCACGCGATCTTGAAATGCAGTAGCCAGCTGTGCTTTTCTGATATCAATATTGTTTACTTGCTGAGCCTGCCATACAGCCTCAGTTATAAAACATATGTGATGATTTTCCTCATTTCCAATACCTCTAAAAATAGGTAACTTCATGGATGCAACCATATCTACTTCAGGAGGGTGTGGAGATCAACTGCGTAGCGGGGTAGGTGATAAAAAATGCGAGCTCAGAAGTGGGGTGGATGGAGGAGGAAATAGATTCAAAAGCTTCTGATATGAGGTGATTTCTTCGTCAGAATCACTCGAACTAGAAGTTTCGGTTTTAGGTTCAATATCAGATCTAGGCTTCAGAGGGCTATAAAGGACTTATTCAGAGTCTTCTCGGTAAAATTTTCCATTGCTCGTAGTTGAAACTCTTTTATGTATTCAAGAAGTATGTTTGCACAAACAACCCTTTTCAAAAAATAGAATTTTCAGTAATAATTTCAATGAGTGTACAAACTTACCTCTATGACCTTTGAAAAACCTCCTTTCAGCTTCAGAAATGAAACAAATTTTTCAATGGAAAATTCAGTCACAAATCTACCCAGAAGACGGTCGATCCAATGATCTACTGCACGAGTGATCTTATTATCAAATTTATCTACTTTTTGGATCAATTCACGATTCCACTCAGTGAATACGTCATCTTTTATGTAGTGATGGAACTCAACCAAGCACTACAACTACTCCTGAAGTTCGTGCACAAAGGAACATAAGAAAATTTCATGTACTTCGGTATAAATATACTTCTGTACCCACTGTTCGTCAGGCAATTTAGTGCTTTATTCTCTTGCAATGCAAATTCAAGGATCTTTCTATCCAACCAGTCTTGTAATTCCTTGTGCAATGGATGCCACAACATCAAATCCCCCTCAAAATTAGGCTCCTATTCCCGAAAACAGAACCATTTGTTGGCTTGAGGGGTCCTAAACCATGTTCAGAGTTTATGGATAAACCAACAAACCCTCCACCTACTGGCCCTTTCGGTAATGATATACTTGCACAGACCAAAGTCTCACCCGAAGCAGTATAGGGGGGTGTTAGAACCAACTTTCTGCACCTTGAGAGAGAATTTAATGAAGTGGTCCTTAGAAAAACCCTAATTGATCTTCCATAGGTGTGCGCAGTGAATTATAACAGAATTACAGATCTTTTCACAATCATTAACATAATACACAAAAATACTTATCTTTCTTATTGTAGAAACTAAAACAAATATAGATCTAACCAATGTACTACTTAACATGCGTCAATACTCATGCATAAATACATAAATTAGCTCTATGCATTCATTAATAGGTAAATAGATAGTGCGATCTCATCAAAGCATAAACAATAAGCATAAAAAACAATTATACACATAACATAGAGAATTCGCCAAAACTGTTCCTTCTATCAATTCTTCATATTTGTCAACACATCAGCTTTTCCTTCAAAACCCTTACAAAGTCCTTCCACGGACACAACCAGCAGAGTCTGCACACAACTAGGACTAGGTCTCCGTGCACACAAGATTTTACAGGATGCGTAAACTGTTTAATAATTTTATAATATCTATTTCCTCAAGATATGAATCACCTTTCCTATTAGATAGGTCACTACAGTTAGAATTGATATCCTCAAGTGTATTGATACTCTTCACCCATCCAACTTCTAGTTGCTTCATTTGATCAAAATTTATAAGTTGCTGGTTTTGATTTTCGATATCAGAGAGTAATTCTAGCCTTTGAATAAAAGTAACTAACTCATTGTTAACAAATTTCTCGTCTTCCTCAAGAAGACTATTAACCAAATTCATAAATGTCACCATTTACTCTTGCGAACATGTTAAATCGAAAACTTCTTGCCATGCATCACTTATAATTTATAATCTTTGGCATATGTTATTGAGGATACGTCACTTTAGTGCATTAAGTAGATTCACAAACTTGTTATATGTTTGTTGTGTTGCAGTAGCAGGACTTGATAATGAAGGTTACTGTATTGCCAATGGAGTTACAATGTCTTGTAGTTCTTTTAATTTCCTTTTCACCTTGATATATTTTTCAAGCTCTTTAGTAACCGATTGAGTAACTACATAATTGTTAGATTGCTGAAATAAATGAGCCCCATCATGTCAAGGCCAGGAAAATCAATATCCACTTTTTCTTGATGATTGATCTTTTTATTTTCAACTTTTACCTCTTTAACCCTCAATTTTCTGTTAGATTTTTCATATTTAACATTTTTCAATGTCATAGGATGTTCATTGAAAATAATGTCCTCTTTTGTAATTTGCTCCCTTATCTTCTAATTCTCTACTAAATGAGTAGTAACTTAGCTAGGTGGTACACTGCAGTCATTTTCCACGTCTATAGCATGTTGAATGCTTTCTCTATTTATGAAACTTTGGGTCTTGGTTGTTTGAAATGTATGCATTTGGTCTGCAAAAAAATTCTGAAGATTATCTTGCTCATCTCAACGACCTGTTAGCTCACCAATAAATAGTTTTCCGAAACCATGATTTTTTACCTTTCCTAGACTCGTGGATGAGTTTTCACTATTAGTTGGTGTGAAAGCTAAATATTATTGCCTAATATTTAGGGTTTTTTGTTTCTTTCTTGATTCCATGTTAATGCCATTTTATTAAGCTACTCTCTGGGCATCCATTGTCAATATTTGATATTTGATTGTCTACAAATTTTATAAAGTGTGGTGTGTAAACATATTTTGAATTATACAAATATTTAGAGACACTATTTTTTTCACATTATGAGATGAAAAAACTGCATTGGTTCTTTGTTTGGATGCAATTTAGGTTATTAGGAAAAAAAATGCAAATAGTAGAGGAAAAAGAGAAAGAAATAATAAGTTTATAAAATGGAATGTGTGTTACATGTGATAGATTTAATAATATGTAATGAATATTGCATGTGTTGAAAAATTTTCTAGAGTTCTTGTGTTCATAGAGTGCGAAAAGATCAAATAAAAATCCGTAAAGAATTGTGCAGAAAATAAATATGTTGTAGAGAAAATTGCAAAAGAACCCAAGCAATTGAAAAAATGAATTTTTGAATAACGCTAAGTCCAACCAGTGGTGAGCCCAGGAAAGTATTCAATACTGAATTTTTTTATGTTTCTCTTATCTTCTGTTGGCATATTCAAATACTACTTGGTTGTTTGTATACATGCAAACTATTTTTTTCTTTTATCTGATACTTATATTCACTTCCAACGTCGTGTAAATTTGAAATTTTCCGCTCCATTCCCAATTACTATTTGTTGTTATTCCTCATATGGAAACTAATATACATTACACTCTTAATAAATATCAATTGAAAATATCAAAGCCAATGCTTATGGGAAGTAATGGAAATAAATATCGATATTGAAAAACCACATTATCCACTTACTGTGAATTTTTCTCTTGATTTACATTGAATTACGTGTCATTACAAACAAAAATTGTGATACAATATATAGTAATTATATATTTTTGCTATGCTTTGAAAGGTTTTCTAGTGCATTTTTTGGTTTAAACTAGTCAAAATCTAGCAAGAATTTCTTGTAATCACAATTTTCGGTTGAAATTTTTGCACAATATGACTATCGCATAGGTTTTCGAAATAAATAAGTGCATATATGCAATAATAAAGCTCATGTTAAACAACATAAAATAATATTTGTGATTATGAGGATTATCTTTTAAATTTCCAACAATAAATGTAAACTATCGTAAATAAATATTTTGCGCAGAAGTGATTGACTACTTCTATCACAAATTGATTTACTTACTAAGCTGGCCCCCAAAACTAAATCAATAACTATTCATTTTATTTTGAAACTGGAATATGAAAAACACTGAAGGAAACTTTATTTATGAACACTCTAATACACGATTTTCAAGATCACGATACAAAGCTAATTTCCATAACACATTCCAACTGGTTGCCTACATATTTTCTCATGATTTATGACAAAGGTTTTCGTTTACTAAAGCTAATAGTCATGACTTAATAGTCCAATACCGATATTTATTACGACCATTTATTCTTATCCATTACTAGATTTAGATCTGATTTATATATTTATTGACACGTTTAAAACATTCAATAAATAGCAATTGAAAATACCAAAGTTAACATTAATAATAGGTGGTAAAATAAATCTCAAAATTCAAAAAATATTTCATTTCTTACTTTGCTAACAGTTATCTCTTAAATGTTATCGATATACATGTACTAAATAGCAGGGATGTATGAAATAAAATAAATATGAGTTCATTGTGATCATGTACATTATTGTACATGTATTCAATATAACGATACAAAAATATCATGTACGATCACTTAAGATTAAACATAAAATGATTCCATGGCCCTGGTAATGTTTTATAATAAATTTTACTTATCTATAACTAATAATTAGATAAACAGAAATGGCTAATACGACAACTAGCCCAGAAGAAAAAAAAAATGCAAGATCGATCAACTGAAAAATTTCCAAAATAGTTTACGTTTAATGTTGTAATGAAATCACTTAATTAATTTTTTTTATTGACACTAAATCATATTGCTAAACATTAGCATACAACTTTCTTTGCACAAAACCTAGGTCATCTGGTAATCTTAGTGGGATACATACACCTTCGCAGAACTTCCTCCGCACATGATAGTCATTATATTCGATATTATTAAATAGTCGTTGTTAGAATTCAGTCAGAAGTCAGTTCTCTTTCTTTGAAATGACAACATAACGATTTCAAATATGTACAAAAGGATGGTGTGTGGAACAAGGAACATAAACCTCCACACTCACATATGTTGTGATTAAAGAATTAAGCATATGTGTAGGGTTGTATTATTGGAAATATTTTAATAATAAATAATGTATAGAAGTTGACTATGCAACATTTTATGTTAGCTTTGAAATTTTCTGCACTCACTCTTCGCACTCAAACAAAGCTCCTTACTCACACATGTCAACGCTAAATCTATAAAAGTTCACTAATTTAGAAGAAATTTAATTTGAAATAAGACCAGTGTATTTGTTTATTCATCCAAACAACCCCCTCCACACATGCACAACCATGTTCGCACAACTTCTTTCATATACAAAAAATGACTTCTGCACAACCATCTTCACACTTGCACGACCACCTGTGCACAACTTCTTCCACGCAACTATTTGAAGAAGCTCTCAAGCTTTCATTGTGCATACTTTTTCACGTCACACAATCCTATGCAACTTCTCTTTTGCATAGTTGATACTAACATATACTTTCCAAATAACATAAATTTAGATGTGCAGAACTACAGAGAAAAATCTATTGTGCGGAAGAAGCTCTTAAGATTTTATTTTACAAACCTTCGCATTTTTCACAATATATTAATAATAAGCATGCTTTTCAAAGCATTAAATTATTAGTTTAACATAAAATTTCAAAACAAATAACACAAAAGCATATGTGCGGGACTATATAGGAAATCCATTATCTGAAATAAGGTCTCAATTTTTCATTGTTCGAACTTCCACCCTTTTCACATTCTATTAATAATAGAGTAACCACTAGAAAACACATTAAAATTGAAATATATGTTTGTACATACTTCATTTTTCACAAATCCACAACTAAAAACAAATAATTCAAAAACCTTGTCATTTCTCTCGTTAATTGTTCATGTGCATCTTCATCATCTCATAAATATTTTCTATTCCCATATATTAATTTATTAATAGAAAATGGACACTCAAAATAATGATATCACTTGTAATAAAGTTTAAGGAATTAGCAGGTCAAATATAACAATGGAACATTTTTTAAAAGTTTTATGTAGAAATATTTTTTTTTTACGCAATAAACAAATTTCTGCAGTCCCAGAGTTAAAAAAAAATAACTATTAATATATCCTTTTTTACTTCCTTCATTCCGCAGAAATATGTAGCCATATGCAATTTCTTTTTTGCATAAATAAATTTGTAAAAAATTTAAATGGAAATAAGTCTAAAATTAATTTCTTCTCTGCCGAATAAACTCATCTCTACACTCCCATCCTCCCGCACATACCTAATCTCTTGCATATGTTTAAAATTAATTCTGTCTCTGTAGAATAAATTCATCTCCACACTTTCGTTCTCTGGCACAGACAAGCATAGTCAGTGAATTAAGGGTTGAGAGGATTGGTATTTACTTGCGGCAATGTTTTCTATTAATCAGAGTCTTTTCTATTAATAAAAGGACAAAGATTGAAATGTTTAAAACATGAATACTAGATATGGTTGCTTGGTTTAAGGTGCTTTAGAAATCAACATCAACATATTATTTTATTGATATGCAAACTAATTCTATTTTGGTTAACTAAATCTCTTGTTCCGATATGATATTAATGTTAATACTAGAAATACGTGTATGCAGAAGCACAAAAGCACACACAAAGAAAACCGGGAGAAGCAAACTTAACATTACCCTTTATTTCTGATTTCATATTTCTTCGATCTCTATTTTATAATAATATTTTTTCCATATCCATCACATTAAGTAGATTTTTATATCGACGACGTTTTGAACCAGCTACTGAGGTTCATTATCAAGATGAAAATGAATGAGAGAAATTGATCTCATTTAGGATAAATAAATAGTTAAAGGTTTGGTGAAAATATTTTTGTTATGAGATGACAAAAATAAGATCTTAAAATTAATTTAATTTCAAAAAAGGTTGATTATAAAATCTTCTACTATTATGTTGGTATATTAAATTAGTATGTCTTTATTAATGAATAAATTGAAATTTTATTTATTTATATGTTATTTAATAATGATGATGATGTGAAAAATGAGTAAATGTTAAAAAAGAGGGAAGTTGATATTTTAGGGTTATGTTATTTTAATTGATTTATAAGAATGAATTTTATGTGAAATATTTAATAATGTTTTTATATTATGATGTTATTAATTGTAAATTGAATAGGTTGCAATTGTATTCATTTAAAAATAATGATAATGGAAAAAAATATTAATTTAATATTTAGTAAAATGTAAGAAATTATTTAATGAAAGGTAAGATAATGATATTAAGGGTAGAGGTTATATGGATGGGTTAATATTTAAGGGAAGGTTAAGGAAAATGTTATGAATAAGGAAAATTTAGGCTCAAAATGAAATAAGTTTACTTATTAAAATTGGGATGTTAATAGATAAATTTGATTGTTTAGAGGCGGTTATTTTAGAAATTAATGTGGGAATCCAATTCTTACTGATGTTCCATCCTTTTTCGCGGTATAGGTTACTAGGATGTTTATTGATTTCTAGAGCCTCCCTAAATTTCTTATAAAAGTAGTGGTCTATTTTGGCAATGATGTGAGAGTTTTCGATACATATGTGATGTTTTGAGTTGTTTGAATGTTCAGCTAAGGCAGAGTTTTTTGAGCGGTTATGTTTTATGTTTGCAGAGTGTTCTAGCAATATTAGAAAACATGAATTCCTAGCCTTAAAATATTTAAACTCAAACCCTAATATTGTAGTTCTAAAAGAGGATAAAGGGGGAGCCACTGTAATCCTGAATAGAAATGAATATAATGGAAAAATCGACTTTCTTTAGTTTCATGGGTGATATCTAATGCTAATATTTATAGAACACTCAGTAGACATAAAACATAACCGCTCAAAAACCTCTATCTTAGATGAACATTCAAACAACTCAAAACATCACGTGTATTGAAAACTCTCGCATCATTGCCAAAATAGACCACTACTTTCATAGGAAATTTAGGGAGGCTTTAGAAATCAATAAACATCCTAGTAACCTAAACTGCGGTGAATGATGGAACATCAGTGAGAACTGGATTCCCACATTAATTTCTAAAATAACCCCCTCTAAACAATAAAATTTCTCTATTAACATCCTAATTTTAATAAGTAAACATATTTCATTCCGAGCCTAAATTTTCCTTATTCATAACTCATTCCTTAACCTTCCATAAAATATTAACCCTTCTATATAACCTCTACCCTTAATATCATTATCTTACCTTTCATTAAATAATTTCTTATATTTTACTAAATCATAAATTAAATTAGTTTTTTTCCATTATCATTATTTTTAAATTAATACAATTTCAACCTATTCAATTTACAATAAATAACAACATCAAATATAAAAAAATTATTAAATATTTCACATAAAATTCATTCTTATAAATCAATTAAAATAACATAATCCTAAAATATGAGCTTCCCTCTCTTTTAACATTAATTCATTTTTCACATCATCATAATTATTAAATAACATATAAATAAGTAAAATTTCAATTTATTCATTAATAAAGACATAATAATTTAACTTGCTCAACATAATAGTAGAAGATTTTATAATCAACCTTTTTTGAAATTAAATTAATACTTAATTATAAATAATTAATACTTAAATATAAATCATTAATTTAAGATCTTATTTTTGTCGGTTCATAACAAAAATATTTTCACCAAACCTTTAACTATTTATTTATCCTACATGAGACCAGTTTCTCTCATTCATTTTTATCTTGATAATGAACCTCGGTAGCTTGTTCAAAATGTCATCAATAGAAAAATCTACTTAATGTGATGGATACAGAAAAAACATTATTACCCTTTATTATTTGGTTGAATAATTTTACTATTGTTGAATATATTTTCTAGTTTATTGAATCATTGAAATTTGGTTTAATGTTATAAATGACAATGTCTGAATCTATGGAATTGCACAATAGTGATTTCTTTGCATTCTCACAAAATCATCTTCTTCCGCACCAAGTACTCTGCAGTCTGTATTTTTTGTCTGGACATGTATAGAAGTGCAGAGCTTTGTTTGGATGTAGAAAGTGAGTGTGGAAAGATCAAATCCATATACAATATCAAATCTCATTTATCAAATTTAGTGTTGCGTATTGTAGTGGTTTTTAGTGCAATTTAATATTCATTTTTATAACATATTATATCTCATAATTGTTATAATGATAGTAGAAAACGTACAAAATATTGAAACAATTCTCCATATTCTTGATGCAGAAACTTTGTATTCAAACTTAGCATGAAATAATTAATCAATGGTAATTACTAATATTAATATCCCTCCAATAAATCCACACACAATCACGTTATCACAACTATTACTGCTAGTTCCAAATATATCGATACGACCGTAACTATCGATATTATAAAAATACTCTTTTCAATTCTATTCGGTGAATTCAAGTATTCATATTACTTTTAAAAGACATATATTTATCATTCGATTGAGTCATCCTAGATTAGAGAAAAATCTATGAGTTTTGGCTGGAAATTGTTTTGGTGTTGGTGTGCCTCTTTTTGATGTAGATAGTGTTGGTGTTGCTAGTGCTACTAATGAGTAGCTTGTATCTATACATGAATAGTGAGATAATTTAGTCATAAACACCAGACATGTGGAGAAAGTACAATTAATGAATTAGAGATTAGGATGGAGACCAAATGGTGCTTATGCGAATGGACCTGCTTCCTTTCCTTGCATCACAGATTGAGCCTATTTCCAAGAATATTTGTCAGCTAAATAGTTTGAGACTAATTTATATTATGATGTGATAATATGAGGATGCAATATGGAGATGGATGGCCAATTTTCTTGAGTTGTCAGTTGCAGAGTACTATTTGGTGTTATCTTCCTGAAAAAAGTTGTGTGGAAGTGGATTTTATTATTAATAGATTGTGTGAACTGTGAAGGTTCGTATAATTAAAGCTTGAGACAGTTTTGCACATTGTGGATTTTCTCTGCAGTTTCGCACATATGCATTTGTGTTATGTTGAATATTTTTTTTTTAATTATTATTTATGAACGTATTTCACGACTACGAAAATAACTATGGGAAGGAAGCTGTGAGAGAGTAGTTGTGTGGAGTTGGTTCTCTAGAGGAAGTATGCCACAGAGAACAATGGAATGACATAAACATAAAGAGCTTTTCATACACCACATTTGAAAAATTCGATAAAAATTACTCAGTTACAATGATAATTATAACTATAATGTTCAGTTTCATAATTTCTAATGTCTAAACCATTTGGAATAGTAGCATTTTGCAATTTGTTTTTGATACTCATGTTTTTTGATACAAGAGATTAAATCTGCAAAGCTCTTATTGTAACCTTTACATAATTAAATTATTATTATTATTTATCTAAAGAAATAAGTTCGTTTAATATTGAATAATATGAGTACAATCGACGGATATGCAATTATATAATCTAGATTTGGAAAATAGAAAAATAATTTTACATAGTGAATGTCTTGAATATGCATTAGTTAAATGACTAAATGGCAAAAAATACTTGTATTTATTGATACGAGAGCTCTAGTTAATAAAAATAGAATGTGATCTAGGATAATAACAAAATAGTATCCTGATATCGATTTCTAAATCTTGCAAAACATTTAAGTCGTCAAATGTAATCATATAAATTGGACTATTTTGAATTGAAGTTTAAGTAAAGCATATATGATTTAAAGTAACCAATTTTACACTAGTATTTTTTGATTAAATATCAAGAAAATCAGTGCTAGAAAAATTAATGACGATCATTGGTTAATGAATACCATTTTAATCTATAGTAGTTAAATTTCATTTCATGCTATTAAAATAAATAGTAATGAAATTCAATTTCATATATATGCTTTGGTCAATTATGGCAGGATTAACGTGGTTGCAGGTCCTTTGCAAAAATGAGGGTGGGGGCTTGAACACAGAGCTTTCATTATGCGAAGTACGAAATGTCAGACATTAAATGTCAATTCTTATTGTTTTTTAAAGTAATTTGTTAATGCTCATTTTCTATATTCTACCAATAAGAGAACAAAGCAATTTGCAATGATTGGTCAAAGCTACATGGCAATATTAAAACTAAAATTGAACTTTGTTATATGCATTTGTCATTAATAAATTTTGTTTTCAATTCGTATGACAAAGAAGCATTTTTTGGTAAAATGAATGTGAAAAACATACTACAAATGAGTCAATTAAGTTCCAATTTGTATCACAAAATTGCATACAAATGGAAAATATATATAGGATTAGAAAAGAGTAATCACTATTTGTGCTTGAAAAGTATTAAACAATAATAAAAACAATTACAGTAACAAGAAATGTATCTAGATTAAAATGGAAATTCCCATAACTATAATTAAAATAAACATCAAAGATGAAACAGATTTCTAACAACCAAAAACAATTATTGAATATTCGTTTTCATTTCAATAAACAAAAGAGAAATCATCTTCAAATGGGTCTCCCTGATATGTGGTACCAATTAGACCTCATACTGTCTGGGATAGGAGCCCCATCTGAAATATGGCCCAGTTACCATCTTCTTAAATGTTTTCCTTGGCTCTAACTGTAAGAAAGAGACAGGAATGCCGCATATATGCCTTCAGAAAGAAATTTAGTGTTCCTGGTGAGTGTTCAATTGTAGTTGTGTCGAGGTTCTTCTACTGTGGAGGGAAAATAAAGCGAACCTCTAAGAGAGAGGTAATAGTGCCACTCTAGCAGAGGCACACACAAACAAGAAATAATCGTCTAACATTCGACGGAATATTCCAAAAAGATGCAATATTAATTGCAACCATTACAATAATTCTCAATATTATAAGTACTAAAATAACCGAAATAGTTCAACTACTTTAGTACACCTTAAACAAACATGAATCACAAACATTCGGAAAACAATATTAAAAATATTCATAATCCGTGCATGAAGAACGTCCTGGCCACGAGGTTTCATATATTAAGTAAAAGTACCAGGACACATGTATACAATGAACACTAGTAGCTCCAATAGTGGAGCGTTGGAGCCAGTACTTGCTCCTTAAAATAACTAGCTTGTCTCTTTGATGACTTATGGGCGAAGCCAAGCTGAAAAATATTTTGATTTTATAATGAGGGTGTATATATAAAAAAATGGGGTGATCCTTCACCTCCCTTGTGACTCTTTGAATATCCTCATGAATATTTTAATTCCTCATGAATTTTTTATTTTACATGACTCTTCATATTCTGTACATGTCCTTAAGACTTCCAGTTTACAATACATTTTTGAATAAGAATTTACATAATCCACAAAATGATGCGGCATATGATGACTCATGAAATGACATGACAATAGTGACATGTTCTGCATGATGACATGGAAATGTCAAGACATTGTTTGTTGGTGCTTGATGTATGTATTCTTGAGAAATATCTCTCTTCCACCTCCACATGGCTTAGAGATGAGGACTTTTCAATGTTATCAAGTCTTGAGATGTAGTCACAAAATGATGTCCCTTTTCTTTCTAATGATCGATCAACCTATATATTTAGCTACACATGTGTATTATAGCATGATATCCTTCTCCATATCCTTCTTCATCATCTTTTCATAACATGATAGAGTACCTGCATCTACAATTCACTCATGAAAATATGACACTAGTCTGATAAACCCCTAGTCTAAGATGTTGCATGATGATCCAATGCTTGAGTCGGAACCAGGTGGAAGTCTGAGGGAGAGGCTCAATAACTACACAATTTCACAACTCAGTTAGTCAAGGGTTAGGCTTGAGCCTTTAGACTGCACAATGCATATTTTATGTTGAACTGTGCAAGAATATTGTGAAGTTGGGGAGCTCAGGGAGTCAGGTTGAGGGCTTGAGCACTGATTTTTCCCACTGTGCAGTTTTGGAAGGCAGAGGAGGCCAGATGATTGTGAAATTGTACCTTTTAGGAGATTAGGGCTGAGGCCTAAGCCTTGAGACTTCTCAATCCGTAGTTTTTAATGGGCAGTAGAGAGAAATTATTCAATTTTGGAGGTCAGAGGCTGAGCTTGAGCACTGTGATTGCATAGTGCACAGTCTTGGAAGGAAAGAACTGCACATTGGGCAGTTCCAAGAGGAATATTTGTAGCTTGATGGCTAAGACTACACAATACGTATTTCAGGAGGGTTGGATGAGGCTAGGTTGCTTAGTCGGGAAATTTTCCAGATTTGACTAAGTGTCGGATCCATGCAGCTGATGTGAACAATGACAAGACTTGATTGTGATCATACAATTAGAACACTTGAAAACATAACATATATCACCCAGAACACATGAAAAACATTCTTTCCTCATTATGAAAACTTTGCGACAACTTATGACAAGTGCAACACCAAAGATACACTTTGTGACAACTGTGATGAAACTTGTGCGAAAATGCTTGAAACCTTGGAAATGAGTGCAAGACATGTTTACATGGTAATACCAACTCATTTACACAAATATTTCCCCTTGAAATCACCAAAAATATGTTTTTTGCAACATGCGACACTCCACATGTCAAAATTCTACACTTATATTTTTTTGCAAATGGGACAAAAACACTTGCAATTAGTCCTAATGCTTGGGACGATGGTATGAAAGATCAAGGTAGGCTCCAAAATTTGGGTGTAGGACAAAATTTTGGAGGGCGTTGTAGCAACGACAACACTTGGCAACACACTCTTAGAATTCTAAGTTCTTTGTCCAAGTTGTTTCTTTCATGCAGGGTCTAGTTCTTTAGGAAGTATTGATTCATAATGTAGATCAATTAGGTTTCACCACTTACCCTGTGAATAAAAATAGTACCCTCTATCCCTTCTCGGTTTAACACAAACATAAGATCAAAAACATCACAATGTTTCAAATTAGGAAAGGGTAGTATAGTTTTCAAGCTTTATATTTTCAGATTATAGTTTTTCATCTCTGGTGTTTCTCTGCTACCAATAGGCCTGGACAGTACCTCGATGGAGTCACTATAAAATCATAAACATTTCTCCACTTCTAGCAAGTCTGGTCGATACCCCGATGGATTTTCTTGCTTCATCTCTCCGTGTAGGAATATTTTCTCTTCTTTCATATTTATTTATATATTTTAAATGGGAATGTGCATAGGCACTTATTTATTTTATGGGAAGAAGATGGATCTCAACTTATGGAGAGAAGAAGAGGTTTTTCCTTTTGAGAGAAGCATAAAAAGGTCGTTGATTTAGGTTTTCTCGTTCAAAATTTTCCCCTCTTCCTCTTATACTTGATTGGATAAGCATGAAAACATTGGAACATTAATAGCCAAGTACGGGCGTAAGGTTTCCATAATAGGCACATGTATCATGGTTTAACAAAAAACTCTCCTTAGAGAAGGATATTATTTTCTGTTAGAACATCATTAACCAAAAGATGTAACCAAAAACAAAGAAGGAGGACCAGAGGCTAACCAAATGTTGTAGTGTCACAAGACTATTTTCAACCCAGCCACACAAAAATAATCCCAAAACACATTCACACATGATGATTATTTACATAAATGAAATGGAAATGCAATAGCAAAAAAAACAAAAGCAAGAAAGCAAACTATGTACATAGGGTAGGGCCCAACCCTAGAATATCATTGAAAATATTGTTTTAAGTCTTGGAAATTAAAAAGAAGAGATTCAATCTTCCAATTTAAAGACTAAAAATGATATGTGTGTTGGCCAAGCTTCTCATGTACTATGATGGTCCAATCCATAGGGATTGTAGCTTAGTATGTTTTCCTTTTCTTCGTGGGATTTGTCCCACTTCAAGACCAGGTCACCCATATTGAATCGATTTTACCTGCATAATTCTTATCAAATTTCCTCTTGATATGACTCTGGTGAAGAGAAAATTTCTGTTTGGATTTTTTTCTTTCTTCTTGTAGCTTGGAGAGAGTGTCTATCCTACTCTAAACCAATAAGCATGGGTTACCCCAAGATTCTTGTGAAAGTTGAAGGGTAGGAATATAGAGGTTCGGGGGTAGGATGGATTATTTTCCATACACTAGGAAGTAAGGAGACATATTTAGAGAATATTTAGGTGTAACTCAGTTATCCCATAACGCATTAACCAAAGTGGAATGTCAGTTACTCCGTTAAGAGAAAATGGTGTTATTAATGATGCAGATAAGGTTCTTATTGGTATAATCGGCAAGATCATTTCCTTGCAGATAATAATTAAAAAAATGTTTCAATGCAATACCATTTTCAAATAACAAATCATATAATCTCAATGATGAAAAGTACATCTCATTGTAAAAAAAATTGAAGTCAGAACGCCAAACCTAGAGAAGATATTCTACTTGAGGAAGTTGATGACTTCCTAATCATTGAATTGCTTCAGTGGAATTTCTTTTGTCCACTGCATGAATTAATCTGTGGCAGTGAGAATATAGTGGCACTGCTTCGATGGGTGTGGAAAATCTCATCGATGATATCTAAACCCCATTATTGAGATGGTTCTTCCATAGTGATAGGTTGCAAAAAGGTGGCTCACTTCTTTCCTTGGCTGACACACTTCTGACAGACCAGATACTTGAAAGCATACGCATTAGAAAATTTGAATAATGTGGGAAAATTAAAACTCTCCCACATGAATTGTGGATTGTAGTGTCACCTGCAAAGTTCCCTCTGCTTGTTCTGTCATGGAGGTCACATAATACTTTCTCCAAATCACATGCTTCCAAGAATTTGAGAAATACTACATTATGGTTCTTTCTTAAAATCACCCCATTCACTAACTAGTAAGATAACTCTTTGAACCTGAATTCCCTCTTCTTCCAAGTAGGTAAATGAGAGGTAAAAGTGGCATTCTCTGTAGTATTCCTAATTAGCTTTCAACTATTTGGAATGTTGATTTTTTCTTTTTTCATTTAGATAGATGAATAAGAGGGTAGAGAGAGCCGTAAATCCCTTTAGTAGGAATAAAACCACTTACAATGTGAATGTGGATCATATTATCAGTTGAAACAAGCACTCTTAGGTGTGAATAGAGGGTGAAGCATGTGGATGGGGTCAAGTTCGACCAAATCAATAATGGTGGCATGGAGGTAGTGGAGAGTTATTGAGGAACAATGCAGTGTTAGTGGGAGGGAGTCTCCATGAAAGTAGCATGTTTAATGAGTGGGGCCAAGGGTGAGGAGGCTCACAAAGCATATAATGAAGGGGATGGAAACCATAGAGGGAATTTTGATTATTGTTTATGTTTGGTCTTTTATGAATTTTTTCATGCTTCAGCTGTTTACCAGAGTCTGCTGTGTTGTTTAACACAAGGGTGTTTCCGAGCGGAATTCCAACCCTCATCCTCAGGGGACTTTGAGTTCCCACTCATGCGAGGTTATTTTGAGCTACATTCCACTATCTGGCATCAGGGCAAGCTTCCCCCTTCATTAGAAACACAGTATCCTTTATGAATTGCATTATTTTGCAGGGCAGTTGCAGTCGAGGGTCAAGTACCCAAGTTGATGAGCCTATTTTCCAGTGAGGGGAGCGACCCTTCATTCGGGAGACCTATTGGGAGATTCCTTGAGCTTCATTTCCACCATCTAGAATTAGACAAAGCTTCGTCCATCTTCAACAACGTAGTCTTCTTCAGAAATTATGTTATTTTGCAAGGCAGTTGTAGTGGAGAGCTTAGTGCCCAAGTTTGTGAGTTGGTTTTCTAGTGAGGGGAGCAACCCTTCATCTAGAAGATCTATTGGAGGAGTATCATCCATTTTTATATCATATCAGCCAAATCCTATAATTTACTCAGTTTTAGTGTGTTATTCAACCCTAGGGCTAAAACTTTTATTTTTAGGATTTCTGGAAACTGCTTTTGGGTTGTCTTAGAAAAGTGATAGAAAGCCTAGATATCTAATCCCAAAATTTTCTAAGCATTATATCAGAAATTTTTATTTTTATTTTTATTTATTTTTTTTTTTTTTTTTTTTTTTTTTTTTTTTTTTTTTTTTTTTTTTTATTTTTTTTTTTTTTTTTTTTTTTTTTTTTTTTTTTTTTCAGTTTTACCCTGCAGTTATTATCCATAGGACTGTGCAGTCATATGTCCTCCGACATTCTATGCAGCAACAACATTTCATATTTTATTTACTCGGTCATCTGAGGCTTGTTTTACTTAGCTTGAGTGTCTTTTTCCTCGAGATCTTGTACTCATTTCTCTGCTATCATTAGGGTAATTTTGAGGTCTAAAATGAGCCTCCTAAGGAAATTATAAAATAATAGTGGAAATAATAAAATAATATTTGATTACATCGTCAAATTTTAGAGGGAAAAAAAGAAAAAACTACTTTTTCAACTCGTATTTTCAGCTTATCTCCCAAAGTTTTTACTAAAATTTCTAGTAGGAGTACTCATTGGATGAAAATTTTAATTCATCATCCAAAGAGTACCCATGTTGCATACTTTCAATGGAAACTGCTACACAAAAAATGAGAAATACATGAAAAACGTGATTGCAATCACGCTTTTTAATGTATTTCTCATTTTTAGTGTAACAGGGTCCATCGAAAGTATGCAACATGGGTACTCTTTAGATGAGGAATTAATTTTGTCATCGAATGAGTACTCCCACTAAAAATTTGAGTAAAACATTTGGGATAAGTTGAAAATACAAGTTGGAAAAGTAGTTTTATTATTTTATTATTTTTTAATCTTTTTACCCTTTTACTTAAAAAATGGTGAATCATCCCCCATGGTTGATATCATCATCTTGAATCCTATTGGTTTTTATAAAGTTTATTTTGGTTGTACATTTTTCTTAGAAAGCCCATTTTCGACCTCAAAATTCCCCTAATGAATGTGAAATAAAATGGCTCTATGATCTACTCCTATTGATGTATTGATATTTTACTACATTTTCTAGTTTTATATGCTATATTCCTATTTTTCCTAATTTGGAATATTACAGTGGTATCAGAGAATAATCTTGGCTCAACCTGTGTAGTGCAACAACTATGTCATTAGAAGAAGAAGAGCCTCTCACAAAAAGGGAGAAGCAGTATCTTAATAAAAATCAGAGATATGATTATACAAACAACAAAGAGGACAAAGGAAAAACTCCAATATCAGGAGAGATGGATGAAAAAGAGTTTCCCAAGCTTCTTCTCCAAACCATGCAGAATATTTCCCAATTAGAAATCAAGGAGATGAGGATGGAGAGACATAAAGAATCTGCTAAAGGGTTTCTACATGGAGAAATCTCTGGCATTTCACATCACTGGTATGAAAAACTAGTGAGGCAGTAAGTTTTCCAATGCTCCACTATGCCTACATTCCTAGCAGTGGGAAATGGAGGCGGAGGAGCCCAAGAACAAGAGACTATTGAAGACTATTTTCTAGAGTATGAGTCTAAATCTCATAGATTCAAATATAACCTGAAATTTCAATAGTTTTGTCAAATCAAGGACAATATGAGACCTCATAATAACAACAGAAGTGGAGGGTACATGCAAAACAATGATCTGCAACATACTATGGGTAGATTTTTTTTGCCTGCTTTTGATGGGTCATCCTAGTGCACAACCAAGTATTGGGTGGAGAAACTAGATATCTATTTTCGGTTGAACCAAGTACTAGAGATTGAAGCCATTAAAATAGTAGTGCTACACCTTGAAGGTGAGGCACATGATTGGTGGTTTCATGGTCTTTATACATTGGGGCATGGAAATGTGACTGCATATTCAGAGTTCACCCGGAGGTTAGTAGAGAGGTTTGATCGAAGAGACCCAGAGGCACCTTTTATTGAGCTAGCCAAGCTCAAGCAGTCAGGTAATCCAAAGACCTATATCTTTGAATTTGTAAAAATTTCTATCATGGTTCCTAATTTATTTGTAGTTAGGAGGGTTTATATGTTCATTGATGGGCTAGCAGAGCCTCTGCATGGGTTGGTAAAATCCACTAAGCCAACTATACTCAAAGATTCTATTGAGAGGGCTATAGATTTACATGATTCTTTTCCAAGAGAAAGAGCTCCATTCTATCCAAGGCCCACCTTTCAATAAAAGGGGAAATATGTTAAGGTTCTTCCTCCAAATGAGAACTAGAACAAAGGACCTCTTAGTGATGATGTCCGAAGATACTTGAGGAGGAAGACACTTTTCTTGACATGCCAAGAACCATGGGCACCAGGGCATCGATGTCCTGGAGGGAAAGCACACTATATTGAGGTCTTCTCTGATAGTGAGGAGGAGGAATAAAAGGAGCTAGAAGGAGATAACATCGCTGTGATAGTAGGGGAGAACCCACCACCACTAGTAGGTGGGAATGTGGCATTTTCTCCAGTTAGAGGGGCTCTTGCATATTTGCGGGGAGTACCCAAGTATCTGACTTTGAGAGTCCGAGGTACAATTTAGGAGCAGAGAGTATGAGTGTTGATTGACAGTGGGGCTACCCACAACTTTATTGATGCTCAGTTAGTATAGAGGAGAGAAATACCCACTGATTATTTTGAGGGATTCTTAGTTTTGGTTCCAGGATCTAGAACCATGCAATGTATGAAATATGTCCCAGCATTGTCTGTAACCTTGGGGAGATACACTTTGACCGATCACTTCTTTGTGGTTGACATTCCTGAAACAAATGTGATATTGGGTGTGCAATGGTTGATTACATTGGGGAAGGTCACCACAGATTGGGAGATTTTTCAGATGGAATGGGTAGATAAGAAGACTGATAAGCATCAATTGATCAGGGGCATGCACAATTATCCACCTCAGGAATCCTCGGCACATAATATGGAGCCTGATTTGCGTATTGGGAGAAAGGATATGTCAGTCCACTCAGATATACAATTGACTATGAACCTTGATGTTATACTATTTGGAGGCATGCCACTAGGAAGGCCCCCGAACTAGGATTTGGTCAAATATTTCTCACAACCAGTTGCATCATTCATAGATCTAGCTAAGAAGGGAGCCTTGGGAGAGTCTATCACAACAAAGAGGGTCTTGGGTAGGCTCAAGGAGGAGATGGGTATTTTCTCATTATCGGTATTACCAACTCTCACCAAGCCTCTTATGATGAGAGGGGATGTTTGAGGAATGGATGATGGCATCATCATGGTGCAAAGGGGCTACTCTATATCCTTTGAGAGTCAGAAGATACTCCCACATAGGAGGGAGTCTTCCATATATGACAAAGGGTTTCTATCAGTTATACATGCATTGGCCAAACTTAGGAAGTTTTTAATGGGCAATAACTTCCAAGTGAAGACTAACCACCATAAAATTCACCCTGCACTTGAGAATAATCATGTGCAAGGGAGGAAACAAAGGTGGGGTAGCAGTATTCCAGCATGTGTCTTTGGATTTAAGCATGTCAAAGAGGGGAGCGATGAGGTGATAGGTGCCTCATCACAAAGGCCAACAACGTTGTCATTGTTGAGTATGGATCCAAATTAGGAGTCCCAACTCATGGTCGAGTATTCCAAGAACCACTTCACATGTGAATTACTTGATGTGATGATGACTGATGAGAGGTATAGAGTGATGGATGGAGTCATATATTATTAGGATCAGATCTCCTTGACTAGAGGTTCTAAGCTCAAGGAGAAGGTTCTACATGCAACACATGAATCACTCCTTTCTGGTCACCAAGATTTCATCAGGACATATCAGGCCATTTGGGAGAGATTCTCATGTGAGGGTCTTAAGGAGGATTTTCTCCAACATATTAGGAGATGTTTAGTTTTCTTGAAGAAGGAGGAGAGAGACAACCATCATGCAAGGTTGTTACAACTGCTTAATTTTCTGGTAGAGAGATGGGAGAGCTCATCTATGGACCTAACCACTGGCTTTGCAAAATTACATGATAAGGATTGTGTCTTTGTACTTATTGATCAAATAACAAAGCATTTTCATTCCTTTTTCATCCATTTACAGTGCATTTCTCCACAAGAGGGCAAGCCTCTCCTTGGACTTCATGGCCTTCTTGGAGTCACAATTAGTAATGGGGATGGCCCCTTCCTAGGAGGCTTTGGGCAGATGTTGTCTTGTTTGGGTTGTAATCAGTTGACACCAAACATCAGTTACCACCCCCAGGCTGATGAGCAGATAGGGGTAGCAAGCAAGTGGTTGGGAAGATACTTACCACAATGTGTTCCGAGGCAACAAGGAGCATAACTGCGCTAGTTCCACTTGAGGGACTATTACCACCATCTAGAATTTCATATGGAAGTAAGTGTATCTCTATTTTTGATACCATATGTTGATGATGTTTTAGTCACTATTGTTAAAATGGTTGGGGTAATAAAGGTTAGTAGAACCAAATATTGGATCCTAGAGAGTCAGGATATATTCCGGTCTCTTGAGGAAAACATTGCTACAACCCGAGATAAATAGGAGTTCTACATAGATCATGGATGGAGGAGAGACAACATAGGGTGGACACTTTTTTCTATCTCTATATTCATCCATATAGACCCTTTATATTGCAGAAGGAGGAGATTGAGGAGTTTTTCTATGGGCCACACAGGGTGATCCATCTTGTTGGAGGAGTAGCGCATGGGATGGAGCTTCTCATCAGTATTAAGAACTCCAACATTTTTTATGCTCCATGCCTCAATGAGGCCATTAGATAACAGATATTTTCCACAATTGATCTCCCACTTCTTTATGATGTGAGCCATTTGGTTTTATCACAAAGGAAAACTTGCACACTTGGGAGAGGCAGCTAAGGGGCAGATTGATTGGAGAACATATGATTCAATGGAGTAGTTTATCGGATGAGGATGCCATAGGGGAAGGAGAGGAGATTTTGTAGCACTAGTCCTTGCAGTTGCTTGAGGACAAGGAAAATTTGGGAGGGAAGGACAGTAATATTCCTAATTAACTTTCAACAAGTTGGAATATTAATTTTTTATTTTGTCATTTTGATAGATGGATAAGAGGGTAGAGAGACCCATAAATCCCTTTAGTAGGAATAAAACAACTTCCAACATGAATGTGGATAATATTATCAATTGAATAACACACTCATAGGTGTGAATGGAGGGTGAAGCATGTGGATGGGGTCAAGTTTGACCAATTCAAGATAGCTGGTATGGAGGTAGTGGAGAGTTATTAAGGAACATCACAGTGTTAGTGGGAGGGAGTCTCCATGAGAGTAGAATCTTTAATGAGTGTGGCCAAGGGTGAGGAGGCTAAAAAATCATATAAGGAAGGGGGTGGAAGCCATAGAGAGCATTCTGATTATTTTTTATGTTTGGTATTTTATGACTTTCAACATGCTTCAGCTGTTTAGCAGAGTCTGTTGTGCTATTTAGCACAAGGGTGTTTTCTAGCGGAAGTCCCACCTTCATCCTCGAGGGACTTCAAGTGCCCACTAAAGAGAGGTTATTTTGAGCTACATTCCACTATCCTACATCAGGCCAAGCTTCCCCCTTCATTATAAATGTAGTCTCCTTTAGGAATTGCGTTATTTTGCAGGGCAGTTTCAGTGGAGGGTCAAGTACCCAAGTTGGTGAGCCTATTTTCCAGTGACGGGAGAAGCCCTTCATCTAGGAGACCTATTGGGAGGTTACTTGAACTTCATTTCCACCACCTGGAATTAGGCCAATCTTCATCCATATTCATCAGCATAGTCTCCTTTATATTTTGCATTATTTTGTTGGGCAATTGCAGTGGAGGGCTTAGTGCCCAAGTTTGTGAGTTGGTTTTCCAGTGAGGGGAGAAATCATTCATCCAGAAGATATATTAGAATATTATTAGCCATTTTTATATCATATAAGCCACCTCCTATCAGTTACTCAGTTGCAGTTAATTATTCAGCCCGAGGGCTACAACTTCCATTTTGAGGATTTCCGGAAACCCCTTCTAGGTTGTCTTGGAAAAGTGCTAGAAATCCTAGATCTCTGATCCCAACATTTTCTAAGCATTATATCAATATTTATTTGTATTTTTCAGTTTTAAATTATATTTATTCTCCATAGGACTGCGCAGTCATATGTCCTCCGACATTATATGTAGCAACAACATTTCATATTTTATGTACTTGGTCATGTGAGGCTTGTTTTTCCTAGCTTGAGTGTATTTTTCCTCAAGATCTTGTACTCATTTCTCTGCTATAATGTGAAATAAAATGGCTTTATGATCCAATCCTATTGATGTATTGATATTTTACTAAATTTTCCAGTTTTATATGCTATATTCCTATTTTTCCTAATTTGGAATATTACATGTTCAAGATACTAGCACACATCTGCATACGAAGAGTCTGAGATGGTAGTGGGGTGGTTTTCTCAACATTGTACATCTCAATTTCCTGCTCTCGCCCAGATGGATCATCCTATGTTTCATTCACATATTTTGCTGCTAGCTGACATAGATTGTGGCCCTTAATAGTCTGAACTGGTTTGAACTGTATATCATACTCTTGTAAACTAGTCATCCAGTTCTCTCTTTTCTCACCCAGCTCTTGCTGGATAAACAACAATCTAACTGATGGGCATGGAATAAAGTTGATGCAATGATTTTCAAAAGATAGGTTTGGAAGTGATTCACCGCCTTATATATTGCATACACTTGTTTATCGATGTAAATATAGTTTAGTTCTGGTCCTTGTAGGCTAGCACTCATAAAATATATCGGCCTCTCATTATTATGATCGTCCTTTTGTATAAGCACAAATACAAGAGAAGTATAAGAAGGAAATGTGTAGAGTATAAAATATTTGTTAAAATTTAGGCTATACAAGACTGGTGCCTTCGTGATTTCTTTCTTAATATGGGGGAACACATCATTTTCCCTTTTGTCCCACTTGTAAATTTCATCCTACCTTACCATCTCTTGCATAGGTTTCACAATATTAGCATAATAAGAGATAAACTTGTGGAGGAAGTTTATCTTCCCCAAGAAGGACTGCATGGCTTTCTTTTCCACAAGGAAGGGAATCTGTGTAATATCTCTAAGCCTTTCAGCATCTACCTTAATCTCGCTATTCACTATAATATGGCCTAAGAGATTTCCCTTAGACATTACAAAAATTACCTTCTTGTGGTTTAGTGAAATCCTTTATTTTTGACATCGCTAAAATTTTTTCTTCGAGTGGCATAAGTGGTTAGATCTTTCCATTGAAAACACTGTAATATTCCTTTTTCAGGAATTTCAACAAGGTGTTCAAGAAAAACGTTGTATAAGTAAAACTGTGCAAAAATAATGCATATCAGGGCTTGTTTCCCCTCATTTATGTTGTATGTGACTTATATATGGAATTTCATCAGAAAAAAATCAATTTAGACTATTTAAACAGATCTCCCAAAAACTTGACTAGCTAAAAAGCACCCAAAGAGGAAGGCTGCAGCAAAATGCAAGCACTGCTTCAGGAATTGCGCAGTTTTAGCAGATTTTCAGAGGAGATCAACAAGGAGACTTATATTTCATTCTTACAGCATCAAATCAACATTATGATAAAGCCCTTTCATTATATCGTAGAAAGCATGAGCCAATACAACAATAAATCTTCAGAAAAGAGAGCAGGAACACAAGTATATTTGCAGAAATTCTTCAACAACATTATTTTTGAGGAGCTTCAGCAGCTGGAAGTTACAACTCAGATCTAGGATAGATATGTGGATGAAATATCAGATCTATATCAGATCTAGAAACTATATAGTTTTCTCTTCAAAATCCACTTGGAATTTTGTCAAAAGCATGCATGAATAAGAGTAAATCTGAGAAACAAGATGCAGATCTGGAAACTACTGCAGTAAATTTTTGAATAGAACATTTCATTACAATGGATCAGATCTGAATAGAACATATATCAACAAGCTAATCCATGGATCACAAAGTGGGAGGCAAAGCCCAGCACAAGAGATCTCTGATCTAAGCTATGAGCAAGACACCATGTAAACCCTCATACAGAAATAACGTAGTTTACTCAGTGGGATAGCACTGTAGCTCAAATGAAACAGAAAACTACTGTAAAATTGCAGATCTGAAGTACAAGAAGCAGAGACACTCTTTCAGGAGGTTAAATAACACCTTCCATGAGAAGAGGCTCCCAAAAATACACTAGATCTCTGCAGATCTAGACTCCCACTTGCTGCAGCTCACAAGGCATCTCAGCCCTCAATATGAGCATCAATTTAATGTAAGAAGGAGCCTGGCCTCAAGCCTGATAGTGGTTCAATTCAGCAAACTTTCCTCCTTGAATCCTAAAAGGAAGAGGTGAAATCCCTGCATAGGAATTCCAGATACAATCCTCCACTAAACAGCAGAGAATGGTATTTGTCTAAGCAGACAAATACTAAAAAATATGATCAATCAACAACCTTCTCTTGCTGCCCTCCTCCTCCTTTTATAAGATGAGAAAGCCTTTGAAAACCCTAAACCATCTTGATGAGTTAGCCCTTTTCACATGAGAGGATCCCTTCTAGAACTGCGCTATCCCTTTTGGAGATGCAATGAACCTAGATAGCACTGTTGATTTGGTCAAGGTTGACCCAGTCTTTAGCTCAAACCTCTTTCACACCTGCAAGTGATTATTTACATGGCCCTGATTTGTCTTTGTTCACATGGGCATTGATTTATTAAGACTTTTTAGGAGTTTTACATGTCCTCATTTATTTATTTATTCATGAAATAGAAATTAAAACAAAATTGAATGTTCCTCTTAGCTAAGGCTAAGTGGGAACATTATATTCCTCCCCTCCAAAATTTTGCTTTTCCTCAAGAAAATGACAGGGTAAGAGTTGTATTTCTTCTTCTTCTCCGTTGATGGCACCATCAAGGATCAAGTTTTCATCATGGACCAAGTGCTCATCAAGCTAATACATTAGAAATTGCTTCTCCAATGCTAACATGATAGGGGCATAGTCTATCCCTTCAGGAGTTTAAAACTCAATAGAAATAAACATGGGTGAAGCAATGTCACACCTAAAACATGTATCATGAAGTACAAGGTAAAGTTCCATCCCATGTGGTATATATACACTGCCCAATTTTTGCCCATACAAGCCCATAAACAATACCAATATATCATCTATGTATGGAAGAAAAATCACATATATGCAAACTGAAATGTGCACTTGAGGAGGTGGGTCACTATCCCACATAAGATACCAACGCAATGCACTCCTTGTCTTGAGTAAATCTAAGTGTGGTAAGTGGTATTCCCACCACATCTTTGCTGCATGGGTCAATTTGATAGGGTTGAAAGTGATACCCAAGTTAGGTGCCTTTGGGAAGCACCCATCATGATAGAGAATCTCCCTTTGCACCTCAAGGGAGTGGCTAGATTTAGAATTTTTATTGGCCTCATCAATGCCATGAGATCTGCATGTAATATCACTCCTTTTAGGAGTCATGGCCTGAATATATATGGTAAGAGAATGTGTCAAATTAGAAAAATAAACATGCTCCATAAGATCAGATTCTTTACCATTCAATTCTCCTACACACATGGAGTTAGGCATGGGCATTTCTCCTCTTTTAAGAGAAGGAAGAGATGGCTAAAATGTCTCCTACATAGATTCCTTTGGCTGCCCCATCTCCTCATAACTATTGCACTCTTTTAAGTGCTAATGTAGTTCCTCCCAATCATAGTGCTGATGTAGTTATTCCTTCATACCCTCCCAATAAAAACTCCTCATTATTAGGAGGTAGATATTTGCTGACTGCATATAGCTGGAAAGGAACTCTTTGTGTGCTCTTTGTAGTATCTCTTGCTTAAGCTTGGAGGCTTGAGACAAGAATACTTTACCAAGATGATAGATGACCCCTTCATGGACTAAGTAGCCTCCTCCTTGCTTCATGCCATCTAATATCATCCCGATGTGCAGATATTTGGAGTACTCCACAAGGAGTTGAGACCTCCAATATGGATCTGCACATCTCAACAAGGATAGCGTTGCTGATGCATCTATGGTGGTGCTTGCCTTATTTTTTATTTTTTCTTTGACATTACACATGCCAAAATTGTTTGTGGGAAGGTTGATCCTCCCCTTTGCTTCCTCCCACAGTACTGTGGCTTTCTCTTCCATTTCTCCAGCACTTTTTGAGACTTCCCCCACATGATTAGAATCTAATGGCATTCCAAGTGGATTTCCATGAGGTAGGAATGTTCCTTGCAACATTCTCATAAACATGAGAGAAGGAACTGTGAGATCCTTGCTTCCACTACGCAAATCCATCTCTGTTGTTTGTGTGGAAACATCAGGTGCAGGATAAGTGTGCATGCCTTGAATTATTTGTGGTTTCCCACTCTTCAAGTCCACCCACTCCATCTGCAAGGCCTTCCAATCAGTGGTGACCTTCCCCAAGGTAATCAACCACTGGACACCTAATATGATATTGGTGTCTAGTATGTCAACTACAAAGAAGTGAACCACCAAGGTGTAGGACCCCATAGTGACAAAAAGTGATGGAACATATTGCATGCACTGCATAGTTCCATCTCCTGGGACCAAAACAGAGAACCCATCAAAATTATCAGTGGGGATCCCTCTCCTCTGCACAAAGTAAGAATCAATAAAGTTGTGGGTTGCCCCACTGTCAATAAAAATAAACACTCTCTGGTTCATGACTGAACCTTGTACTCTTAGGGTCAAGTATTTGTGCACTTCTCTCAAAGAAGCAAGAGTCCCACTTGTTGGAGCAAAGGCTCCCTCTTCACCTCTGGATGGTGATTGATATTCCTCCTCATCATCACCAGTGTTGTGACCCTACTAGGTCCTTCATTCCCATCTTCCTCCTCAAAATATGAGAAGAATTCTATATAGTGTGCTCTTCTAGCAGCACATCTATGTTCCGGTACCCATGGCTCTTGACAAGTGAAACACAATCTCTTTTTCCTCAACTCCCTCCAGAGATCAAGGTCAAGAGGTTTCTTCAGTGAGTTCTCCTTGGGTGGAGCAGCTTTCCCTTCTTTCCCCTTAGAAGAGTGAGAGGCTTTGCTTTGGAAAGTTTCCTTTGCTCTTGGCAAGGCATCTTGGAGATCTCTAGCTCTCTCAATGGCATCATGCAAAGTGATGGGATTGGTAGACTTAACCAACCCATGTAAAGTTTCCTCTAGGCCATCAATGAACATGTAGACTCTCCTTGCTACTGATAGATCAGGGACCATTACTGACAACCTTAGGAATTCAGAGATATAGGCCTCTGCATCTCCTGTCTGCTTCAGCTTAGCCAAGCTTATAAAAGGGGCCTCTGGATCCTTCCGATCAAATCTCTCCACTAGTCTCTTAGTGAAATCAGAATATGTAGACACATTTCTATGTCCCAATGTAGATAGTCCATGAAACCACTAGTTGTGGGCTTCTCCCTCAAAATGCAGCACAAAAATCTTGATGGCTTCTACTTTGGGCACTTTATTCAACTGGAAATAGATGTCCAACTTTTCCACCCATGCTTTGGCAGAACAAGAGGATGTTCCATTGAAATTGGGCAAAAAGAACTTGCCCATAGTATGGTGTCTCCCCTGGAAGAAACCACCATCTCTGTACTGCTTCCATGGTCTCCTTTGGTCCTTGAGATGGCAAAAGTCTTGGAATCTCAAGTTATCCTTGAACCTCTGAGTTTGTGAGTCATATTCTACAAAGTACCCTTCCAGGGAGGTTGGGTTTTGTAGTCCTTCATTCTCTACAGCCAATAAGGTAGGCATGGTAGAGAATTTTGAGGCTTTTGGAGCTTGTGGCAAGCTCACAGGTTGACCAGTCCCAAAATGAGACATGTCAGAACTTTCTCCTTGATGGAATCTCCCAAGGGATTCCCTCATTCTATCCAACCTCATCTCCTTTATCTCCTTGGACAGATCTTTCATAGCCTCCAATAGATTTTTTTCAAACTCCTCTGCTCCCTTACTTTATCATTCACAGATTCAGGGGCTTTCCCCTTGTCTTGACCCTTGTCAAGATCAACATTGGTGTAGTCATACTTTCTATGACTTCTATTTTGGTACCTCCTCTCTCTCTTAGTGGGAGGATCCTCTTATTGGAATGTAGCATGAATAGTGCTCCAATGGAAAGCACAGGCTGTGCCAAGAGTGGAGCTCCGATACCACTGTAATATTCCTTTTTTCAGGAATTTCAACAAGGTGTTCAAGAAAAACGTTGTATAAGTAAAATTGTGAAAAAGAAACGTAGATGAGGGATTTTTTCCCCTCATTTATGCTGTATGTGATTTATATATGGAATTTCATCAGAAAAAAATCATTTTATACTATTTAAGCAGATCTCCCAAAAACTTGACTAGCTAAAAAGCACCCAAAGAGGAAGGCTGCAGCAAAATGCAAGCACTGCTTTAGGAATTGTGCAATTTTAGCAGATTTTCAGAAGAGATCAGAAAGGAGACCTATATTTCAGTCTTACAGTAGCAAATCAACATTATTATAAATCCCTTTCATTATACAGTAGAATGCATGAGCCAATACAACAATAAATCTTCAGAAAAGAGAGCAGGAACACAAGTATATTTGCAGAAATGCTTCAACAACGTTATTTTTGAGGAGCTTTAGTAGCTGGAAGTTACAACTCAGATCTAGGATAGATCTGTGGATGAAACCTTAGATCTATATCAGATCTGAAAACTATATAGTTTTCTCTTCAAGATCCACTTGGAATTTTGTCAAAAGCATGCATGAATAAGAGTAGATATGAGAAACAAGATGCAGATCTGGAAAATGCTGCAGTAAATTTTTGAATATAACATTTCATTACAATGGATCAAATCTGAACATAAAATAGATCAACAAGCTAATCCATGGATCACCAAGTGGGAGGCAAAGCCCAGCACAAGAGATCTCTAATCTAAGCTATGAGCAAGACACCATGTAAACCCTCATACAGAAATAACACAGTTTAATCAGTGGGACAACGCTGTAGCTCAAATGACATAGAAAACTACTGTAAAAATGTAGATCTGAAGTACAAGAAGCAGAGACACTCTTTTAGGAGGTTAAAGAACACCTTCCATGAGAAGAGGCTCCCAAAAATACACTAGATCTCTGTAGATCTAGACTCCCACTTACTACAACTCACAAGATAGTTCAACCCTCAAGATGAGCAGCGCTGTAATGTAATAAGAAGCTTGGCCTCAAGCCTGATAGTGGTTCAATTCAGCAAACTTTCCTCCTTGAATCCTCAAAGGAAGAGGTGAAATCCATGCATAGGAATTCCAGATACAATCCTCCACTAAACAGCAGAGAATGGTATTTGTCTAAGCAAACAAATACTCAAAAATATGATCAATAAAAAAACTTCTCTTGCTGCCCTCCTCCTCCTTTTATAAGATGAGAAAGCCTTTGCAAACCCTAAACCATCTTGATGAGTTAGCCCTTTTCACATGAGAGGCTCCCTTCTAGAACTGTGTTGTCCCTTTTGGAGATGCAATGAACCTAGACAACGCAGTTGATTTGGTCAAGGTTGACCCAGTCTTTAGCTCAAACCTCTTTCACACCTGCAAGTGATTATTTACATGGCCCTGATTTGTCTTTGTTCACATGGGAATTGATTTATTAAGACTTTTTAGGAGTTTTACATGTCCTCCTTTATTCATTTATTCATGAAATAGAAATTAAAACAAAATTGAATGTTCCTCTTAGCTAAGGCTAAGTGGGAACATTACAAACACCATGACATCATCAAGATACACCACCATGATCTAACCAATCAATCCATGAAATTAAATGTCCATCACATGTTTAAAGGTTTCATCGATAATAACTATCCCAAAAGGCATTATTCTAAATGCAAACATGCCCCACTTCGTTAAAAAATTAGTTTAGTTTAAATATGCCTTGTAGCCAAAATATTCATCAGGTAAAGAAAAAATTTATGACCCTAATACTGTCTGTAATATACACTCCATTGACGGCACAAGGTAGTTGTCTTTGCCTGAGGTGCGGGTGAGATTTAAAAAATCTACGCACAAGAATATTTCCTTGAATTTCTTCCTTACGGGGACTAGATTGGACACCCATATTGAATGTCACACTTTGTAAATGATTCGAGCATCCAATAGTTCCCTCTACTCCTTCTGAATCAGAGGCTCAATCGTCAGATGAACCTTCCACATATTTTGTTGAAAAGGCTTGGCCCCTTCATTAATCAGAATAGCATGCTCGATTATTCACATGTCGTAAGTTTTGAGCTCATCATATGTCCACGTAAAAACATCTTAGTACTGATTGAATAAGTAGATAAAATATTTCCACTCTTGTGGTGTGCAACAAGTACCTAGATTAAAAAACTTCAGATCTTTCTCTGTTCGAAGATTGATATGCTCATGCAACATCATTTAACTATGGGTTTTCGTTCACTGGCACTCTAAAGAGATTCTGAAAGTCATGCAAATTTTCTAGTGATACCACACCCTTTAGCATGGGGTTCTCTTTGCTTGCTTGAGCTGCATATTGCAACACTTTTTCATGCTCGTATTCATCAATGGTTGCATCTTTGAATACATCAATGTTTTCCATGAATTCTAGTATTTTATGGTCATCATTAAAAACACATAATTGTTTTATATTATTAGGGACAGATGGCTTACAAATAATTTCAACATAAAAACTATCCCTAATTAGCAAAAACCAAGCAACAATAGTTGCTAATGCATCTGCATTTGCGTTACGCATTCTAGGAAAAAATACAATATTAAAATCTTGGAATTGAGAAATTAAACGCCATACCTCTTTTTGATAAATTTTCAAATTAGGTGACACACAATGTATAGTGTTTCGTATCTGGTGTACAATGATATCAAAGTCACCTACTGCTTTAAGAATTCAAACATTGAGGTCAATGGACTTTTGTAAGCCCGGGATGAGTCCTTCATATTTTGTAGTGTTGTTAGTGCACTCAAATTCCAAGCGGATAGAGATTAGTTGTTTTCTCTGTCATGGGTCTATTAAAACAAAACCAACTGTATAGCAGTCATATGTCTTATAACTGTCAAAATACAAAGTCCAAACATCATGTGTACAATAACTATGCCCTACACTACTACTACTAGTATATACTATATAGAGGTCATTTTCTTTATTTGGAATAGGATGGAGTTCCAACAGTGTGTTAGGTGGGATAGGGAAAGGCTGAGCAAGGTAACATGCTAGGTTAGTCTCCAAGAAGTAGTTACCAAAGATCATATACGTGAAAGAAACTGGTTAATTTTTTCCCTTGGAGGGTGTGACAGTTTAATTCATGTAAGGCTCTTATTCCACATATATTCGATTATTCCTACCCTTATATGGAAGCCATAAATGTGACTAATCAGTAGAAAATACCCCTATATTTTTTTGGACTAGTCCCTTCTAAAAAATACACTGTAGGCTTCCAGGATGTCCACAATCACTACGTTTATGCATTGGTGAACTTGTTGATCATATTGTAAGTGAATAAGCACATTTTTTAGTTCAACAATAGCTCGGACAAGGGTCTTGTCCAGTTGAATAATCTATGCATTTGTCTTGTCCCATTTTGCATTGATTTTCTTAGCTACGAAAAATGACATTACATTTACAAATGCATCAAAATAAACTAAGAAATTGTGTACATTGTAATTAAAAACTTCGAACGTCAATAAAAATAGAGGGTAGAGTGTGTTTGATTCTAATGTTAATGCATTAAGAACATAATATAGAGGAACATAAGACTTACCAGATCCCTTCTGTGAAGAAGCATTTTCACTTGAGAAAAACTAATCAAGAGCGTGGAGAAGCATCTCTCACTAGCATGTGATCCTTGCAAGCTCTAAGATAGAAATATTAGCACGAGTTTTCTTCATATATTCGTAAGCACGATGAGCATTACTGAAGTGTATGGATTAGTGGATTTATGTGATACTTCCAAAATGGTAGACTTATTTTTACTGTTGGCAGAAGTATTTTTCATTGTAGCAATATTTCCATACTTATTCTAAGTATTTTGATATGATTTGACAGGAGGTGTGATATTCCTTAAAAAATGTTCTTTCAATTTATTTCTGGTCATCTCTTGTTTGTAAACCAACCCCTTGCTTCTCAGCTTGTATCGACTACTATGTTTTTGAGTCGGGTCCTCGCTTTGTGGCAGTTGTTTGGAAATTTTCCTTTTAGCTGCAAATACACAACTGAAAGCATTCACTACGTGCCCACCACTCTTAGTTTATTCAACAACAATAATTTCTTCTGTTTCTTCCATTAGTTCAGTCTACTCATATGAAATAACTATATCAATTATGTGTGCAACCAGAGCATTCATGTTGTGATTCCACTATGGAAATGTATTTTCTAAATGATATTCTTGATGAAAAGAATAATATTGTCCATGCCCATGCTCTCTACATTCAACACAATGTTTGAGATTTGTGCAAACTTAGCTGGCTAATTGTTGTTGTTTCTGGAGTTGGAAACCCTTATCAAAAAGCTAAATTTTGGTG
This sequence comes from Pinus albicaulis, assembly GCA_034641835.2. Lineage (NCBI taxonomy): Eukaryota > Viridiplantae > Streptophyta > Pinopsida > Pinales > Pinaceae > Pinus > Pinus albicaulis. The sequence goes on from CM076577.1 coordinate 391,090,545, forward strand.
GCTTGCTATTAACAGTGGTCTCGCTTGACCTCTTTTGTAACTCTAACAACTCATTGGAAAAATACTTGATGGTTTGGGTCAAGCTTTCAAGATCAGTGAATTAATTATCCTTGGCCTTACTTGACGAGGCTTGAGACCTTTTACCGGTGTCCTTGGAGTCCTTTGATGGTTCATCGTAAACAATAACTCTGATTGCGCACAAGTCCTTTTCAGCTACAATGGCTTCTTCACAATTCTTAGCCAATGTTTCTTTCACTATTCTCTTAATGAAATAGTGATGGAGTCATGAGGTTTCATGTTTGAAGGAATTTTTGTTCAATATAAGTTTGAACCTTTGATTAAAATATTTAAATTTCTCTTTCTATTCCATCTTCATATTTCCCAGCTCTTTTAATAACATGGTTGAGGTATTTTCATCGACAAAATTTTTGAGAAAGAATTTTTTAAACCCCTCCCAATTCTGGATTGAGTTTGGTGGAAGACTAGGGTACCATACAACTTCTCTACCATCTAAGTTACATAGAAAAAGTCTACATGAAACATCATCATAAAATACCTCGAGCATCTATAGGTTTAGGTAGAATTTTTCCAAATGTTCTTCTACTTTTACTACTTTAACAGGGTCATACTTTGTTAGCAGCTTTTCCGGGTGCCTTGAAATCTTGTGTAAAATACACAGTAGAGCAAGTGGGCCCTAAGACATCCAATCCAAATCTTGGTCCATCATGTCTTTGTCTCTATGCTCCTCTTCTTCAAAATATGAGGGATCTTCCTCCTCCTCTTTGTAGCCTCCTAACCTGTGGAAGGTGTTGTCTAAGAGTACAATGTTGTCTCCGTCACCATTGTTAAAATATGGAGGCTTATCTGGTTTCTAAGTGTTTTCTGGAGTCTCTGTGAACTCTTCAAGAGTGGCAAGAACTAAATATTCGACTGTAGAAACCATTATCCTAGTAGGAGTGGTTGCATTATTCTTTGGAAAATAAGGAATATTATGTACTTGCAGAATCAAACCAATATCCTTTGCAAAGCAATGGGTTATAGGCCAGATACCCAAATATGCTCGTAAGATATTTCACAAGTTTTCCAAGGCCATGCTTAGAAGATTCATTAACTTTAGGCATATGAGTAGAGGAGGTGCTGGGAATATTGATTCCTTGCCTGGAAGAAGATGAGGATGGGTGGAATTATCAATCATAATTTTTTTTTTCCCTTAGTAGAGCCAGAAATGTTGAAAGTGTTGGACCTTCCAACATTCAAAGGGGTCTCTCTGATTTGTGGTCCGAATTATCCCTCACACTATTTGGGATAGGATCCCCATCTAAAATATGACTTGGTTACCATTTTATTAAAGGTTTTCCTTGGCTCTAATTTCTAGGAAGAGAGAGGAACACATATTTTCTTTCAAAAATAAAGTGAGTGTGCATGGTGAGTGTTCAATTGTAGGTGTGTCGAGTTTCTTCTACTGTGAAGGGAAATAAAGAAATATTCTAAGAGGGAAGTAATAATGCCACTCTAGCAGAACCACATAAAAACAAGAAATACCTATCTAACATCCAATATAATAGTCCAAAAATATGCAATAGTCATTGCAACCATTACAACGCATTCTCAATATGATAAGCAGTAAAATAACTGAAATAGTTCAACAACTTTAGTACAGGTGAAAACAATAATGAATCACAAACATTCAAAGAACAATATTACAAATATTCATAATCCACTTTAGAATACATTTTCAAATAATAATTTACATAATCCACAAAATGATGTGGCATATGATGACTCATTACATGACACTAGTGACATGGACTGCATGATGACATGGAGATTTTAAGCCATTCTTTTATATTTCTTGTTTCATGTCTTCTTGAGAACCATCTCTCTTCCACCTCCATATGGCTTCGAGATGAGAATTCTTTAGTGTTATCAGGTCTTGAGCTATGGTCATAGATTGATGTCCCTTTTCTTTCTCCTGATTGATCAACTTGTGTATTCATCTACAAAGTTGTCTTCTAGTACGATCTTCTTCTCGATTTCCTTCTTCATCATCTTTTCATAGCAAGATGTAGTACTTTCATTTGAAATTCACTCATCACAAGACAACATCGATCCGATAAACCCATAGTCTAAGATGCAGCATGATGATCCACTATCTGAGCTGGAACTCGATGGAAGGTTGAGGGAGAGGCTCAATGATTACACAATTGCATAACTCAGGAAGTCAAGGGTCAGGCTTGAGCCTTGAGACTTCGCAATGCATAGTTTAGGTTGGATTGTGCAAGAATATTACACAGTTGGGGAAATTAAGGAGTCAGGCTTAGGGATTAAGAATTGATTATGTCCATTGTGTAGTTCATGGAGGTAGAGGAGGCTAGGTGATTGCACAATTTCATGGTTCAGTAGCTCAAGGTTGAGGCCTTAGCCTTGAGACTGCCCAATGCATAGTTCTGACTAGGTAGGAGAGAGAAATTGTGCAGTTTTAGAGGTCAGAGGTTGAGCTTGAACATTGTGATTGCATAGTGCACATTCCTGGAAGGCAAGAACTGCACATTGCATAGTGCCAAGAGGTAGCGTTGCAACTTGAGGGTTGAGACTACACAATTAATAATTCATGAGGGTTGGATGAGGCTAGGTTCCTTGATCAGGAAGTTTCGAGTTTTTACTAAGTGTGGGATCTATGCTATTAATGTGAACAATGATAAGACTTGATTATGATCACACAATTATAACACTTGAAGATAAAACATAGATCACCTAGAACACATGAACACCATTCTTCCTTTAGTGCGACAAGTTTGTGACAACTTACGGCAAGTGTGACACCAAAGATAAACTTTGTGACAATCGTGATGAAAATTGTGTGAAAATGCTTGAAACCTTAGAAATGAGTGAGAAACACATTTACATGGTAATAACAACTAATTTATGCAAATATTACCCCTTGAAATCATTAAAGCTAGGTTTTTGGCAATATGTGACACTCCACATGCCAAAAGATGAAACTTGGATGTTCTAGAAAATGGGACAAAAAACCTTAGAGAAAACACTAGCAATGACTCCTAATTCTTGTGACAATGGTAGGAAAGATCAAGGCAGGCTCTGAAATTTGGGCATAGGCCAAAATTTTGGAGGGTGTTGTAATAGTGACAACATAATTTTTCACAAAATTGGTAAACAATCTCATAAGTTGCACAAAACAAGTAGTTTTTAACAATAAGGTATAAAATTGGAGTAATAATAATAATATATAGCTACTCATAATAGTTATTATGTCCATAGTAAGATGTTTTTTGATATCCTAGTTCAATAACATGTTCAAAGTTACCATTTCATTTTTTTCTCTTTTTAACTTTGCACACTTGAATTTCAACAAAATAGGAACAATTGTTCCACAATAAATTAAATACATGTAACAAATTATTATGTAACTCTGAAACAAAGGCTTGTGGAAAAAATCCATTTGCAAATGTAAACCACCTCAAAATTTTTGGGTACGAAAAATAATACTTGATTTATGAAGAGTTTATCAAATTATTTATACATAGCTGTAAAAGTAAATGAATTGGACTCTCGTAAACCATTCGATGAAAAAATCATTTGCAATAAAAAAAAAAATTTGCATCCAGATATTGACTTAGTTCATAATAACATATATAAAAACCTAAAATTTTAAGCACCAGTAAAGAAGACTCAATGAATATTCCAAGATTTAAGAAAACTTACAATATGTAAAAACATGTTTCCTAATTGTTTGACTGTTGACTGTTTTTGGAGTTTGTGGCTTCTTCAAGTACCTTATTTAACTTTTTTTGTGTGAAATATTTCATAAGGGAAATTGTAATTTGTATTTTGACACCTTGACTAAAAATCTCCTTCTCAATTTCCTTGGCTTCTCTTTGCAATTCTGCAGCTAAAGAAAAGTTTTTTTATTAACATTAAGAAATATAATTAGCCATTCCCTATTTTCATGTGCACTAAAATCAAATATATCGTCAAATTCTTTTGCCTTTGATTGTTTCAGCTTATGGAATTCAAATGATAATATTTCTCTTGAAATTAATCTAGATTCACATGTAATACATGGACTGATCAGATTCTGCACAATCTATACGACTTTGACATATGAATTTTATCTTTGATTTTCTATTTTTCATATTCATAAATAATGTTCTCCATTCTTCCGATTTTATGAGACCATTCAAATTTGAGTTTCTTAATTTGATTAGCAATTGGCAGTTCCTGTCATTTTTTATTTGCATAAAAAAGTAAATCAAGTCTCTAGCTGAAAGCAAATAAGTCATTGTTCATGAAATACATGTCTCCTTCAAGACCATGTTGAATGCACTTGATAAATGAATTAGTTATGTATGTTAATGATCTATATCATAAGCTACCTTCCATGCATGTTCAATGATTTTCAATCATTGGCATATATTGTTGATAATATATGTTTCCACCATATTAAGGAAATTGATAGATTTAGAAAATCTATATGATGTGCCATGAGTAGTAACCATTGACACTGCTGTCTATATTTCCAATGGAGTCATCAACAAAAGACTTAGATTTAGAGCATATTATAGGTTCTTTATTCTTGTTTTTAGTCTCAATTTCTTTGCTTCTTATTGACTAAGAGAGTCTGCAAACACATTACCAGTAACTTGCCATGCAACTCCTTGACCAATTTGGTTGCAACTCCATAAAAATATACATTCACTTATGTTTGGTATAAAACCTTATTGATGTGAAGCTTTACCTTCTCAATCTTTGTTTTTTACTATTTTTGTCATAATTTTCATTTTGCAATGTGACAAATCTGTCATAAAAAATAATAGATTCCTCGATAATTTGTGCCATTTTTTTCCCAATTTTATGTAAAAAAAGACTAATCCAATCAGGTAGCACAATGTCATCAACTTCTACGTTTATAGATTCTTCAACCATTCTTATTTTTATAGGACTTATGGAATTGAATAATTCACTGGTATACACTTGTTTTGAAATAAAACTTCAATTAGGCTCTTTGTGCTTCCTGCTACCTGATATCTTGTCGTGTATCAATTTTTTATTTGTAGTATCTTTTGTCCTATTTTCACTTAACTATTAACTTGCATCAGTATCATTTATCCAGCATATAGAATACTTTACATAAGTTTTGATACCTACTTCTGCAGTGATTTCTTCAACATCTATGATTCTCCCTTGATTTCTACGTGTATCGTTTATGAAACATACAAATTTATCTTTAGAAGTACTGATACTTGATCCTTCAATGATTTATTCAACATATATGATTAGTCATTGATTTTTTGTCTGCGCCTTTTGACATTCTTCACTTTTCTCTCTAATTTCTAGGAACAAGTTTCCATATACATTTGTTTCCAAGTGTGCACCAAATAGACCCTCCTCATCAAAGGATTTAATTGCTTCAACTTCACTTAAGTTAAAAGGACACAAAGTATCTATGAGCTCCGTAACATGAGCCACAATTTTCACTGTGATTTCTCCAATAGTAAATGATAACAGAATGAATTGTTTTGTCTTTTTTATTTGAAATATATTTAGCCAGTTAAGATATTGCATACAGAGTTCAAAAAAAAAATACATGTCTATAAAATTATTTTACAATAGCAATGGCTTACCTTGAAATCCGTATATTCGAATTATAGTATTACGTAATATTTCTTCATGCATACCTTTGCCCCATAGGAAAAATTGTGCCTGACTAGATATACTATGAGATTGTTTTCCAGCTATCATGTAATTGAATTTCCTTACAAAAACATGTTGACTTTGAAAAAAGTTTAAAGAAGAATTATTCTTTGAAAATATAGGATACTGTTGTGTAACCAGCTCCAAAAATAGAAGAAAAGAGATATCAACGCCTTAGAAATAAGCCACTTTGAGGGGGAAACCTCCAATACATTACATAAATGAACAATTCTTGGATGATACAATTTACAAAACCTCCTTTCTATATATAGGAGTCCATGGGGCCATAATGTAATTCTAGTGGGCCACAATGTAATCCTAGCCGACCTAACAATAATAATTTAAGGGCACAATAATAACAAAATGGGGGTTACAAGGGTACAATAATAACAATAAGGGGTTTACACTAACGATAATAAGGGGCTATACTAGTGATATAGGGACCTAACATGCCCCTCTCCTTCAAAAAAGTGTTGTCCTCAACACTTGAGTAGCTCCGGGTGCTTCTGTATAAAATTCTCATCCTCCCATGTAGAATCTTCAGTGGGTAAGTTCTTCCACTTGATGAGATACTCTGAAATTGATTGATTCCGTAGCTGTCGAGTTCTTGTTTCCATGACCGCTTCAGGTTCCAATATGATTTTTTCTTCCTCATCAAGTTCTGGCAATATTGTTTGAACTGGAAGATTTTCACCTATAACCTTCTTTAAGCATGAAACATGGAAAACTGGATGCACTCGTGAAGAAGCAGGAAGCTCCAATTTGTATGCCATAGTACCAATCTTTTGCAACACCTTGTAAGGACCATAGTACTTTGGCAATAATTTATTATCCTTATTAGCTTTCTTGAGGGACATTTGTTTGTATGGTTGTAGCCGTAAAAATACCCAATCTCCTACATCAAAAATTCTCTCGCTGCGATGTTGATCTGCCTGTTGTTTCATTCGATTTTGTGCCAAATTCAGGTTATCCTTTAAGAGTTGGAGAACTTCTCGTTGATGCTCGATGTGATCTTCCACTGCTTGAACCTTCGAATTTTCCCTTAAAGATGATGTGATGGATGGTGGATGATATCCATAAAGTGCCATAAATGGGGTCATTTTTGCTGCAGTATGGAAGGAAGTGTTATACCACCATTCGGTGAGAGGTAACCACTTGACCCATTGTGTTTGTTTATCAGATACAAAACAACGAAGATATCCTTCCAAACATTTATTTACTATCTCAGTTTGACCATCAGATTGAGGATGATAAGATGAGCTATGAGCTAATTGAGTACCCAAACAAGAAAATAACTCCATCCAAAAATTTCCGGTAAAAATGGGATCTCTGTCGCTCACAATAACCCTTGGGCTTCCATGTAGCTTTTGAATTCTGTCCATAAATGTAGTAGCAACTGTACTTGCTTTAAATGGATGAGATAATGCACAAAAGTATGCATACTTGGTAAGTCTATCAACTACCACCATGATGACACTCTTTCCTTCGGACTTAGGTAAACCTGTGATAAAATCCATTGAAATCTCCTCCCAACGTTGACTTGGAATGGATAAATGTTTTAGAAGTCTCGGGGACTTAATTGTCTCAACTTTATTTTGCTGGCAAACCAAACATTCCGCCACAAAATTTTGAATATCAGATTTAAGGTCATCCCAAAAAAATTCTTTCTTCACCCTGTGGTAAGTTTTTAAAAATCCTGAGTGTCCTCCTAAAGGAGAAGTGTACAATTCCAGAAGAATATTTTGTTTTAGTTGGGAATTCTTACAAAGATATAAGCGATCTTTGTACCATAAGGAATCATTTTTCCAACTAAATGTATCGGATGTACTAGGATCTTGCTGCAACTTTTGAATGAGTGTCCATACATCTTTGTCCTTCTTCCATTCATCTCTTGCTTCGGTTATCAAATCTGGTTGGATAATAGAAATGGCACAAAGCAATGCTTCCACCTCTTCATTCTTTCTTGAGAGTGCATCTGCAACAACATTAAGCTTTCCTTTTTTTGTAGATTATTTCAAAGTAATAACCCAACATCTTTGTGACCCATTTTTACTGCTCTTCTGAAGATAATCTTTGTTCCAAAAAGTGTTTAAGACTATCATGATCAGTTTTTACCTTGAAGTGTCTTCCCATTAGGTAAGTTTGCCATTTCTTTAGTGCATGTGGTATTGCTAACATTTCCTTCTCATAAATAGGTTTTTGTAAATACTTTCCTTTGATTGGACGACTTTCAAAAGCAATGGGTCTTCCTTCCTACATTAAAATAGCACCAATTCCATTTCCTGAGGCATCACATTCCACAATAAAGGTTTTTGTGAAGTCTAGCGTAGCTAATACTGGTGCTCGACACATTGCCTCTTTAAGATGTTCAAAGGCCTTAGTTGCTTCAGGAGTCCATGAAAATGCATCTTTCTTCAATAATGTTGTTAGAGGTGCTGCTATTCTCCCATAATTCTTAACAAACTTGTGATAATACCCTGTTAACCCGAGAAATCCTCACAATTGCTTTATGGTTGTGGGGACTTTCCATTCCTTAATGGCTTTAATTTTGTTAGGGTCTAACTTAACACCCTCGTGAGATACAATATGACCCAGATATTCCACCTCTTGTACTCCAAAGAAACATTTAGATGTTTTTGCATGTAATTATTTCTCCTGCAATAGTTTGAGCACCCTGTCAACATGTTCAACATGATCCTTCCAAGACCTGGTGTAGATTAGTATATCATCAAAAAATACCAGCAAAAATTTTCTAAGGAAGGGTTTAAAAATGGAATTCATCAACCCTTGAAATGTAGAAGGTGCATTGGTAAGGCCAAAAGGCATAACCAAAAATTCATAATGACCCTCATGTGTTCGAAATGCTGTTTTTGGAATATCTTCGGTCTTCATTCTAATTTGATGATATCCTAAATGAACATCCAACTTGGTAAAATAAATTGCTCCATGTAATTCATCAATCAGAGGAATGGGAAATTTATCTTTAATGGTGAGCTTATTGAGCTCCCTATAATCCATACACATTCGCCATGATCCATCCTTCTTGTGTACCTTACTACAAGAGCAGAGAAAGGACTTTGACTAGGTTGAATTATACCTGCCTCTAACATTTCTACGATCATACGTTCAATTTTTCTCTTTTGGACATAAGGATATCTATAAGGCCTGATGTTTCGAGGAACACTTCCTGGAATCAAATGAATAGCATGATCATGATCACAAATAGGTGGGAGTCCTTTAGGAGTTTCAAACACCTTGGAATGATTGTCCAAGACTTGTTGGAGATCTACAAAAATAGATTATTTTGATGTTGGAACTTCTAGTGAGCATAATTGTGAAATTGCGCCTCATTGTTCTTTATTTAGAAGCTTTTTCATGACATTAGAACTTATTATCTTTCTCGGTTTCCCTGCAATAGCCCGTAATTTGACTTCCTTTCCTTCTGAAAAAAAATTCAAGAAAAGTTCTTGAAAATTAAAAGCTATCATCCCCAAAGATTGTAACCATTGTACTCCTAGTACAACATCAACACCTCCCATAGGAATGGAAAGAATTCGAATAGTCAATACATATTCCCCCATGGTTAGCTTGATATTATGGCATTTTCCAGAGCAATTTATATTTCCTCCATTTGCAACCATCACTTGACATTCTGGTGTTGGGTATAGGAAACAATTTAATTCCTTGGCTACCTTACAATGAATAAAATTATGGGTGCTACCTGAATCAATCGACACTATTACCTTTTTCTTCTTGATATGTCCTTCTATCTTGAGAGTTTGAGGAGTGGTAATTCCTGCTAGTGCATTACACGATATGGTTAGATTCATTTCTTCCTCTTCTAGGGCTGGTTCCTGGTGTATATCCTCTTCTTGTTCATTTTCTTCTTCCTCTTCACAATCTATGTAAAATAATTTCTTCTCAGCACACTTATGACCTTTAGTGTATTTGCTATCACAACTATAGCAAAGCCCTTTTGCTCTTTTTTCTTCCAATTTTTGTGGTGTCAAACTTGTAGGTTGTGGAAATCTAGGCGTAGCAACACTTCCTTCTTTATAGAAGTGAGTGGTAGGCTTCCTTGTCGCCATAATTTTACATTCAATTTTTCTTGCCAACCTGAATGCCTTCTCTAATGAATCAGGTTCCAAAACATGAAATTCATGTTGGATGTTATCCTTTAAAGTGCCTATGAAGAGTGTTAGAGTCGGTCTTTACATCCCTCCGTCAGAGATCATTTCTCTTATTGCATTTCATTTTTAGGTGTCTCATTCCGCTCATTCATCTGCATTCCGTTAGGGGCATGCCATTATCTAACGGAAGGTCTCTTCACTTGTTTCCCTCATGTTTGTACCTGTTGGGTTGGTCAAAATTTCTCAAAATTCATCAAAGTTGATTTCATGTCATTTACAGTCATAGGTGGCATTTTGGTCGAACAAGAGTCATTTCAGTTTCTAGGTCTAGGGTTTGGTCTTCAGAATGTCAAATAATGCCCGCAGGCCATGAGGATGTCTTCAATAAGTTTTCATTCCAAAATTTTCATCATCAATAATGCTCAAGGATGTTTCTTCTTCAAAACTTTGTTTTGAAGAAGAAATCGTCAAATTAATTGTTTGTAATAAATATGTATTTTTAAAGTTTTCCGCCATGAAGTACTTCAAATGCATCCTCTAGTCATCCTTTTTCGAAGTCCAAATGCCACCATCCCTGCAAATAGACAAGCGAAAATCAAACCATTCAGTCCAAGAGCAACAAAGAAGCAAAACAGAGTTCATTTCAAAAGTGCCAAGTTAAAACGTTAGAAATGGTTGTTTCAAATGAAAGATTCAAAGTCTTTCGTATATATACGATTTCTATGTTTCAACATTCCATTGGTATGCCAAAGAGACAGTATGGAACTAAGGAAAATCGTGGAGGAGAAAATTCAGCATATTAAGGTCGAACTATTGGTGAAATTCCAGCGCGGTGCATAGGATGACTGGCGCGACGCACTGGAGGAGCACGGCGCATTGGGCGCCTCTGCACAGTGTAAATTTACTCCAGCGCGGTGCACACAGCCTGCGCGGCGCATTGGGCTGGTGCGCGGCGCACAGAGCCTCCAAGCCTATTTTCACTATTTTTCCTCAAAAATTCAAAACAACTCAATCTCCTATGCTCCGTGTAAGTCAAATCATCTTATAAGTTGCCTTTGATCGGTGTTTGGAGTTGTTTTAAGATTGGTTATAAGAATTTGAGTGGTGAAAACATATACCCTATCATTTGGTGAAAAATTTCTCTTTAGGGTTGTGTATTGGTGTATTAAAAACAACTTTGGTGCCAAAGACTCCTTTTCCCCTCCACCTTGTTGATTCCTTTCCCCCACTTTAAACCTATCATCCCTATTAATCCCTTGTTCCTCTACATCCCAAATCACATGTTTCTAAAAGTCCTATGTCCCATCCCTAAAACCCTACCATTTCCTACTACTTTCCCTCTTTCATATAATTTATAAAATTTCCAATTCCCAAATACAGTCAAGTGATGATCCCCACAATTATAAGGTTCATTTGACTGAATCACATTGTTACCACTGTATTATTTTCCCACAGTTCACTTTTCCCCACTGTTCCGTATTCATCACAGTCCCTCATTTCCCTTTGGCACACGTTTGGCACTTGGAGACAAAGACATCAAGTCTTCGTTTCTCATTTTCAACCAATCAAACATACACTTGACATACACCTTGCAACATTATGGAGACGGACACCGACACATCATTTGAACAAGATAGTGACTTTACAACTGAAACTGCATGCACCAGGAGGACACTGAACGTCGGAAAAGGGAGGATAGACTCTGAATCTTGGCCGAAGCTTCTGTGGTTGAGCATGGGAAATGATGGGAGACATTCAACCCAAATTTCAGCAAATTTGGAGTAAATTTTGTCATTTTTGAAATTTTGGTTGCAAAACAGGTTTTTCTGCCTGACGCATCGCGCCACTCGACGCGCGCTTACGTTTGAGAGATATTCTGGAGGAAAAATTTACATTTTTGGATTTGTTATGGTAAATTATGCATGCTCAGGAATGGCTGATAGATTTCATCAAGTTTTGGATGGTATTAAGGGTCAAAAACACTCCAAAAATGGCCTTTCTGCCACCTTTTGCACCAGCAGGAACCAGTCTTGGGAGATTGAAGTTTTAGAGGGGAAAATGAACTCCAAATTGAAAAATTCCACTTGGGTTGGATAGCAGACAGATAGGGCTTTCCAACGAGCTATCATGAGCTCAATTTGGACTTCAGGAAGTGCCCCACAAATAGGCTCAAAGTGGCGTGGCGCATAGAGTATTTTGGTCCAATTTTTACTTTTCAGCTCAGAAATTCGGCCAATTTGACTAGTTTCACTTCTTGATGTAATTATTGATCTATCTTGATGTAATTTTGTGGATATGATGTAAATTTGGCATATTTTTACTTGTTCTAGAGGATTCATTCACTAAAAAGTGAAAATTAAGTGAATGGATCAGTTTCCTAGCATATAGAGGTAAGTTGTTTGGCTGCCTAGATTTCAATTCCATGTTTAGAATTGGTTGAAACGGCTCCTAGAAGGATGAGCTCAACCCCTAGAGGCATGGGAAGGGGTTAGGATGGTCTATATATTTTATTTTCTGAGACATATTCAAGGTTGGACTTTTGGGAATAGTTTGGCACCTCATTGTACATACACTTCTGCATTTTTGGCAAAGGAAAGACCAGGGTTTTGCAGCACTTGTTGGGATCCTTGTGGCTCTGAGTTTTGATGATGTTTTTCTCCATGTATCTATAAGTTTCATTAATGTTTATGTATGCCATTTCCCTTCTCTTTGCTTCTGAATTAAACAAATGAGTAACTAAGGTAGAATTCATTAGTTTGCTGATGCTCTGCCTTAAACTTTTGTTTAGTTTTATATGTTTTCCTCCGTTTGAAGAGGATCCTTGCACCTTCCTGACCTCTTCAGCTCCTCAGTAGTATTTTCTATCCAGTCATTGAATCTAATACATCAAAGCCATTGCTTACCCTGCCCCAACTTGAACTCTGCAAGAATTTGGCCTCATCCCCAAGCCCAAAATTGCCTTTCCCTTTTTCCAACAAAAACCCTAAAAAAAAAAAAAAACCCTCCTACTTATATACCTAGCCTAAAATTAGCACTCATTTCAGTCATCTCAAACCCTATTGATACATTTTTCCTGAGATTGACCCAGAGAGAGCCCTCTCCTATTATGGTAGGGCTAGCTACCAGACTGAGCGTGGTATGATGTTACCCTGAATCCCGCCTTCCTTCAGCCTAAGGTGGATTTGGGCAATAACATAGTGGAAACCATACTGGGGAGAAAGTGGTTTGCTTGTTGGTGTTAATTGTTTTGTAAGCTATAGACGGAGCCTGAAGTTATGCCAGGTAGCCTTCGAAACGCTTTTGCTTTGCATTAGCGGAAGTAGATAAACGCTGCTTCAGTCAATCTCCGGTCTAGCTTGTGAACGTGACACTTGACTTGTGAATTTCCCCAGTACATGTATCAAGTTCAGATCTGATCGTTGATGGTGGACAACAATCAGACACCGCAAGGCTGAAATAATTCACCTGGCGACTCCAGTGTCGAAGAATCCTAAGGTTCATAATTTTTATGGCGACTCTACTCTTCAAGAATCAGTAGTATGAGGAATTTCTTGGTGAATTCATTGTTATCAAAATGGTTTCGCTGGATCGAAGGTATGCTCCCATGAGCCGAGATCACATTCCAGGTTTTCCAAATAAAATTCCTAAGGTAGATTGGCAAAGGAATTTGCCTATGTTTAAAGATGATGATAGGAAGGATGTTGCTTTACATCTAGTTAGATTTCACATACATATCCGCAAGTTGAAGGTTGATTTTCCTGAAGATTGCTTGATGAAGATATTCATGGCCACTCTGGAAGTTGAAGCTCGATCTTGGTATGAAAGCTTGCTGCCTGCTTGTATTTACTGTTTAAAGGATTTTCATACCATGTTCTTTGAAAGGTATAAGGAATCTTATCCATCCTTGACTTTAGTTCAGAAATGTTGTAGCCATGTTCATAGTTTTATTGAAAATCTTGAAAAATTTTATGAAGATGATGACTTCATGGACGATGAGATCATGGAGGCTCTGTACGAAAATCCATTTCAGCAGCATAAAGAGAACTTAGAAGATACTCAACAAGATGCTCAGGAAACTTTGCAGTAGGATCAAGATCTTAGTACAGGCTTTTCATACCATGTTCTTTGAAAGGTATAAGGAATATTATCCATCCTTGAATTTAGTTCAGTACTGTTGTAGCCATGTTCATAGTTTTATTGAAAATCTTGAAAAATTTTATGAAGATGATGACTTCATAAGATGATTTTCCATTGAACTGTTGTACAATGGAAAATGATGAAAGAGAATATTTTGTTTCAGATCTGTCCATAGAAGAAGAAAATATGCAGAAAAGTCAAGTTTCAATTTCAGAATGTGATAAAATCAAGACAACTATTTCAGATCTAGATTCAGATCGTGATGATCAAGAATACCTTGTGTTGAATCCCATGAAGGAGAAATTTGCCGTTGAGATCATCTGGAATGAAGAAGACAGAGTTTTTGATCCAATGTTCTCATTTCATTAGAAAAAATCCTTCATGAGGAGGTAATCCAGTCAGTTCATGAAAAACAAGATGAGATCTTTGTTCAAGTAAGTGACAAATATTCTTTCAATAACTCAGTGATAAATGATAATTTGATTGCCGTGTCATATGAAGATGATCAACCATGTTTTCAAATTTCAGAAGATCAGGGAATTAAGGACTGTCATTCAGGTTTTCCATGTTTTAAAATGTTATTTCATGAAGACAATCACTGTTTGAGCAAAAGCAAACAAAAAGCATTATCTCCTTTGTCTGAAGATCAGATAGATCAACTCCTGAAAGGTCATGTTACAGCCCAAGCTAAAGCAGATTTGGGGTATGCTCATGGTCAAGAAAGTGTTGGTGAAACTTCTTCCTCTTTTGAAAATGATGACGGGTTTGTAATTAGTTTTATAGATCAGAAAACAGATAATATTTTCTTTCATGAAGATGATAAGGCTGTCATGTTTGATAATCTTGAAGATTGTTTTCTGTTTAAGAATGACCTAGACCATGAAGTTGAGGAATATGAGCTTGAGAGAGATAATATGCTAGAATTTCTCATGGTCAAGGAACTTACAGCTAACACTCAGATGGAGGAAACCTATACCTCTTTGTGCCTTCCTATTACTCGGCAATCAATTGTTCTTTCAGATCAGAATGAAGCGAGTAGTTGTATTTTTGCTGCTGGATCTCAAGACCAACTAGTGCTTTAGGATTTTCAAGATCCCTTCAGCATTCTTTTGCAAGCATCAGAAAATATAAATGTTGCCCGGTTCGTTATCAAAAGCTTTGGTTTCAGTGGTTATTGTGAGTTGCCTACATGTACATCGTTCTACCTGCTCGAGAAAAGTGAGAGAAAAATTTTGGTATGTAGCCATCTGCTGGATTGGTTACATTGGAAGGCACACTACACATGATTGTACATATTCCATCAGCAGGCAGTTGGTTGTCATCATGATTTGGAACCCTCAAAACTTGATGGACTGCTACCATTAAACAAAGCTTTGTAAGTACTTGTTTTAGTTAAGTCAGTTACGAGTCATTTCTTTTTGCATCGAGTCAGTTTTTTCAGTCATTTTAGTTTCAAGGTTGTGTCAGTTTGAGTCAGATTTTCAGTCAATAATTCAGTCAAAAGTCTTGAGTTTCTTTGTCGAAATAATGGACTCCATAGCCCAATGGATGAAGGCACTGTCTATCTCTCCCAGAGATCTGCCGTTCTTGGCACCTCCCAGGAGCTACCATCCCCATTGGAGCCAATGTTAGAGTCGGTCTTTACATCTCTCCGTCACAGATCATTTCTCTTATTGCATTTCATTTTTAGGTGTCTCATTCCGCTCATTCATCTGCATTCCTTTAGGGGCATGCCATTATCTAACGAAAGGGTCTCTTCACTTGTTTCCCTCATGTTTGTACCTGCTGGGTTGGTCAAAATTTCTCAAAATTCATAAAAGTTGATTTCATGTCATTTACAGTCATAGATGGCATTTTGGTCGAACAAGAGTCATTTCAGTTTCTAGGTCTAGGGTTTGGTCTTTAGAATGTCAAATAATGCCCATAGGCCATGAGGATGTCTTCAATAAGTTTTCATTCCAAAATTTTCATCATCAATAATGCTCAAGGATGTTTCTTCTTCAAAACTCTGTTTTGAAGAAGAAATCGTCAAATTAATTGTTTGTAATAAATATGTATTTTTAAATTTTTCCGCCATGAAGTACTTCAAATGCAGCCTCTGGTCATCCTTTTTCGAAGTCCAAATGCCACCATCCCTGCAAATAGACAAGAGAAAATCAAACCATTCAGTCCAAGAGCAACAAAGAAGCAAAACAGAGTTCATTTCAAAAGTGCCAAGTTCAAACGTTAGAAATGGGTGTTTCAAATGAAATATTCAAAGTCTTTGGTATATATACGATTTATATGTTTCAACATTCCATTGGTATGCCAAAGAGATAGTATGGAACTAAGGAAAATCGTGGAGGATCAAATTCAACATATTAAGGCCGAACTGTTGGTGAAATTCCAGCGCGACGCATAGGATGACTGGCGCGGCGCACTGGAGGAGCGCAGCGCATTGGGTGCCTCTGCACAATGTAAATTTACTCCAGCACGGCGCACACAGCCTGCGCGGCGCATTGGGCTGGTGCGCGGTGCACAGAGCCTCCAAGATGATTTTCACTGTTTTTCCTCAAAAATTCAAAACAACTCAATCTCCTATGCTACGTGTAAGTCAAATCATCTTATAAGTTGCCTTTGATCGGTGTTTGGAGTTGTTTTAAGATTGGTTATAAGAATTTGAGTGGTGAAAACATATACCCTATCATTTGGTGAAAAATTGCTCTTTAGGGTTGTGTATTGGTGTTTTAAAAACAACTTTGGTGCCAAAGACTCCTTTTCCCCTCCACCTTGTTGATTCCTTTCCCCCACTTTAAACCTATCATCCATATTAATCCCTTGTTCCTCTACATCCCAAATCACATGTTTCTAAAAGTCCTATGTCCCATCCCTAAAACCCTACCATTTCCTACTACTTTCCCTCCTTCATATAATTTATAAAATTTCCAATTCCCAAATACAGTCAAGTGATGATCCCCACAATTATAAGGTTCATTTGACTGAATCACATTGTTACCACTGTATTATTTTCCCACAGTTCACTTTTCCCCACTGTTCCATATTCATCACAGTCCCTCATTTCCCTTTGGCACACGTTTGGCACTTGGAGACAAAGACATCAAGTCTTTGTTTCTCATTTTAAACCAATCAAACATACACTTGACATACACCTTGCAACATTATGGAGACGGACACCGACAAATCATATGAACAAGACAGTGACTTTACAACTGAAACTACATGCACCAGGAGGACACTGAACATCGGAAAAGGTAGGATAGACTCTGAAGCTTGGCTGAAGCTTCTTTGGCTGAGCATGGGACATGATGGGAGACATTCACCCCAAATTTCAGAAAATTTGGAGTAAATTTTGTCATTTTTGAAATTTTGGTTGCAAAACAGGTTTTTCTGCCCGACGCGTCACGCCACTCGACGCGTGCTTACGTTTGAGAGATATTCTGGAGGAAAAATTTACATTTTTGGATTTTTTATGGTAAATTATGCATGCTCAGGAATGGTTGAGATATTTCATCAAGTTCTGGATGGTCTTAAGGGTCAAAAACACTCCAAAAATGACCTTTCTGCCACCTTTTGCACCAGCAGGAACCAGTATTGGGAGATTGCAGTTTTGGAGGGGCAAATGAACTCCAAATTGAAAAATTCCACTTGGGTTCGATAGCAGACAGATAGGGATTTCCAACGAGCTATCATGAGCGTAATTTGGACTTTAGGAAGTGCCCCAAAAATAGTCTCAAAATGGTGCGGCGCATTGAGTTTTCTGGCGCAGCGCATAGAGGATTTTGGTCCAATTTTTACTTTTCAGCTCAGAAATTCGGCCAGTTTGACTAGTTTCACTTCTTGATGTAATTATTGATCTATATTGATGTAATTTTGTGGCTATGATGTAAATTTGGCATATTTTTACTTGTTCTAGAGGATTCATTCACTAAAAAGTGAAAATTAAGTGAATGGATCAGTTTCCTAGCATATAGAGGCAAGTTGTTTGGCTGCCTAGATTTCAGTTCCATGTTTAGAATTGGTTGAAAAAAATCCTAGAAGGATGAGATCGACCCCTAGAGGCATGGGAAGGGGTTAGGATGGTCTATATATTGTATTTTCTGAGACATCTTCAAGGTTGGACTTTTGGGAATAGTTTGGCACCTCATTGTACATACACTTCTGCATTTTTGGAAAAGGAAAGACCAGGGTTTTGCAGCACTTGTTGGGATCCTTGTGGCTCTAAGTTTTGATGATGTTTTTCTCCATTTATCTGTAAGTTTCATTAATGTTTATGTATGCCATTTCCCTTCTCTTTTCTTTTGAATTAAACAAATGAGTAACTAAGGTAGAATTCATTAGTTTGCTGATCCTCTGCCTTAAACTTTTGTTTAGTTTTATATGTTTTCCTTCGTTTGAAGAGGATCCTTGCACCTTCCTGCCCTCTTCAGCTCCTCAGCAGTCTTTTCTATCCATTCATTGAATCTAAGACATCAAAGCCATTTCTTTTCCTGCCCCAACTTGAACTCTGCAAGAATTTGGCCTCGTCCCCAAGCCCAAAATTGCCTTTCCCTTTTTCCAACAAAAACCCTAAAAATAAAAACAAACCCTCCTACTTTTATACCTAGCCTAAAATTAACACTCATTTCAGTCATCTCAAACCCCATTGATACATTTTTCCTGAGATTGACCAGGAGAGAGCCCTCTCCTGTTCTGGTAGGGCTAGCTACCAGACTGAGCGTGGTATGATGTTACCCTGAATCCCGCCTTCCTTCACCCTAAGGTGGATTTGGGCAGTAAAAAAGAGATCAATCCTGTGTTCCTCTGGAATATCAGTTACCCTTATATTAAATTTTTGGAAGTCCTCAATGTGCTCTCCCACTAAGCCCTTTTGTTTGAGATTTATCAATTGGCTAAAGAAGGTGGTTCTCTTTGTATCCTCATAATCTTCTATCATTTCCTCCATAAAAATTGACCAAGTGACAATTTTTTTACAGGATAAAAGCCATCGATACCATACAAATGTATTTTTTTCTAAATGTAAAGTTGCAATGCATACCTTTTGTGTGTTTTTCACGTTATGGAGATCAAAATATTGCTCCATCTGTAGTATCCATGTTACAGGATCGTTTCCATCAAACTTCCTCATCTCCATTTTTGGAATATGGTGGTTCTTCCCACCAACATTAGAGTTTATGAAATCATGATTAGCATTTATTTTGTTCTCATCATGAGTTTCTTCTACTATCTTTTCACCATTATGAAACATTTCTTGTATCAACTTTGTCAAACCTTCCATGTCTGCTTTTAGATCATTCTTCATATTTTCCATGTTGTCTTTCATGTCATCCATCTTAGCTTCCATGCCAGCTTCTATGCCATCCATCTTAGCTTCCACGTCTTTCTTCAAAACTTCCATTTCATTTTTTGTTGCGAGAGCGAAATTTGGTGCACTTGCTCTTGTAATTTTGATAGATCATGTTGCAATTCTTCATCTTCATGAGTCATAGTAGAGCCTTCTGAAGGCTTAATCAGTGTTGAATTATTTTTACGGGGCATATTTCAAAACCAAATACTGATATATATTCTACAATATTCCCTTGGAATCAATTCAAATTGATTCTTCAAACAAGACTTATGCATTTCAGAAAAAAAAAATACACACCTTTTTCTTTCTTTTGAGGAGCTCGATATTGAAATTGGATTATCTCTGTGATTGCAGCACTTCAATATTTTAATTTTAGTATCGACATAGCCCTCTGAATTCTCTTTCGAATGCCACAGGTCTGACCTGATTTGGATTCTCCAAGACAAATTTGTGTCCAATCTCCCACAATGACCAAACTATGGACTGGTTCAGTAGAGCGAACTTGTGCGACTTGCCACATGTCACTATTTCATCCTTCAACTCTGAAATTGATAGCCAAGAAACTAAAGTCCATTTTATTGCGACCAATTTTTACGGCACTCCAATCCGATGCTCAGAGAGAGATTTATGAATATTTTCCCACGATCACCTCTTTGAGATGAAATTCGGGAGCCTGAAAAAGCACTACCTTCCACAGATCATATCTCTGAAAATATTGCGAACCAAGCTCTGAAATTTTTTGATGAGTTTCCTCAGGATTTCGGCTTCTCACCCTAAAATTTTTAGATTCTGAACCTTCTTAGAAAACAAGTGATAGCGAACATGCCACGATGACTTGTTTAGAGCAGCGAAACCCTAGAATCCAAACCTCTGATACCAAATGTTGTGTACCAGCTCCAAAAATAGAAGAAAAGAGATATCAACGCCTTAGAAATAAGCCACTTCAAGGGGGAAACCTCCAATACATTACATAAATGAACAATTCTTGGATGATACAGTTTACAAAACCTCCTTTCTATATATAGGAGTCCATGGGGCCATAATGTAATCCTAGTGGGCCACAATGTAATCCTAGCCGACCTAACAATAATAATTTAAGGGCACAATAATAAAAATATGGGGGTTACAAGGGTACAATAATAACAATAAGGGGATTACACTAACAACAATAAGGGACTATACTAGTAATATAGGGACCTAACAGATACCATAATTGCATTGGTTCTTGATTCACATTGAATTTAGGATTAGATCGAAAACCGCGATAGCCATCGCTAGAAATCAAAGCTATTATGAGATATGTGATCATGAAGAACCTATTGGTCTTGGATAAATTAGTTAACTGAGAATCTAATTCATTAGAAATGATGTCATTCCAATTGAATACACAGTTTGTTTTGTATGTGATAAATTATATAGAGAATTCATTTTGGAACACTAATTGCAATTTATTTGCCCATGACATGTGTACAAATCCAACAAAATTCCATAAACTGTTGTTTAAATAAAGAGATTTATAGAAAAAGATATCATAACGAACTTGGTAACTTGGAAAAAATAAATCCCTAACAACATTAGCCTCACCTGCTTTTGATATTACAAAACTATTTTCTTTCGATAATTCTAAGCGAATATTTGCTTCCAGTAACTTGTATATTTGCCTGAATGTGTTCGTATTAAAAGGAATGCTCTTCACTGGTAGCATAATTGTTCTTGTTTCTGAATCAAATTTTTTTTCACACAAATGAACAATTTCCCTGAAATCTAAAACTTGTGGCACACATGCAACATTCATTAATCTTCTAGTCCAAATATTTTACTATTCTTCTCTTCCATTGGCAGATTTGCATAACACTCATATCAAATCGACCAATGGAAGTTATCATTAACATGACCAAGTAAATTAGCACTATTTGTGTAAATAACTTCTTTTCTTTGTCTGCTAACCATGTTCATTTTTTAGTTGAAAACACTTTCTGAATCAATAAGGTTATCAATATTGCTTAGTTGCATAAATTTTTTTCAATTATGTATATATTCAGTAGATTTTACTTTCGAAAAAATGAAATTGGATTCAACTATTGCAACTTTGAAATATGTTACATAAAACATTTGTGTACCCACCCCTTCCCACATTTACCCAATTTCGCTAGCCTACCAGGGTAAACATGAGATGAAGAGTTACTATGACATGAATCGACCTTCAAGCTCTAGTTAAGGAAGTGGGGCCTACAACTAACCACAAACTAACAACTCATAAAAGACCTCATGGCTACAGGACATTCAAGGGCCAAAGGACCACCACATGTGATCAAACCCTGAGCAGAGGCTCTTTTTCATTGACCTAGACCCCCAAATGCATGCAAAACATTGCCTCTATGCGATTACAACCCAACTTACCTAGTGCATAGGGTGCAGTCTCGATATTTGAGCCATATTTCGAGGCCAAACTCCATACGAATACCCACAACTTCCTGTAACTTGTCAGAATGATAGATTACATAATGACAAGTATTTCATACAAAAATTGAACAAGAACTGACCTAGGACGTGCCTAGTCCATAACATACATTTCTTCAAACAAATGGAGAACATGTAATCTACATGTCATGAATGCATATATGATCATAATAGTATGAGATTCATATAAGAATCTCCAAGAAGGCACTATAAACTCTTCACATAGCTGCATGAACACTTATTATTCCATACATTCATCAACTAATTAATAACTAATGATTCATGACAAGAGACGTAAATAACGCATATCATATAACCAACAAATAACCAGTAAATAACCAGCATAAGAACCATGGAAACTCAACCATAATATCACCAACATAATCTCTATAAATATACATGAAACACAATATAAAAATATCTCTTATTAATATATGAAAATACCAACCAAGTCAGGGACTTCCATGTACTACCTGACCATAGATTGGGATGAACCAAATCTCTCTTTCAACCAATCACCCCCATGCCCTATTCCAAGCATGAATGTGGGATCTCATGGAAAACACCAAGACTGAAAAGACTAGGGATTCTAGAGGCCGAACCATCTCAACCCTCAATCACAATGACTCCACCTCCATGGTCAAACATCACTAACACCAACCAAATTGGTATCTACCCATGTTATCAAGGGCTCCAAGAAATAGTAGCTCCACCCATAGTCTTCTAGGGATCCAGAGAACTTGTCCAACTCAACCCACCAAGGGATCCAAAGTGCTTGTCCCAACCTAGGCTTAAAGACTAGTAACTCAACATAAGTCTTTTCAGAGCTTCTAGAGTATTTGTTCCAACCCACAACCATAAGGAATTATGATCACCAATAAGAAAACAATCAAGTAGAAGAACCCAAACACCATGGTTATCTATGAAATGGAAAGGCAAGGCTAAAACGACTGTCAATCTAGGAAAATATCCATGCTAATGAAAACACATAACCAATAGATCACATGAATATACCATGCATCCATAAATCAATAAGGAAATCACACATGCAACCTGTTACCTGCAAATAAATCTAATTGTAGTTATTTATCCAATGGTTCCCTTATGCTTTCTTGCTTTCCTTTTACTTCTTTCTTCAAATCCAATGTATGCCAAAGTTCTCCAATAATTCTCCAAAAATACTCTAAGATTTATCTAAGTGTGTGAGAGTGTGAGAGAATGAGAGAATAAAAGAGAGCTCCCAAAACTGAATTGACAAAAGCTGTGAACTGATCCTCAAAAGACTTTTTATCATAGAGCCTCTATTTTCTTCATGTTCCTTCATTTTTTCTTCAATTACCCTCTCATGCAAATATGTGTCTCTTCACCTTCCTTTTCTCCTATTTTCCTTTATTTTCATAAACAAAATGTCAATTATTGCCACTTTTCCTCTGTAAATTATTGCATAACCATTAATTAATCACCAGTGATACCCATGACTATGTTTTTGTCTAACATTCAACTTGGAATACATGTCCCATGACTTTGGTCTTATTTTATTTACATATAAAATCAACCAAGCGTTGTTACAAACCCCTCCCCCTTTGGTTAACATCGTCCTCAGTGTTCAATGGCACCTACGACCAACAAACCACTGAAAAAAACACATACTTCCCATGGAGATTTATAACATAACTGAATGTAGTATTTACAGTGGCATCTTAGAAACCATGACCAACATACAAAACATGAAAATCATACCGCTTATTGGGGCTTTATAACACAACTTGTTGTGGTAGCTATAATCAACATCCATATGCATTTACATATAAACATACCAAAAACTCATTTTCTTGAACCAACAAATAATGAAGGATACATAGCCCACATCTGATAAGTCATATCCCATGTAGCTTCATCGGGCCCAAAGTGCTTCCTTTGCACTTTAACCTGCTTGATTTCTCTGTTCTAGAGCATGAGCTATTTCCACTACAATATGCATTGTGGTTTTGGCTAGAATTCTCCCTCTAGTTCCACTTGCAATAAATACTAGTCAATCACATGATCAACATGAAATTTCACTGTCGGAGGTAGTGCAAGTCTATAGGCCATTGGTCCAATCCTCTCAAGTACCTCGAAAGACCCACAATACTGAGGTTCCAATTCAGCACATGATCCAATCCTCAAGGAGATTCTCTTAGGATTGATGTGTAAGTACACATATTACCCAACCTAAAACTCCTCAAATACCTTATTTTGATCTACATAACTCATATTCATGTCTTGTGCTACCTTCAAATTCCTCTTAATAACTTGCATTTCCTATTCCATATCTTCCAAATATCTGGTCCAATCATTACCCTATTCACTGGATCACTCTAGCTGATAGGAGTACTAAAACTCCACCCATAAAGTTCCTCAAACAAACTCATATTCAAGTGCTCTTGATACCCATTATTATACACAAACTCAACTAGTGGCAGATACTCTTCCCACTTCCACTGCTTATGCATGTCATACATCCTCAACACATCCTTAAGAATCTTGTTAACCCTATTTTTTTTTTTATCTTCATGTGGATGATAAGTTGTACTAAAAACCAAATTTATCCCCAAGCTTGCAAACAACTCTTTCCAAAACCTGGATGTGAAATTGGCATCTTTGTTAGATACAATTTTCTTAGGAACACCATGCAATCTCACTATCTCCCTGATGAAAATATTAGCTACCTCACTAGCCGAATTCATAGACTTAACTGTAATGAAGTGAGCTACCTTAATTAACATATTGACCACGACCATGATGGAATTATTATGTCTTGATGTCCTCAGAAAACCTGTAATGAAGTACATGTAAATGATCTCCCATTTCCACTCTGGAATCAGAATTGACTACATTAAACCACATGGATGCTTACACTCTGCTTTTACCCACCAAAAATGCAAACATCTCACAAAAAAATCGGCTACCTCTTTCTTCAAGGTCGACCAATGATAAAATTTCCTAACTATTTGTTAAAGTCTTCTGTTATCCCGGGTGACTTGAATATGAATTAACATGAAATACCCTCAAGATAATATTCTTGAACTCACTGTCATCTGGCACATAAATCTTTTTCCTGGATTTGACCAATCCATATGCCATGAGATGATAATCCACATCCTTATCACATTCACCCTGCTATTGTAACTTGTGCCTCAATTGTTGATACCTATCATCAAGTTGTCCTACCTGCAATATCTGCTCTTGCAAGTCTGTTCCATAAGAAATTACTACTGCAATTCGATTCACCTGCACTCTTCTATTAAGAGCATCTACAACCCTTTTCTCCTTTCCCTTAATGTACTTGATATTGAAATCAAACTCACTAAGAGTATCTATCCATCTATATTTCTTGAAATTCATATTAGATTGATCAAATAAGTACCTTATCCCATTGTGATCAATGTATAAATTTTAATAACTGATATATTATTCGCTGAGATTCTCCTGATCACACACTATTTTAACTTCATGCACAATACAAAATCTCTTCTACCATTGATCATTAATTGCGGAAATAAAAACAATCGCATGCGCACATTAAAACCATAAAAAATCACACATATGAACATAATATTTTATGGGAAGGATTAAAGCTGAAAACCCCCAACTATCTGTATATTATATGTCATAGAGATCATGTAACAATCATTATACAAAGCTCTCAGTACAATCTCCAATTGTTACACACTAATCAAGCCCGATCTAGCAAATCACATGCTCCAATCTCTGCCACCTGATAGCCTGCCTCTATTGCGCAATCACTGCTCAAGAATGGCTCTGAATGAACTCGAATTGGTCCATACTTGCTCACGCAATCCTCATTGGCATATCCAATCACTGGTTGTTGCAAATCATGCAACAGTATAGTCACAACTGATAGTCACACTGCTCTTTCACCTACCTCTTCACTGGTCTCCACTGAAACTGTCCATGCACTGTAGTTAAATGATGTATTATTTAGTTGATTAATGAGTTAATAATTAGTGAATTAATTAATAATTAATTCACACCACTCTCACTAGTGTATCAATCAGTTAGACTAGATACAACTAGCTCAACTATGTTTAACTCAGTTAAACTGAACACAACTCCACCAACTACTTCAATAACTCCACCAAACTCCATCACATGAGTTCTAACTGAAGTATCCATGCAATAGCTCCACTTAACCCTTAGGAATAGCGTAATTCCTTCTGTCAGCTCCTGTGCCACATCTGTGCACTTAACTGAAGTGCTCCAAGAGAATAAGATAATGTTTATATTCCAAATATTATTAAGAGCTAATAATATTCGACATATCTATTTTTAGACTGGCAATCTAAAAATAGATTCCGCCCAGTATGTCTAAAAATAGAAGTCCATCTATTTTTTCCGACTTGGCCAACCATCCACAAATAGCATCCTGCAACTCATAGAACATGATCCATATGTCTAAAAATAGACATAGTCTAAAAATAGACACACGCCAAAAATAGCCTTTAGGCCCTTGGTGAAGGTGACTTCTTTCCACTAAGCTCATCATCTTCTTGCAATCTCAACACTCCTCTCAGGTAAGGATTATACGCCACCCTATCTGCCCTCTGTGGTATTTAGAATTTTCTCTGTGGTAGGTGCCTTCGTCGAATGCTCCCGGCAGCATCATGATCCTCCGTGGGATCAGGATCATCCCGTTCACCAGGAGGATGAGCCTTAGATCAGGATCAGTTCTGTCTTTCTAGTCTGTTGTTCATCCCCGGGATTATGGGCCATCGCCCATTCCCTTCGAGAAGAGAGTGGGACGATCAGAATCAATGCAGGTAGGTTGAAACCGCTAAAATGATCCCTCGTGTTCAGATTATGCATAAAGAAAAGAATTTGATCCGTCAATTTGATCGAAATTATCATCATGCGAAAAGGCCTAAAATTAACCGTACACTTGCAATCCTGCCCTAACAACGATCAATCCAAGCCAGACAAGCCATCAGTCAGATAAAATGAACCAACCTGGTGAGAAATATCCTACAAGAATGAAGAGAATTCCCTCTCCTTATAGTCGAGAGTTCGTTACCTCACCCTACCGAACGTAGCCAAATGTGGATGATTAGGCGAGATCAGGGAAAGAGAGGCCGATAGGTGGAGCAGTCAGGGGGGGGGGAGTATCTGAGGAGAGAGAAGTGACGTTATGAATTACCCTAGAGGGCCTATGGTGTCTCTTCCCTATCGAGCCTAGATGATGAACGGAGTTGGCCTTCCCCACCTTAGATAGAATCAAATAGGATAGAATGAAATAATCTAAAATAAAGAGAATTGGAATAAGGGGAATTGATATGATGATACCAGATGTCAATGTGTTTAGGTCTATCATGAAATACTGGATTAACCGAGAGTTTGATGCAACTCTGATTATCAAAATATATCACAGTAGGATCTAAGTGTGAACTGAACAACCTGACCAGGATCTTCCTCATCCATATAGCCTCGCATGCAGCGAAACTCGTTGCCATATACTCGTCCTCTGCTGAACTGAGTGCCACGGATCTCTGCTTCCTGCTGTACCAAGAAAATGTTGTCAACCCGATACTGAAAATCCCTCCAGATGTGCTTTTTCTGTTCGTTGGGCTCCCTGCCCAATCTGCATCCGTGAAGCCACACAGCTTCACCTCATCTGACTATCCGTACCATAATCCATATCCTGATGTGCCTCTGATATATCTCAATACATGCTTGCCTGCCTTCCAAAAGATCTTGGTAGGCTTAACCATAGCTTGTGAAAGCTGGTTAACAGCGTAGCATATGTCAGGTCATGTATTGACTAGATACATAAGCGACCCCACCAACTATCGGTAAACAGTGGCATCCACTACCTCTGCCGATGTAGCATCCTCTTTCCTCCATCCACCAGGAAGATGAGTGTCGATAGGCTTGTAGCCATGCATGTTGAACTTCTCCAGTATCTCCCGGGCATACTTGCCTTGAGACACAAATAGTCCATCATTGCATTGCCAAATTTCCAATCCCAGGAAATAATGAAGGAGGCCCAAGTCCTTCATCTAAAACTCTTTTGCAAGATCAGCCTTGCATGAGAGTATCAACAGTTCATCACCCGTCAAAATCAAATCATCTACATAAAGTACAATGATCAGCAACTTACCCTCCACCACAATCTGGTATAGGTTCGGATTCGCCTCACTCTTGGAGAATCCAAGTCCAGTAAAATAATTGTCTATCCATGTGTACCAAGCACGAGGTGCTTGTTTCAACCCATACAATGCTCTCTTGAGCCTGCACACATGCGACTCGCTCTTGAAGATCTCGAAACCTTCGGGCTGCTCTATGTACACCTCCTCCTCAATCACTCCGTTGAGGAACGTAGTCTCCACATCCATCTGATGAATGTGCCACCCCATCTGCGCTGAGAGAGAAAGAATCGTCCATATGGAAGAATACCTTGCGACTGGTGCAAAGGTTTCCTCATAATCGATCCCCTCAATCTGTGAGAAGCCTCGAGCAAAAAATATTGCCTTGTAATTCTCCACACTCCCATCAGATGCTTGCTTCACTTTGTAGATCCATCTTGAACCCACCACTGATTTCCCTTCCGGCCTTGGGACAATCTCCCATGCACTGTTTCTGACAATCGAATCATACTCTTTCACCATGGCATCTACCCATGCGGGATCATCCACAGCTTCCTCGAAAAAGGATGGCTCTGTCACGATATAATTTCTCATAAGAGCCATGTATCCAGTGTACTGGTCAGGTGACTGTCTCTGTCTGCGCTGTGATGTAGGTGCTCCTACAACCTTCTCTACATCTTGAGCCAGTCGCTCAGCTTCTGTAGTGCGCTTCCGCCCTCTGATGGTTAGCGCTGCATGAGTGGTCTCTTCCACTCCATGAACCTCCTCTTATGGCTGATCCACATCCTGAGGCTCATCCTTAGGAACTAATAGCTCCTCATCTGCATGCAAGTGTGGCTCCCTCTCAAGCGAACACTTCATGGCTTTCTCCTCATGAAATTTGATATCTCGTCACACAATAGTCTTGCGACTGTCTGGAAAATACACACGATAGTTGTGGGGCGTATTAGTGTACCCCACAAATATCCCAACCTCTGTAGTTGGCTCTAGCTTCTTCCTGGCATCCTTAGTCACATGAATGTAAACAGGTGAGCCAAAAATCCTCAAATGAGAAATATCAGGCCTCTTACCAGAAAACGCCTCCTCAAGTGTACTCATGCCAAGTATCCTGTGAGGACAACGGTTCTGCACATATACTGCAGTATTGCATGCCTCAGCCCACAAGTGTATGGGAAGGCCCTGATCATGAAACATCGCCCGTGCAGCACCCACAATCGTTCTATTCTTCTACTTAGCAACCCCATTTTGCTGTGGGTTATGAGGTGCTATGAGCTCTCTTCGAATTCTTTCTGCGCTGCAAAAGTCCTTGAATTCGCCAGAGATGAATTCATCACCATTGTCGCTCCTAAGAGCCTTCACCTACTTCCCCAATTCTTTCTCAACCAGTGCCTTGAACTCACAGAACCTTGAGTATGTCTCGCTCTTCTTCTGCATGAAGAAGATCCAACACTTCCGAGAAAAATCATCAACAAATATCACATAGTACCTGTGCTTTGCTATCAAAGCTACTGAGAAAGGTCCACACACGTCTATGTGAATTCTCTCAAGGATCATCGTGGCGCGACTATCCTTCTTGTGAAAGGTGGCTTTCACAAATTTTCCCAAGGTACATCCCTTGCACTGATCTGACTACACAAGAGTACCCTTAGGATGCCCAGTAGAAATCTGTTGCAGTATCTTCAAAGTTCCATGGTGAAGGTGGCCCAATCTCCTGTGCCACAGCTCGCCCTCATCCCGGATCACCACTCCTTCTGCCTTGCCTACCATTGCTGCATAGCCATCTACCTAAAATTGATAAAGGTTCTTAACTTGCACCCCTATCCTCTGGGTTTCACCAGTTGCCTTACTGCGTAGGAAAGCCTTTCCCTCGCTAAAGACAACATCATATCGCTTGTCTTCTAACATCGCCACAGAGATAAGATTGTTCTTCAATCCTAGAACATGCATCACTTCCTTCAATAAGAAGGGTTTACCAGACTCCCTCTCAAAGGAAATGGTACCGATACTGGTCGCACTATATCTACCATCATCACCCATCTCGATGTGCACCCGAAGATCTTTCTCATCCAGATAAGTAAATAAATCTTTGTCTCTGGTCATATGAAAAGATGCACCACTATCAAGAAACCACAATGAACCCATCATACTTGAGACCAAGCATGCGATCAATGAAAAATATAGCTCAAACTACGAGGCTAAGGCTTCTCCAGCTGCAGATCCAGCAGCCTGCGTATTTTTCTTCGTCTGTGGACAATTAGTGGCGTAATGTCCATG
This sequence comes from Pinus albicaulis, assembly GCA_034641835.2. NCBI lineage: Eukaryota > Viridiplantae > Streptophyta > Pinopsida > Pinales > Pinaceae > Pinus > Pinus albicaulis. The sequence continues at coordinate 391,120,742 of CM076577.1, forward strand.
TTGGTGATAGTGAAAGCACTTCACCTTGGACATGTCCTGCTTCTTGCCTTTCGCACCGGATTGAGAAGCATTCTTCTTGCTCTTCCCCTTCCTTGATTTTGCAGCCAAAGTGCAATTTTCTTCATATGAGTTCTTTGATGAAGATACGCTCACAGTACTTGTATCTCCTCTGCCTGAATCCATTCAAAGTCGCTCCCATCAGCAATTTCTCGACCATTGTGAGTCTGTTCTGAATGTAGCTCTTGAAAGCCAGGGAGGCAATCTCCGGAGTCTCGTCTCTCAGTCACAGGGCAAACCGATACCAGCCACCTGTGGATGAACCCATTGAGGAATGCCAAGGCATCTTGCCACACACCACATTTTATGTTCCTGAGTTTATCCTTGAGCGCCAACTTCCTCTGGTCACTATTGCTTTGGAATAATTCTGTCAACACTTTCCACATCAATAATGGAGAAGCATTACCATGAAGGCTGGACACTATGTGATCCTTTACACCTTCCAACAAAATTCTTCAACACTTTGCTATCTTCTTTTGCCATGCATCAAGTGCGACAACATCACTAGAAGCAGGTTTTGGAATTTCTGCATCTATGAACTCCTTCAACCCATTTTCATCCAGCACCGCCTCCATCCTATCCTTCCATGCAATATAATTCGAGCTGCCCTCAAGGGCATAGTCCAATCACAATCCGTTGAAAGAAATCTCAACTTCGACACCAATAAAACACTGCTGCAAATTTGAATTCCACTAGCTCAAAACTCAACTGCTTCAATGTTTTGCAATTGCTCCAATGATCAATATTGCTCTAATACCATGTAGAAATTTGAATAAATGATATATTATTCACCGAGATTCTCCTGATCACACACTATTTTAACTTCATGCACAATACAAAATCTCATCTACCATTGATCATTAATTGCGGAAATAAAAACAATCGCATGCACACATTAAAACCATAAAAAATCATGAACACGAGTATTTTATGGGAAAGCTTAAGGCTGAAAACCCCCAACTATCTGCATAATATATGTCATAGATATCATGTAGCAATCATTATACAAAGCTCCTCACAAATCTCTCAGTACAATCTCCAATTGCTACACACTAATCAAGCCCGATCTAGAAAATCACATGCTCCAATCTCTGCCACCTGATAGCCTACCTCTATTGCGCAATCACTGCTAAAGAATGGCTCTAAATGAACTCGAATTGGTCTAGCCTTTCTCACGCAATCCTCATTGGCATCTCCAATCATTGGTTGTTTCAAATCATGCAACAATATAGTCACAACTGATAGTCACATTGCTCTTTCACCTACCTCTTCATTGGTCTCCACTGAAACTATCCATGCACTGTAGTTAACTAATGTATTCTTTAGTTGATTAATGAGTTAATAATTATTGAGTTAATTAATAATTAATTCACACCACTCTCACTAGTGTATCAATCAGTTAGACTAGATACAACTAGCTCAATTATGTTTAACTCAGTTAAACTGAACACAACTCCATCAACTGCCTCAATAACTCCACAAAAATATGTCACATGAGTTCTAACTAAAGTATCCATGAAATAGCTCCACTTAAACCTTAGGAATAGCATAATTCCTTCTGTCAGCTCTTGTGCCACATCTGTGCACTTAATTGAAGTGCTCCAAGAGAATAAGATAATGTTTATAGTCCAAATATTATTAAGAGCTAATAATATTCGACATATCTATTTTTAGACTGGCAATCTAAAAATAGATTTCACCCAATATGTCTAAAAATAGAAGTCCATCTATTTTTCCAACTTGACCAACCATCCACAAATAGCATCCTGCAACTCATAGAACATGATCGACATGTCTAAAAATAGACAGTCTAAAAATAGACTTGCGCCAAAAATAGCCTGCGGGCCCACTTAGTGAAGGCGACTTCTTTCCACTAAGCTCATCATCTTGTTGCAATCTCAACAATAAATCATCAAGACAAACCTATTTACAAGGAGATAATGTCTCCACACCTTCAATGCATGAATGATAGTTGCCAACTAAATATTGTGCATCAGATAGTTCTCCTTGTGCTCATTCAACTTTCTTGACTCATAGCACACCACCTATCCTCATTGCATTAGGACTCCACCAAGTTCTCTCTTGCAAGAATCTGTACATACCAACAAATATTTTTCTAGTTTTGCAATATTCAAGCCCATAGCATTTGTAAGCAAATTCTTCAACTACTCAAAATTATTTGTACACTCCTTGGTTGATTCAAACTTATTTCCTTTTCGGTTCAAAGATGTAATAGGTTAGGAAATCCATGAGAAGTTCCTGATGAACTTCCTGTAGTAACTTGCTAGTCCCATGAATGATCTGACCTTAGCCACATTCTCTGGAGCTTCCCACTCCATGATAGCTCTAATATTTTCCAGTTCCATTTCTATTCCTTCCTTGGAAAAAGCATGCCCCAAGTAATGAACTTCGGTCTGAAAGAAACTGCACTTAATAAAATTTACATACATATTATGCTTTATCAACAATTTTAAAATTATTGTTAGGTGCTCTACATTCTCTTCCTCATTCTTATAATATATCAATATGTCATCAATGAATAATATGGAAAACTCACCCAGATAAGGACGCAACACACTATTCATTAAACACATGAAAGTAGTTGGAGTATTAGTAAGACAAAAAGGAACTAATACAAACACATAATGCCAATACTTGGTATGGAATGAAATTTTGTAGATGCCCACTTCTTTGATACGTACCTAATGATATCCTGATCTCAAGTCAATCTTTAAGAAAAATACTTCTCCCATGAACTAATCAAATAGGTCATCAATCTGTGACAAAGGGTACCTATTCTTGATAATCACCTTGTTCAACTGCCTGTAATCAATGCATAACCTGGGAGTACTATCCTTCTTCTTCAAAAAAACATTGATTCACCCTAAGGCGACAAATTTTGCCTTATGTATCCTTTATCAGGAATTTCCTTAAGCTGGAACTTCAGTTCCACTAATTCCAGAGTGCTCATCTTGTAAGGTGCCTTTGATGTTGGTTCTGATCACGACATCAACTAAATAGGAAATTCCACTTCCCTTTGAGGTGATAACTCTGGAATCTTTGTTGGAAATACATCCTGAAACTGTTAAAAACTTGATACCTCTTCAATACTTCAATAGCGTCAACATCCTTTACTTTTTCACTAGAAATATGAACTTCAAACAATACACACCCTTTCCTGTGACTGTCCTTTTCCTGCATAATTGTAACCATTCTCACTAATGTAGGATTTTTCTTGCCTTGCAAGATTCTTCTTTCTCCATCATCATCCAAACAGTCAATGGCCTTATCATATAAATATTCCTTAGCCCTATTGAATATGCAACCAATACATACCCAACAACATACTGTATGAACCCAATGCAAGTACATTTAGATGTGTTGATGTAGACATACTGTTCAAATAAAATGCACAAAATCTCACCCAATGATGAACTCTTTTCTTATTACTTGTAGCCAACCACACCAACCAAGATTTTGCATGCACTTATTTATTCAAGCAACACTTATCCACTAGGCTAGGACTAATATAACTATAGTTAGATCTAGGATCAATCAAAATAGAAACAACTTGATCACAAGGCTTACATTCCATCTCGATAATAGATGTCTGATGATCAACCTGCATATTATCCAATGTTGCATAAATCCGAGGAATAATTTGTCCAACATCCCCAAATGTATGTGCCTCCTCAGAATGTAATTCTGAGGTCTAGCACCCTAATGCTATAGAAATTCGCTCATGCAATGATCCTTTCCATTAGTACAACACTGCAAAGGTTTCCTTCCATCACCTTTTTTCTGCTCCTCAGATTGAATTCCTTCCCTTTATTAACTACATTTAATTTTATGTACGATGTTGCATTATCCTTGTTACCTACATCGTGAGGTATTCCTTGCTTCTTATCCCACTTCCATTCATTCTTATCATTACATTTCCAACTCTGCATAGGCTCCGATTTACACTTAGACTGCTCATAACAATGATTCAACTTCCTAATTACTTCCTCCAATGTCTGAGGCTCATCATACTCAATTTGATCCTTAAATTCTAAAGGAAATCCACTAAAAAATATTAAAACCTTCATTTTCTCATCCTTAAGATATGGTACACACCTCAACAACTCCAAGAACTTAGTCGTATACTATTCATCCATCATATATCCCATATTCAATTCGTACAAATACTTAGCCTTATCATCGTAGTATTTCACTGACAAGTACTTCTTTATGAAAATTATTTTAAACTCATTATAACTCAACTCCTCTGTCTTGATACCTCTGACCCGGTTCACATCTTCCCATCAGATGTCCTCTTTTCCTTTGAGACTGAAAATGGCTATCCTGGATTTCATATTCTCTATATAATCATATAACTCAAATAACTTCTTCATCCGAAGAAACACTTCCGTATGTTCCAGTTTCTTTAACTTTCCATCGAATGTAGGAGGATTGGATTTCTTGAACTCATTCAGCATGTACTTCTTCTCACTCCTTTGGTAAGGATGATAATGATGACAACCATGTTGTCTCTCTGATCCAGAAATGGAATAGAACCCATAATCACTACCTCTCATGTCAGGTGTATCCATCCATCTAGCACATCTGACCGTGTCATACTTGTTTGACCTGTGTCCACCATGATACCCACTACCATAAGTCCCATTAGCCCTTTCCTCCTATCCATATTTGATCCATGGTTGTCCATGTATCTACAAATCTCATAAAATTTGAGAAATAATTGCATTTACCTCTGCTTGTTTTTCCTGTGCTCTGGAAATTATTTCTTGTGATTGAATTATCCTATCATTATCTGCTTTGCAACTCTTGATTTATACCTTCAGACTTCTCAAGATACCTACTATTTCAGGGAGTACTTATCTTTGTTTTTCTCATCTGATCTATAAGGAAAATTACGTGAAATATAATCCACCATTTTTCTTATCATCTTTGATCTTCTACTTCTTATAAACATACCATGTCAGATAAACCAAATATAAACATACTCCACATACCTTAGTGAAGTTCATGGGAGGTTATCTCGTCTGCACAGTCAATTTGGATTAGCACAAAATATGTATGAAACAACATCAACATAATAATGAAACAAGACCACAACCGTGACAATCATAATGCATGCATAGAAACACATATAAAATCATTCATGAATACAAAACAATCATATCTACCTCGAGGTTTAATGTTGAAACCTCCGCTTTGATACCACCCTATAACCACTAGTATTAGAGGAAAGGTTGCAGGGAAAAAAACTACTCTAATACCAATATTTAACCACCCCTTCCCACATTTTCCCAATTTCACCTGCCTCCCAGGGTATACATGAGCCAAAGAGTTACAATGACATGACCTAACCTTCAAGATATAGTTAAGGAAGTGGGATCTAAAACTGACCAAAAAATGATAACTCACAACATCTATCAGGGCTAAAAGACACTCAACAGCCAAAGAACCACCCTAGGTGACCAAACCTTGAGCCGAGGCTCCTTTTCACCAACCTATACCCCAAAATACATGCACGACACTACCTCCATGCGGTTATGATGCAACTTGCACAATTTAGAGGATGCGGTCCTAGGATTTGAGCCATATTTATAGGCTAGCCTCCAGAACATTGCCTAGAACTTCTTGTAATTATAAAAATGATAAATGACATAATGAAAATGCTTTTAATACAAAAATTGAACAAGAAACGACCAAGATATGCCTATTCCATAACATACATTCGTAAAACACATGGAAAAAATGTAAGCTACAGGTCATGAATGCATATTTAATCATAAAAATTTGAGATTTATCTGTGAAACCCCAAGAAGGCCCTATGCTCTCTCATACATATTTTCAACAACACTTATTATTCTATATGTTCATAAACCAATCAATAAATAAACCATTCATGACAAGATCCGTAAATAGCATACATCATGTAACCAACAAATAAGCATTAAATAACAAACATAGGAACCATGAAAACTCAACCATAATATCACTAAAATAATCGTTGCAAATATACATGAATAAAAATAGAAGAATAATAATTATTAATATATGAAAATACCAACAAATTCAGGGACTTCCACATACCACCCGACCATAGATTGTGCTGAACCAAATCTCTCTTTTAACCAATCACACCCATGTCATATTCCAAGCTTGGATTTCATGGAATAAACCAAGAAAAGACCAACCAGGGCTTTTAGAGGAAAAACCACCTTAACCCTCAACCATCGTGATTCCACCTCTATGGTTGTACATCACTAACACCAACTAGATTGGTTTCTACGTAAGCTTTCCAAGGCTCCAGGAACTAGTAACTCAACCCACAACCTTCCATAGTTCCAGAGCATTTGTCCAACTTGACTCTAGGGACTAGTAATTCAACCCACCAAGGGCTCTAGAGTGTTTTTCCCAACCTAGGCTCTAGGAAAAGTAACTCAAACCAAGTTATTCTAGGGCTTCTAGAGAATTTTTCCAACCCACATCCATAAGGAATTATGAGCACCAATCATAAAAAAATCAAATGGAAAAACCCACAACACCATGAATATCCAGAAAATGGAAAGGAAAGGCTAAAACCACTGTTAATCCAGACAAATATCCATGCCAACGACAACACATAACAAGAAAATCACATGCCTATACCATGCATCCATAAATCACACATGCAACCTATTACCTGCAAACAAATCTAGCTATAATTACTGATCCAATTTTTCCCTTGCACTTTCCTTCTTTCCTTTTCCTTCTTTCTCCAAATATAATGTATGCCAAAGTGCTCCAAGAATTCTCCAAGAATAATCTAATATTTATAAAAGTGTGTAAGAGTATGAGAGAATGAGAGAGTAGAAGAGAGCTCCCAAAACTGAACTGATAAAATATGTGAACTGATCTTCAAAATCCTTTTTATCATTGAGGCCTCTATTTTCTTCATTTTCCTTCAATTTTCCTTCAATTTCCCTCTCATTCAAATTTGTGTCTCTTCGCCTTCCTTTTCTCATATTTTCATTTATTTTCATAAATAAAATTCCAATTATTGTCACTTTTCCTTTGCCAATTTCCATAGCCATTAATTAATCACTAGTGATACATGTCACTATGTTTTTTCCCAACATTCAGCTTGGAATACGTGTCCCATGACTTTGGTCTTATTTTATTTACATAGAAAATAAACCAAGGGATATTACAATTTTTCAATAAAGAAAAATTGAAGATGTCAAAGCCAACATTTACGGAAACCAGTGAAAATATATCTTGAAGCTCCAAAACCATCTCGTCCATTTATTATGCATTTCACTTCTGTGTTACTATAAATTCTTTGCAATAATGACAACTAGCTCATAGAATATTGATAATAATTCTCACTTCAAAAAGGAATGCAAAGTTATTAATATTAAAAAACTACAAGGTTGTATGTCTGGTGCCCACTGCTTTTTCATTATCATCTTTGAATTACAAATAACCTAACACACATATTCGAAAAGCTTAGAGATGCATGTAGTTTGACCAATCATTGCAAATTGCTTCGCTCTCTTATCTGCTAACCTAAATAAATGTTGGTTCAAAAATTAATATATTTTTTTAAAAAGTCCAGGAATGTATAGAAAAAGTGTCACATAAGATGGGAATATGCAGAGAAAATATGAAAAATGGTGAGTATGTACCTAGACAAGAAGATGCAAAAAAGACAACACTTCTGCACATTTCCAAGCTCTGCACAACGTTTCTGCATTTTTCCTATCCTCTATAATTAGTAATTAACTTAAGTTATAATAATACAATTAATAAATTTGAATTTTCAAAAATTGAATATCATTCCCGCAATCTACAATTGTTATTGCCTTGCAATAGTTAAATTAATTAATTATTTGTTTTGGACTATGCATGAGAATGAACAAACAAATATCTAATTACAACTTATATGAAAATAGCTAAAATTTACAAAAGTATGCTTTATTGCATTTATAATTGCATATGAATTTTATTGCTTCAAAACAAAAAAAAATATAGAATTTGCAGTATTACAATCACTCAAAGTATAATGAAACATGAAATGCATCATGGTCACTCCAGTATAAATGTGAAATATGAACATGAAATTGTTGAAGAGGGAAATTTTTCCAAATGTGAACAATAATTGTCTTATTCCTAGAAATAAAATTCCTAGCTATTTCTTGTAACTACTTGCACCGCATATACCCTTATAGTTGTTTACTTATTTTTCTATTTGAATTATAGTTGTTTACTTCTTTTGCTATTTCAATTAATCTAAATATTGAAATATATGAAAAGTATAAAAATGTAATGACCAAATGTGAATTGTGCCCTCACTATTGCTATTTCTTCAATGATTGTTGAAACAGATACAAGTGGCGCAACATATACATTTATTATGCATGTATGACATTGGAAATATACTTCTGACAAAAAAAAATCTATTCTTTTATTGCAATTTTTTTTCGTTGATACGATTTCTATGTTTTCTTGTATACAAGTAAGTACTCCATAAAGAAAATTTGATATGTTGAAATTGAATTTATGAACTTCAGTATTGGACGGTGAAAATTTTAAATGTGTTTCTTGGATATAGAGAATCATAACATCCATTAAATATTAATCACACACAATTTCATTCACATGAGCATGTAGACTTCACGTATTTGTACTTCCCTATCAATCATTAAAGTATTTGTACTTGCTATCAACTTTTCTATGTACTTTTATTTCCATGATTCTTTATTTCTTAAGCGTTTCATTCTTCTAATACTTCCTTATTTACACAAAAGTTCTTCTATGTTAGCTTTTGAAGAAGATAGAATGATGCCATCATTCTAACATGTGACATTATTATGTAAACTAGTCCATGTGTTAATATGCCACTTGGATCAAATGCAAGTCCATTCAACGTTCAAACCTTTGATTGGTGAATTGTTATAACACAAGCTAGATGTGTCAGAAATTGTTTGCGGACTATAGTTGTAAATCTCTTAATATTACATGCCAATGGTTTTAAAACATGCAATATTGGAGTCCAATAAGATAAAACATTTCCGTCATACATTTCATGATACTTGTTTCTTTGAAGTTTACCGATATTTGGATTTACAAAATATATCCACAACACATCAACATTCTTACTATTCTTCATATATTTTTTGCATATTCCATTGATTCCATTAACGAGGCCATATTATACATTATAGTTTCTTTCATATATATCAACAATAAAATTTCATTTGATAAGGATTCTCAACAATAATCTCATTGTCATCTCATATGCAAAAATCATATTTCCATACTGTGAGATTTTGTCATTTTCCAAAGAACTATTAGCTCTTCATTACATGTGACACAATTTTTTTGTTATGTTTATATACATCTTTGTTTCTATAAAATAGGTATGGAAACAATGGATCCAGTGGAAAATTCCTATAACACTTTGTAATATTCCAAAATTAGCATATAACTAATTGGAATATTGATTTTTTCTTTTGACACCTAGGAGATAAATAAATGGGTAAGGAGGCCCATACATTTCAAAATAGGAATAAAATCCCTCATGATGTAGAAAGGGATCATTATTATGGCTTGATTTCACACCCTCATGTGTGAAAAGGGGCAATTACATGTGGACAAGGTCAAGTTTGACCAAGTCAACAGCGGTGGAATAAGAGGTGGAGATCATCTATGGAGACAACGCAGTGATAGTGGGGGGAAGATTCCTTGGTGGAGGAAACCCTAATGAGTGGGACCCAAGGTGAGAACGCTTCCATTTGTATATAAGGAGGGCAATGCAGCCATAGCAAGCCATGTTATGTTATGGATTATTTATTTTGTGATTTGTGTGACTATTGTGCATTCTTCAGCTGTTTAGTTGAGATTGTTGTGCTGCTTAGCACAAGGTATTCCTGTTTAGGAATTCCATATCCTTTCTTGAGAGGCCTCTTGAGGGAGCTTTCACTTCATTTCTCCACATCCAGGCTTGAGGCCAAGCTACCTCCTTCAGCTACAACGTAGTTTCTGTTTAGAACTGGGTTGTGTTGCAAGGTGTTGTAATGGAGGGTTGATAACACCACTTCCAGAGCTTGTTTTTCAGAGGAGGAAGCATTATTCCCTTGGGAGATCAGTGAGGAAGAATTTGGAGCTTATTTCACTATATTTGGCATCAGGCCAACCATTTTATATCTCCTACAGCGCAGTGTCCCTCTATGACTACATTATTTTAGTGAGCAATTGTAGTGAGGGGTTGCAGTGTTTGATTGGAGGGTGATATCTTCAGCGATTGGATCAAAATTTCACCTGAAGGATCCTTTGGATGAGATTAATTCATCTTATTCATCACCTTCATCCATATCCATCCAGTTCTTGAGTTACAGCTACTACTCAGCCCTAGGGTTGCACTCTGACATTTTGTACTTTTTGGATATTTCAGGAAATCCTTTCTAGATTGTCTTGAAATTATGTTTGGGAGCTTAGATATTTACTTCCGGCATTTATTGAGCCATAAATTTGTAGATTTGTGTATTGACACTTTCCAGCAATAGTTCTACTTGATAAAACTGCGCTGTCATAGCCTTGGGCATTATTTGTGTAGCAGTGTTCTTCATATTTTCATGTACATGTTTTCTTGAGGCTTGTGTTTCCTAAATTGAGTGATTATTTCCTCAAGATCTTGAATAAATTTTGCTGCTATGACATTAATATGATGGTTATATGTTCTTCTCACATTTTATGAGTTGATTTACACTTCTATTTCAATTTTTGTGTTCATATATTGCTGCTTCCCCATTTGGGAATATTACAGTGGTATCAGAGCATAATATTGGCTCAGCATGTGGAATCTCAGCCAATATGCTATCAAGAAGAAAATATGAACAGAAAAGAAAAAAAGAAGACTCCATTCTTTGGACGAAGAAATGAGGAGAGACTTTCAAATTTTCTTTCTCAAACTTTGCAGAGAATTCATGGAGATCTTAAGAAGATGAGGAAGGAGATGTGTAGATAATCCTCAAGAGATTTTGAATCTGAAGCAAACTCTAGATTTTCATATGATGAGTGTGAGCATGCAGCCACAAACTATGATGCACAACGCAGTCATATGCCCAGATTTGCTATGAGAGAGATAGAAGAAGAAGAAATTCCTAGGAGGGAAACTCCTAGTGATTTTCTGCAAGAATATGAATCTCAAACTAAGAAGTTTAGAGATCATATCACTTTTCCAGGGTTTTACAAGATCAAGGTGGAGAGAAGCAAGCAATATGACATGAGTAGATTTTTCCTATCTACTTTTGATGGGTCACCAACATGTTCAGTTAGAACTTGGGTGGAGGAGTTACACACCTATTTTCATCAGCACCAAATTTCTGAAGATGAAGCCATCAAATTTGTAGCGCTGCATTTTTAAGGTAAGGCCTATGCTTGGTGGATATTTGAGTCTTTTTCATTAAGAAATGAAAATATTTCTTCTTATGAAAATTTCACTAAGATATTAGTGGAAAGGTTTGATGGAAAACATTCTGAAACATCATTGGTGGAACCAAACAAACCAAAAAAAACAAAACCTTTGCATATGATGGAGGAACCTATAAACTCAAATCCACTTCAGAAAAATATTGGAGAAGCTCACATCTTGCATACTACTTTGCTAGAGGCAAGATCTATGTCTCATATCCTTGGACAAGAAGGCATCAAGATCCCTTTTTCAAAAGAGGATCCTCTTATTGAGAAGGTGACTCCCATTCATATTGAAGAAGAAGAGAAGTATGGGGGCAACAACACTTTCATCTCTAGAGCACATCTAGCACCTCATGTAGAGATAGATGGAGCAATTACTCCAACAAGAGTGATTCTTGTATCATTGCAGGGAATTCCCCAAGATCTCATATATGGAGGTCAAGGTACAATCAATGAACAACATGATTGTGAAACCATGCAGCTAAAAGGAGGAGGTAGGGAGGATGAAAACATCATTTGATGAGGAGAACACACCCCTATCTATTTCAGAGGGTTGATGCACATAAGAGGGAGTCTAAATTGAGTAGTGAAGGTAGGGACAAGTCTGTCCATTCATATATGCAATCTACTCTTGATCTTGATGTCTCATTGCATGGAGGCATCTCACCGAGGAGACCACTAGATCAACAGATGATGAGGGATGCTTTACATTTGGAGGCACCAATCATTGATTCTAGAGGGGTGAAGACCTTGGGAGAGCTTGATACAACACTGAGAGTCTTGGGTAGACTGAAGGAGAGGAGAGGCATTCTCTCAACATCATCATTAGGCACTCTCATTTCATATTATGCACTGTGGCAGGAGCATCAGGGGAAGGATAACAGCCTTCCAACTTGCATTTTTGGCATGGGAGATGTCAAAGAGGAGGAAAACCATATGACATATGTTCTTTGTGATAAAACATAAACGCTGTCACTATGGAGGATAGATCCATATTGTAAATCCCAGCTGTTGGTGGATTATTCCAAGGATATTTTTACTTGTATGATATTGGATGACCAGTTTCATGAGGAGGGATATTTAGTCATAGATGGGGTCATCTGCTATCATGGTAGGATATTCTTATCTAGAGCTTCCAAGTTCAAGGAGAAGTTACTACAAGCAGCTCATGAGGATTTCCTTTTCAGCCACACTTATTCTATGAGAGCATACCACACCATCATGGAGGGGTACATTTGGGAAGGCTTTGAGGAGGAGATATATCAGCATTTGAGGAAATGCAAGGATCATGTGGAGATGAAGGAGATACATAACTCTTTGTAAGAGTTAACATAGCCACCTCTTTTCTCTTTGAGAAAGAGAGGGGATTCATCTATGAGCCACTCCCTAAGAGGTCTTGGGGAGATGATATATTATGCAGGGCATGCTCACTTTGCATCATACACCATACACTTTCTCCAAAATTATGAGGAGATTGGGGTAGCAAGAAAGTGGTTTGGAAGCCACACATCATGCCATTTTCTGATGCAGTTGAGAGTGAAACTGCGCTGGTTGCATTTGAGGGACCATTTTCCTTCTCCCTTATTACATATGGCAACTAGCATGATGCTAATCATGATTCCATTTGCTGATGTTATCCTTTTTTTTATTGGGATAATGATTGGGAGAGAGACACATTGGCCGGATGTGTCCTTGGGGGAAGAGATTTCCCACACTTTTTGCATTACATGTTCCAAGGGGAGCATGGGAGGTTATATGGCCACTACAGTAAAACACTTGCTTCTTTATGAGGTTGGCCATGGGATTGATTGGATGCCATATGGTGGTGATTTCCTATCCATCACATATGGGATGGTTTGGGCCAGCATGATTCATAACGTTGGAGGGAAGATCTTTAGAGATCTAGTCTTCTTCTTGCCACTTGAGGGAAACATTATTGCAGCCCAAGATCAATAGACACTCTACACTTATCATAAGTGGAGAGGAGGAAAATGTGGGGTAGGCTATTTTTTATACCATGATCAGTTATTTAGCCCACCTACTTTGCAGGAGCCAAAGGTGGAGAAGAATTTTCAGGAGTTGCCATGTTGGGAGGTAACTCATTTCGTATGGATGATAGCTTGGGGATGCAGGATCCACATGGGAATGACGATTCCCAATACATTTCATATCCCATACCTCAAAGGGACCTCTATAAAACACCTTATCGCCTCTTTGATCACTCTACTTATTCATGATGATAACTATTTAGCATGGTTGCATGCTTGGTAGAGGTAATATGAAGATTTATTGATGAGACAACATCTCATTTCTCGGAGGAGTTTATCATATGTGGATGCTACAGTAGGAGGAGGGGAGACTTATCAGTTCTATCCTTGCAGTTTCTTGAGGTAAAGCAACATTTGGGAGGGGAGGGCTGTAATATTCCAAAATTAGCATACAACTAATTGGAATATTGATTTTTTCTTTTGTAACCTAAGAGATAAATAAATGGGTAAGGAGGTCCATACATTTAAAAAATAGGAACAAAATACCTCATGATGTGAAAAGGGATAATTATTATGGTTGGATTTCACACCCTCATGTGTGAAAAGGGGCAATTACATGTGGACAACGTCAAGTTTGACCAAGCCAACAACATTGGAATAAGAGGTGGAGATCATCTATGGAGACAACGCAGTGATAGTGGGAGGAAGATTACTTGGTGGAGGAAACCTTATTGAGTGGGACCCAAGGTGATAAGGCTTCCATTTTTATATAAGGAGGGCAAGGCAACCATAGCAAGACATGTTATGTTATGGATTATTGATTTTCTGGTCTGTGTGACTATTGTGCATTCTTCAGCTGTTTAGTTGAGATTAATGTGCTGCTTAGCACAAGGTATTCCTGTTTAGGAATTCCATATAATTTCTTAAGAGGCCTCTTGAGGGATCTTGCACTTCATTTCTCCACATCTAGGCTTGAGGCCAAGCTACCTCCTTCAGCTACAACACAATTTCTGTTTAGAACTGGGTTGTGGTGTAGGGTGTTGCAGTGGAGGCTTAATAACACCACTTTCGGAGCTTTATTTTTAGAGGAGGAAGCATTATTCCCTTGGGATATCAGTGAGGAAGAATTTGGAGCTGATTTCACTATCTTTGGCATCAGGCCAACCATTTTCTATCTTCTACAGTGCAATGTCCCTCTATGACTGCGTTATTTTAGTGAGCAATTATAGTGAGGGGTTGCAGTGTTTGATTGGAGGGGGATATCTTTAGTGATTGGATCAACGTTTCACCTGAAGGATCCTTTGGATGAGATTCATTCATATTATGCATCATCTTCAACCATCTCCATCTAGTTCTTGAGTTGCAGCTACTACTCAGCCCTAGGGCTTCACTCTGACATTTTGTACTTTTTGGATATTTCAAGAACTCCTTTCCGGATTGTCTTGAAATTTTGTTTGGGAGATTATATCTTTACTCTATAAATTTCTTGAGCCATATATTTGTAGATCTGTGTATTAACACTTCCCAGTAGCATTTCTACTAAATAAACCTGCGCTGTCATAGCCTTGGGCATTATTTGTGTAGCAGTGTTCTTCATATTTTCATGTAAATGTTTTCTTGAGGATTCTGTTGCCTAACTTGAGTGATTATTTCCTCAATATATTGTATACATTTTGTTGCTATGACATCAATATGATGGCTATATGTTCTTCTCACATTTTATGAGCTGATTTACACTACCATTTCAAGTTTTGTGTTCATATATTGCTACTTCCCCATTTGGGAATATTACACATTTATTATTTATATATTTTATGTATTCATCAAATTTCTTGCATTTTGTTAAGTATTTCAACGATTTTTTATATTTTTGATGCATTTTCATTCATAGCATTCGACATTATATTTCTAGAAATCATATACTAGTTTTTCGCCTACTAAAATTGGTTGCTCAAAAATTAAATAACCTTTGATAAGTTGCACTTGGAATAAGTCACCTAAAAATATTACCTCAATATTTCCAAAATGATCATAATTTCGCATAAGCATTTTTCAATATGGTATAGTAATGTTGAACCTATCAAAGATGCCTCATCAATCAACATAACACGAAGTTGTTCCCAATATTTTTTCAATGTATCTAATTTTTCACCTTTAAGTGAAATATATTCCCATTTGTTAAATGGTAAATGGAATGCACAATGCAATGTTATACCACTTGCATTGAATGCTTCCTTCCCTATATATCTTGAGGTGATTCCTTTTAATTGAGTTGGGTCATATCTGAACACGTTATTGTATAAGCGAATTAGAGATTGGAATATTGCTATAACGTTATTGTATAAGCGAATTAGAGATTGGAATATTGCTATAACAATAAATGTTTCTCCAACACCTCCATCACCTGTTACAAGTACATAAAATGGGTCATTTGGATTTTTTTTCTCATCCACTATTTATTTCAATATATTTTCCTATTCCGGGTTAAGAATTCTTATGATTTCATAGAATTGTGTTTCTTCTAGTACTTGTGGTTGTTTTACAAGTTGATAAGGTCTCTCAACAATTGATTTTTCATTTGTAGCCTTTCAAAAATAATGAAAATATGACTCAAAATCGTATTATTGATAACATTTTTCACTCTTTATTTCTTCACATCGAGGTAAATTTATTTCAAACAATTCACTCTCTTTGTTTTCAAGCTCAACAAATGTGCTATTAATATCAGTCAACGTTGTCATTATTTTGTTCGTGAATTTTCACTCGTTACATTTTATGATTTTCTCAAATAAGAAATATGCGTTCTTCCAATTCGAATATTGTTCTTTAAATATGTTCTCGTCAATATGATATGGGACATACACCATTAATATTTCTCTATAATTATTATTAACATCAATGTGTTTATTATAATTTATGTACCCTATAACATATGATCTCTAAACGCCTCCTATTTTTTTTCCTTATAGTGTAAAACATGATGCAAATCCCGCTAAACATACATGCTCAATTTTTTCTGGTCGTGGCACCATAAAAATTGATAATTGATAAACACACTATTTTTTATGAATCATTTGGTTCACATTCTAGGTCTTTTGGTCTCTTTAGTAAAAACATTCAATCATCTATTGTTGAAGTATTAATAAATATACATTTTCTTGAACTAGTATTCAGTGGCATTGACAACACTATAGATACAATGTGTTGTGCATAAACTTGTTTTAAGTTTAACATATATTTTCCAAGTCTTGCAATTATTTCTATGATATCACAATAATTTTTTTGACGCTCACTTCATACATGTTTAAACATCGATGTCATTTTTTTATCTAGCTTTGACATATATGAACTACAATAAGTAGCGATAGCATATTAGTCAAGTACAAATTTACCATCATTATTTTTCACCCCATATTAACAAAATATGTCGAGTAAAGCTATTATTCCATATTTCTGTTGGTTCTCTTTTAAAAAAAAAAATGTTCTACGTTTTAGAGTACACTAAATTGTATGGGTATATTCATATTTGGTTATGCCTATTTTTTCTAGAAAACTATCAAATGTATATGTCTCATCATGTTCCATATGCTCTAGTGCATCACATATTTCTCTTAGATTTTCCTTTGTTTTTTCATTGTCTAATTTTAGAGGCTCAAGTATTTTTGTTCTTTGCATTGGTGGCATTGGAAAATTAAAACTGCAATGCATATGTTATTATTTCCTACAAGTTCTTGAGTGAAAATGACATTGAAAACTTTTCATATTTACAGGTATTTTAGTTGAATCACAAGACAAGTACTCGTTCAAAATTTTTTTCATTTCAGTGTTTGTGCTTCTTCCATAGATGGGAGAGTTCTTAATCCATATCAATCCATGTTCATGTTAGCTTACTTTATTTTGGAATTCTGTTACAAAGAATTAGCCAATGAAATCACCAAAGTACTTGGACCCATATGAAACTAACTAGCATACAAAATTCATTTTTCTTCCATAATATCATACATAGGTAATGGGGCCATTTCTTATCAAGGTATCATTATCATCTTCATCTACTTCATTTTTTAGTCGAGAGTTTTTTTCTCAATGTATTTATTTCAAATCCTTTACTAAAGGCTCCAAGATATGTTTTACACCGCTAAATGAAATAAAGAAAGTGGATGGACCTAACTGTTAGACCATTGCATATAAGTTCTTTTGCAAATGCAAAAAATAGTTTGGTGGTGTCCATATTCATCTAAGATCCATATAGCCAATGTTTGATTCAAGAATGTGTTTCATATTTTCTCTTTATTTAACGTCTTTAGATATTAATTTTTTTTCTTTTAAATTTCCTTATCTTATACTAATAAAAATACAAATGAATACTTGATTGAGGATAATTCACACTCTTTTGTGAAACAAATTCGTTATATGATACACAAAATCATGATCTTGATGCAAACTTCCCGCCTAGCAATATTGTGATATGTAAAGTTTCTTTTCACAATTTCAAACCATTTTTTTTCCATAAAACAATGTGGAAAATCTCATCTCATCTGAATACTTATATTTGAATATGCCCAAAGGCCTATATCCTTCAACCAAATAAATTTTTATTTTATTATTATGAAAATCATAAATACTATACAAATAGCTAAATCCATTTAATAGTGTTTTTGTTACCAACTCTTTATCATAGTAATCATTATCATCTTTGCTTTATGTATCTGCATTTGTCTCACATGCATATGTATCTTTGTTTTGATCAAATATTTGTTTCCAATCTTTTTTTCTAACATTCTCTAGTCTATAGAGTGTAGTTTTACATAATCATCTCAATTCCTTCACGACTTTATGAACACATATTCACACAACAAAAAATATGCTTTTAAAAAATAAATGTGTTTTAATTTCCGTGATCAAAACACTAGATTCATTTATGTCATGGGGAAGTGCAATTTGAATTTGAGATGTGTTAGAAACACTAGTACATTTGGCAGAAATTCTGACACTTTTGACCAAATGTCGGAAATTTTCCCAAATTTTATCAAATTTTCAAATTCCACCCACAACTGTCGCTTTACCAATGTTTGGAGACAAGTGTTTGTATTGCGACACTTAGAGGTAAGTGTCGGTCTTGCGACATTTCTAGAAAAGTGTCGGAATTGCGACGGATTGGAGAAATGTGTCGGTCTTGTGACACTTCGAGCTAAGTGTCGCTATTGCGACGCTGGGGGAAAAGCGTCGGTATTGCGATGTTACAAAAGCTAAGTGTTGCTATTGCGACGTTACAGAGAGCTAAGTGTCGCTATTGTGACGGTTTGGGGGCAAAGCGTCGATATTGCGACGTTACAGAGATTACTGTTGATATTGCGATAGTAAGAAGAAGGCTCGGTATTGCGATAGTTATGTCAAGTGTCGATATTGCCACGTTTATGAGGCAAGTCTTGTTAGTGTTTAGGAACAATCTTAGGGTTTAGGGTTTGGGAGTTATTTTTGGTAATCGTGTCGCGCTGTGTGAGGTCGCCCGACTGGGCGTGTTCGGGTCGGGTCGTTTCGTTCGAGGGCGCCCGTATCAGTTTTGCTAAGTTGTGACTGCTCGAGTGCCTTGTTCACGTTCAAGCAGGCCGTTTGCCATTTTCTCCATTGTGGCATCATTCTGTTGGGTGCGCCGTGTCGCGTTGTGTGAGGTCGCCCGACCGGGCGTGTTCGAGTCGGGTCGGGCCGTTTTGTTCGAGGGCGCCCATAGCAGTTTTGCTAAGTTGTGACCGCCCGAGTGCCTTTTTCACGTTCGAGCTGCCCGTTTTCCATTTTCTCCCTTGTGGCATTGTTCAGTCCGGCACGCCATGTCGCGCCGTGTGAGGTCGCCAGACCGGGTGTGTCCGGGTGGGGCCATTTTGTTTGAGGGCACCCATATCAGTTTTGCTAAGTTGTGACCGCCCAGGTGCCTTGTGCATGTTCGGGTAGCCCATTTTCCATTTTCTCCCTTGTGGCATCATTCATTTAGGCACGCCATGTCGCACCATGTGGCGTCGCCCGACCGGGTGCGTTCGGGTCGGCCCGTTTCATTTGAGGGTGCCAGTATCAGTTTTTCTAATTTGTGACCACCTATGTGCCTTGTGCATGTTCGGGCAGCCCGTTTTCTATTTTCTCCCTTGTGGCATCGTTCGGTTGAGTGCACTATGTCGCGCCATGTGAGGTCTCCCGACCGGGTTCGTTCGGGTTGGGCCATTTCGTTCGAGGGCGCTCGTATCAGTTTTGATAAGTTGTGACCGCCTGGGTGCCTTGTGCACGTTCGGGTGGCCCATTTTCCATTTTCTCCCTTGTGGCATAGTTAATCATTCGGGCACGCCGTGTCGCGCCATGTGAGGTCGTTTGACTAGGTGCGTTCGGGTCGGGCCATTTTGTTCGAGGGCGCACGTATCAGTTTTGCTAAGTTGTGACTGCCCAGGTGCCTTGTGCACATTCAGGTAGCCTGTTTGCCATTTTCTGCCTTGTGGCATCGTTCGGTCGGGTGCACCCTGTCGCGCCGTGTGAGGTCACCCGATCGGGTGCATTCAGGTCAGGTCGTTTCGTTCGAGGGCACCCGTATCAGTTTTACTAAGTTGTGACTGCCCGAGTGCCTTGTACATGTTCGAGCGGCCCGTTTTCCATTTTCTCCCCTATGGCATTGTTTGTCATGTCGCGCCGTGTGAGGTCGCCCGATTGGGTGTGTTCGGGCCAGGTCGTTTCGTTCGAGAGTGCCTGTATCAATTTTGCTAAGTTGTGACCACCTCGGTTCCTTGTGCACATTCGGGCAGCCCGTTTTCCATTTTCTTCCTTGTGGCATTGTTTGGTCGGGCATGCCGTGTCGCGCCGTGTAAGGTCGCTCGACCGGGCGCATTCGGGTCGGGCCATTTCATTCGAGGGCGCCCGTATCAATTTTGTTAAGTTGTGACCACCCAGGTGCCTTGTGCACATTCGGGTGGCCCGTTTGTCATTTTCTCCCTTGTGGCATCATTCAGTCAAGCGCACTGTGTCGCCCCGTGTGAGGTTGCCCGACCGAGCGCATTCGGGCCTAGCCATTTCATTCGAGGGCACCCGTATCAATTTTGTTAAGTTGTGACCACCCGGGTGCCTTGTGCACATTCAAGTAGCCCATTTGTCATTTTCTCCCTTGTGGCATTGTTCGGTCGGGCACACCGTGTCGCGCCATGTGAGGTCGCCCGACCGGGCGCATTCGGGTCAGGTCGGGTCGTTTCGTTTGAGGACTCCCGTATCAATTTTGCTAAGCTGTGACCGCCCGGGTGTCTTGTGCATGTTTGGGCGGCCCGTTTGCTGTTTTCTCCCTTGTGGCATCGTTCAGTCGGGTGTGCCGTGTGAGGTCGCCCGACCGGGCGCGTTCAGGTCGAGTCGGGCCATTTCGTTCGAGGGCGCCTGTATCAGTTTTGCTAAGTTGTGACCGCCCGGGTGCCTTGTGCATGTTCGGGAGGCCCCGTTTGCCATTTTCTCCCTTGCAGCATCGTTCGGTCGGGTGCGCCATGTGAGGTCACCCCATTGGGTGCGTTTGGGTCGGGTCGTTTCATTCGAGGGCGCCCGTATCAGTTTTGATAAGTTGTGACCAACCGGGTGCGGCCTTGTGCACATTTGGGTGGCCCGTTTGCCATTTTCTCCCTTGTCGCATCGTTCGGTCGTTCAACTATCCCTTTCGGGTCGGGTTAGGTTGTGATGTGTGAGGCTGCCCAACGAAACGCATTCGGGTGGCCCGTTTGCCATTTTCTCCCTTGTGGCATCATTCAATCATTCAACTATCCCTTTCGGGTCGGGTTAGGTTGTGCCATGTGAGGTCGCCTAAGGAAACGCGTTAGGGCGTGTCGAGTTGGGTCTGGTCGAGTTGTGTCATGTGAGGCTGCCCAAGGAAACACGTTTGTACAGGTCGGGTTGAGTCATGTACTGATGGCGCTCAAGGAAATGTGTTCGGGCGGGTCGGGTTGGGTCTGGTGATTGGGTCTTGTCATGTGAGGCTGCCCATGGAAACACATTCATACGGGTCAGGTCGAGTCATGTGATGGTGCCCAATTAGCTGGAAACGAGTTTGGGTTAGGTCAGGTCGGTTCGTGCCATATTGTAATTAAGGGCGCCCAAGGAAACATGTTTGGACGGGTCAAGTCGGGTCGGGTCGGGTCAGGTCGTGTTGTTTGAGGCCGCCCAAGGAAACGTGTCCAGGTGGGTCGAGTTGGGTCTGATCAGGTGGTGTCGTGTGAGGCCGCCCAAGGAAACGCGTTCGGGCGGGTCGAGTCAGGTCGGGTTGGGTCGTATGAGGGTGGTCGTATCAAAAATTCTAAGTTGTGACCACCCATGTTTCTTGTGCACGTTTGTGCAATCCCTTTTCCATTTCCTGCCTTGTGTGCCCTTTGTTCAGGCAATTCAAGTCGTGCCGTGTGAGGGGCGCGCCATAAGAAACTTGTTCAGGTCAAATCGTGTGAGGCAGGTCGTATAAAAAATGCTAAGTTGTGACCTCCCATGTACCTTTTGCACGTTCATGTGACCCATTTTTTGCTTTCTCCCTCGTGCCTTCGACGTTTAGGTGGGTCCGGTCGGGTTGGGTCATGTAATGTCGCCCAAGGAAATGCGTTCGGGTCAGGTCAGGTTGGGTCATGTTTTACCATGAGGGCGCCCAAGGAAACATGTTCGAGAGAGTCGGTTCAGGTTGGGTCGTGTGAGGGCGCCCAAGGAACATGTTCGACCGGGTCAGGTCATGTTGGGCCGTGTGAGGTCGCCAGAATGGGCACCTTCGGTTCGGGTCATTTCGTTCGAGGGCACCCGTATCGATTTTGCTAATTTGTGACCGCCCGGGTGCCTTGTGCATGTTCGGGTGGCCCGCTTACTATTTTCTCCCTTGTGGTATTGTTCGGTCGGGCGCATCGTATCACGCCATGCGAGGTCGCCCGACTGGGTGCATTCGGGTTGGGCCGTTTCATTCGAGGGCGCATGTATCAGCTTTGCTAATTTGTGACCGCCCAGGTGCCTTATGCACGTTCAGGCAACATTTTTTTCATTTACTTCCAGATTGTGGCATCGTTTGGTCAAGCGCGTCGTGTCGCGCCGTGTGAGGTCACCCGACAGAGTGTGTTCGGTTTGGGCCATTTTGTTCGAGGGCGCCCGTATCAGTTTTGATAATTTATGATAGCTCGGGTGCCTTGTGCACATTCGAGCGACTCGTTTGCCATTTTCTCCCTTGTGGCATCGTTCGGTTGGGCGTGCCATTTCACGCCGTGCGAGGTCGCCCGACTGGGCACGTTCGGGTCGGGTCGTTTCGTTTGAGGGCGCTCATATCAGTTCTGCTAAGTTGTGACTGCCCGGGTACCTTGTGCATGTTCGGGCGGCCCGTTTGTCATTTTATCCCTTATGGAATCGTTTGGTCGGGCGCGTCATGTCGCACCGTGCGAGGTTGCTCGACCGGGCGTGTTCAGTTTGGTCGTTTTGTGCGAGGGCGCCCGTATCAGTTTTGCTAAGTTGTGACCACCCGGGTGCCTTGTCCACGTTAAATTATTTCTATGTAAAAATATATATAACAAATTATGTATCTAAAAATACTCCATATTGTTTAAACTATAATTCAAACACATACATATAATTAGCTCAAATTTTAATTTAAAATGCAAATTATTTTAATATAATTTCACATTTAAATATATTTTTTCTCATTAATATATAAATATAAATTTATTTTTACATATAATGTTATAATATAGTTTCAAAATAAACATCGCATTAATAATTTCACATTCAAATATATTTTTTAAATAGAGTTTTAATTTACTTTTATATATAAATATAAAATAGAATAAAAATTTTGAAAAATAAATATCTAAATTATTATAGAATTCACACTGCATTTCAAATATATTAACAATTATATTTTAAATATATATATTTTTATATAGTTTTGAAACAAGTTATTAGATTAGTGAATAAAATTAATTACATTAGAATTTTTTCTAATTTCTTTTTTGGTAAATTAATTTCATGAGGTTCACGTGAAATCTCAAGTCAAATTTAAACCAGCTAAACAAAAACTCTAATAATTTCATGAAAATCATCTAAAAAATTATTGAAATATCAAACTTGACAGTAGACCAATATGGGTTAAGTTAGTTTTATGAGGATCATGTTGGAATTTATGTTGTTAATTTTCAAAATCAAACTAGTCGTTATCCTAACGACTAGTTTAGCCAATTCTAAAAAAAAATAAAAATAAAAAAAATAAAAATAAAAAATAATATATATATATATATATATATATATATATATATATATATTATCACAATTAATTAAATAATTACTTAATTAAATAAAACTAGTCGTTATTATTCGATTTTAATTTTCAAAGTCAAACTAGCCATTATCCTAACAACTAGTTTAGCCATAAAATATTCCAAGCTATTAGATCTATATCTTGGTTAATAATATTTTATTATGCACCATTATCAAGGATAACTCAATATTTTATTATAAATAAGATCAGGGTTTTCCATTCATTATTTACCTTTGATCCTTTTATTATGGTCGAACTTTGATCACTTTTATTTTCTTTTTGCTTATTGAGCTCCCATTGAGTTCAAAACGTCTTGGGTTTTCTACACCATTGAGAGAGATAATTTCTAAATATAATTATTATTTTCTTTATAGGATAATTTGCATCAATGGAAGAAAACATTAGAGGTGGAAAAAAAATTCAAAAGGGTGAAAGGGATGATAGTAGAGTTTATTTCCCTTGCAAAAAATGTTGTATGAGAAATAATGTTAGAGTTTTAATAGCAACAACAACAATGCACTGTAGGAAATATAGGCACATTGATGGTGGATCGAATGACTATCATCCCGTGGTAATTAATTATCTATCATCATTTTGATTATATCGTAAAATTTTATATTATTTTAATATTTTTTATATGCGCACTAATGTTTAATGATTAATGTTTGTAATTTTCATAAATGCACAGTTGCCCCCCAACTTCTTGCAGATGATCAACCAGCTTCTAAAGCTAAATAGTAGTAGATTAGATGATGTTGCACCAATATAAGAGAATATTGCAGCAAATATTAGTATTGGAAATGATGTTGTACAAGGTGAAGAACATGAAGTGAATGATGAAGGTAATTTTAATGATCCCATGGAGGTAGATCATGATGACAATAATGAGACAATTAACATGATGGGTGTTGAGTCTCAAAAATGTCTTCCATATTCATACATATTTCCATTATGTCATAACCATTTAGCTCTTATTTCATAACCATTTGACCTAAAACCCTACATCAAGTAACCATTTTCATAAATATATGGGTTAGGATCCTTGTTTTCCAAAGTTATTTATTTTATGTATTTTAAATGAATTTATGATTAGAAACTAGAAAATTAACATAGTTTTATATATCTATATATGTGTTGTGAGTTTTGTGACATGTGTAGGTCAAAAGGAGACTTCTAGAAGACCCTTATGTGGCACTCTAAGGCCAAATTCGAATTTGGTTGGAGAAGATTATGGGATCAAGAGGATATGTGTCTCACTTCCTTGTTGTATTGAAACTCTAAGAGGATATGTGTCTTATCTCTTAGTTGTGTTGAAACTCTAGAAAGACATGTGTCTTATCATTTCCTATTTTGATTGTAACTCTAGAGATGGAGGGAGAGATTCATGGACTCCCATTAATGAGATGTCTCCTCATATTTTGTATAAATAGGAGAAGCTTTCTCCTATCATAAGTAATGAGAAAGTAATGAAAAAGTAGTAGAGAAGTCTTTTGTAACAAAGTTCAATATGGAATGGGATGTAGATTTGTGAGTTCTTTTTAATAGAGAAATTCAGTTCTTTGATGCTGTTTTGATTACAACTTTAAGGAGCTGAAGGACTTCACCAAATTGGTAGCAGAGGGCCCCTGCTATCCAAGGAGGCTTTACATGTTTTCTAGATAAGTTGCTTTCAATTCTGTTTTGTCATATTTCCTTACTTAGATTGCTTTCTGAAATCATAGCTTTTAGCATAATTTTTCATGGCAACCTGGGCATTTGCATATCTTTTGACTAATGACATGGAATCAATATTGTTCTGCTGTTAATTTATTTTTTTCTTAGTTTTGTTTAATTCCAGTATTGCTTTGTTTATTTCAGTCTTGCACATTTTCTTCAGTAGTTAGATTTAGATATATTAAATTTCTCATGTCATTTTCAGTTACCTCCGAAAGCCACAGCTGGACTGATGGTGAGTTGGCAGTATGAAATGTGTAGTTTAGTATTAGTTTCTTTTCTGCAAATCTAGATATATTAAGCTGCTCATAGCATCTTCAGTTGCCTCCGAAAGCCACAGCTGGACTGATGGTGAGGGATTGTATTATGAAATGTATAGTTTAGTATTAGTTTCTTTTCTGCAAATTTAGATATATTAAGCTGCTCATAGCATCTTCAGTTGCCTCCGAAAGCCACAGCTGGACTGATGGTGAGGGATTGTATTATGAAATGTGTAGTTTAGTATTAGTTTCTTTTCTGCAAATTTAGATATATTAAATCATGCATGACATCTTCGATTACTCACGCTTGTTGGGTAATCATTGAGGATTGAATTATGAATGTGTGGTTTGATATTAGTTTACTTTGCGAGTTAGATATCGATTACTCCAAGTGTTTTATGGTTACTTCCGAAAATTATAGGTGGACTAAAACCGAGGGATCGAGAAGACAAGTTGATGTAATTTGTTAGATTTAATTTATTACTGACTTTTAGTTTCTTTCGGCATAGTTTCTTTTGTGTTTGAACGTAATTAAAGAATAGTTTGGTTTCATGCTCACTAGTTCTTGTTTTGATTTATTAGATTAGTAGCACCTTTTTCATTTTCGGTAGCACATTTTCATTTCCTTTCAAGTTTTGTCATTGTATCTTTCAAATTCCTTTTTCGATTTCAAGTTGCTAAATCATTATAAAGGACATCATTGCCTTGAATACCCATAACCATGTGTACTTGTCTTTTAGAATTTCATAAAAATCCAAAAACGACAAAAAGTAAGAGATAGGTTATCTTGCACATATAGTGCGCCACACTTCGTCAGCTTACGAATCCCTGGTTGATAATTTATGTTAGCGATTTAGGACACACTAAATTGACCAAACATTTTGGCGCCGTTGCCGGGGAAGTGTAATTAGGAGACCTTATTTCTTACATCTAAAAAAAAAATTATTAATAATTCTTGAGTATGCTCTCCTCCTGCACTTCGTGTGATCTGGAGGATCAGAAAAAGGATTGTTATGTAAAAAAAATTAATAATTCTTGAGTATGCTCTCCTCTTGCACTTTGTGTGATCTGGAGGATCAGAAAAAGAATTGTTATGTAAAAAAAAAAAAAAAAAAAGAGACAATAAAACTTCATCATTTCAATTGATTCGACAATTTTTTTTTAAAATTATTTCCATGAAAAAAAACTTTGATTTCAATAAAATGTTTTGTTTAATGAATATATATGTGTATTTTTAAATTTTTGAAAATATGACATACATAATTTTATTAAACAAAGCAATTAAAAAAAAATTAAAAATAAAAAAAAAAATAAAAAAAAAATTAAATTGTTTTGTTACTAAGATATATATGTATATTTTTATTTTTGAAAATATATATATAATTTTAATAACAAATCATTTAAAAAAAATAAAAAAATAATAATTCAATAAATTGTTTTGTTTAGTAAATTACATATGTATATTTTTAATTTTAAAAAAAATACAACATGTGTAATTTTATTAACAACAACAAATAAATAAAAAAATCATTTTGTTTAGTAAAATATACATGTGTATTTTTAATTTAAAATATATATATATATATATATATATATATATATATATATATAACATGTGATTTTATTAACCAAACAAAAAAAAACAAAAAAAACAAAAAAACATTTTGTTTAGTAAAATATATGTGTATTTTTAATTTTTAAAAATATAACATATAGTTTTATTAACCGAAAAAAAAATAATAATAAAATTTGAAAAACAAAAACAAAACAAATCAAAAAACAAAGCCATCCTAAGACGATGCAACTCTCCTCGATAAAAAATAAAATCAAGAGGTCCATGGTACATGTCAAAATTGAAGCAAGAGAAGAAGTTAGAAAAGAAGAAGCAGACCAAGTCTCGTGATGCTGCAGAGAAAATGAGCTTTGGGAAGTCGGATGCTTGCAGTCATGAGATTTCAGGGGAGTTATATTCAAGTTGGCACCACAAAAATATCTCAAATCATAATGCAAAATCATTAGTTGATACTAGAACGAGAAAGTGGTCTGTCTCCTTGAAGTACCATTTATTGTCTGGCCATGCCAGAAATGCTTCAAATATCAGAGAAGTGTTTGCAGCTAGCAAGTATATGCAAGATGATTACCAGTAACCTAGAGCAGAAGATGTTCTTGTTGTTTTGCGTAGATTCCAAGAGCTGGATCTTCCTCAGTCTACTTACTTGCCAGGAGATAATGGAAAACCTATCAGTCCTGACAATGGTTAATACGAAACACAATTTTTAACCATGAAAAAGATGATATTTCCATTGCACTCAAGGAGCTGGGATGGTCTGATGCAGATTTGCAGGATGCAGATAGAAAGAGAAGCAAGATGAATTTGGAGGGTGAACTATCAACTCTCGGTGAATCTCAGAAAATAAAAAAAAAACACAGGGAATGAATCTGTTGTTGGTCTTTGAGCGGATGCGAGGTGCTTTTATAAAAGGAGGTTTGTTGCATTAAAGCGTGAAGGCAAGCTTAAAGAGCGAGGAGAAGGTTGTCCTCTTGTTGTACCAGCAGTGAAAGAAGACGGGAGGATCTTGGAGATTCGATGAGGAAGACTCACGAACATTGAAGGATGGTGACGAATGGAGCCCTGTTATAGGGAAGAATAAGAAATCATTAAGACAAATAAGAAAAACGCAAAACAGAGAATTGATTTTGTTACAGCGCACTCAGAAAACGCAACTTTTATTAACACGTCATTTTTAAACACGTTTTCTGATCAAACTAGGATGAATTTTGAAAATCCACGACATGGGTTTTTTTGCTAACGTGCTCAATTAGATAACCCAAAAACCGTTTTAAGAAATTCGTGGCGGTCTGGGAGAAATTCTTGGTTCTTTGAAGGTCATTTTTGTCTGCCGCGTGAGGAAAAACGTTTTTTTTCTGAGTGAAGAATTTGAAAACGGCACTCTGCATTGATAATTCGGTTTCCTGATTTCTAGGAAGAAGAATTCTGATAAAAATCAAACTCTTATCATGGCATTCAATGCACATTCCATTCATTTTTGAATTTAATTCAATTTCGTTTTCTGAATGTTGGATTTCGATGATTCTTCTCTCTTGCATTGTTTGAACGGCTAACATTTCTAACTCTTCGTCTCTAGCTCTTGATATTTATTTCAAATTCGGAATTGTCTTGAGATTTCGAACAAATTGTGTTGCTGGTGTGGGCGGTCGAAGCATTAGATGCTTTAATCCCGGTGGCGGAAGCATCGAATGTTGATGAATACCTATGGCTAATGAGAAGAGCCTCTTACAAAGCTAGTTATAAAGTATTGTGGTAGTACCGAAATTGGTGGTGGTTGTTGCGGGTTCATTGTTACAATCACGGTCCATGCGGCGTTGACCTCGGTATGGGTTGTTCTCTTATTCATCCTTAGCGAGGATGGTAATCACTCTTCCTCGAGATAAGATTGGCATTGTTGAGCTCGCACTTGACCCCGGCCAATTTTTGGTGCTTCAACGACATTATTAAACGCCAACCATTATGATGTTTATTTATTTAGCATCATTCGTTAAAACTTTATTTCAAAGGCCAAAACTAGGATGCTCTTCATTTTGTGCTTTGTATAATTCATTAAAAAAAAAAAAAAAAAAAAAAAAATTCAATAATTTTGAATCAATGAAATAAATAAGTTAATTTGTTCGTTTTTCTGAAGGTATTGAATAATTTTGGATTGATGATGAAGGATGAATGGCTAATTTTTTATTCAAAATTTTTAGCTACAGAAACTGTCGACATTCCGCAGCTAAAGTCCAATTCCGCAGCTGTTATCCAATTCCGCAGCTGAAGTCCGATTCTGCAGCTATTCTCCAATTCCGCACGTGAAAAACCTCATTGTTCAAATCAGCCTAACTTTCTCATACAAAATCAGATTTTGATGATTCAAGTCTCGTTGGAAAGGTCTCAACAAGATCTACACAGTGATAAATCCATCATTAGAGTTTGAAATGGTAAATAATGAAATAAATTGTTGAAAAGAAGAAACATTCAACTTGAGGCACTAAATCCAAAACAGGTATAAATTCTTTTGATTTTTCCTTTGAGAACTTGTTTCATTAATAAAAATTCTTAGTTTTGTGTGTAAATATCATAACTAGAGAGATTGATCACCTCTCTACCTTTGATAATCTTACATTCCATTGCAGAAGAAGTATTAGTTTTTTTTTGCAGGTTCCGAGAGGAAGGACAAATGACTACAAGAGAATGGTGTCTCTCTAAGAGACCAATTTGTTTCATAAGAAGACGATCAGCAACAAAGAGGAGGAAATATGCTGATGAAAAATCAGATCCAAACACTTGAAAAACTTTGAGATACTATTGTCTCCATCACATCCATACCTCATAATAAACCATTCACCTCATTTCACTTCATATTTTCCATTTACATTCACATGCACTTTCCATTTCTTTTTGTCCATTCATAACCCACAAATAAATTCAAGAGGCTCATTCACATGCTTATTTCCCATTGCCATTTCTACTCTCCATTGCCATCTTCCATTTCTTTTCATTTTCATGTCATTTTCATTCCGCAAATAATATAACCCGATGCAAACTATTAGTCCATAGTCCTTTGAGTCTAAGTTCTTTGTAAAAACACCTTGAGGCTTGCATGCCTTAATGGCCTCTTCTCATGGCGACAAACAATATTAATACATTAATGTCTCTTGTTTCGTCGGATCTTCTAAGTGACTGGAAATGTCAACCAAAATCATTCGTACACTAGCAAAGATGTGTTTGGGCATCTTGACTCTCATTGTCATCAATGGTGAGAGTTCTCGTGTTGACTAGTGGCATCCATTAATGGCCACTAAGTCAACAATTTCCTACTATGTTCGACATCAGAACATCTTTTCACATAGTAGGAATTGTGCCAATGAGTTTTGAAAACATGAAGACTATTATTTTCAGCATTTTGGAGTAGATTCAACAAGTTTTAGTAGGAGCAATAAAAAGTCATCTTATCTCTTTATCCATGACTCCTCTTGTTCAGCGACTTGAAGAAGAATATGATCAGAATTTTGAGGCCACCACACATACACAACTCATCCACATTTAAGGTAAGTGAAGGTATGTTGTTTTCTATTTTTTAGTTATGTAATTCATTATAATGCTAAAATTGTAACTTTGGAAAAATTCCTCACTCCCTTTTTTCACATTGTCATATCTTTAGTTGGGGGGAAGGGACATCATTTCATATCCACATGTCATACACTATCACACATTTTCATTTCGTTTCTACCCACATATACTTTCCAACCAACTATTGTTGCAACATGATCCAAAATATTATATGCCTTGCAAATGATCAATTCATTCATGAAGTAATTGATTCTAAATGTTTTCATGAACTTTGATGCAACAAAGAAAATAAAGCATTGTTACACAAGAACCAATGCTTAAAAAAAAAAAAAAAAAAAATGGTTGTCACACAAGAACCAACCATTGAAAAAAAAAAGAAAAAGAAAAATGGTTGTCACACAAGAACCAACCATTGAAAAAAAAAAATGTTGCAATCAAATGTATTATACTTTGCCAAAAAGGAAAATATCAAGAAGCAAAGTTTGGAATGAATCTATATGAGTCAAAACTCATAAAATATCAACTCATGGACAAATGAATCATTGCAATAGTTGCATGAGGACATGCAACAACTTCAGTTGGGGGGTATGTTGAGTCTCAAAAATGTCTTCCATATTCATACATATTTCCATTATGTCATAACCATTTAGCTCTTATTTCATAACCATTTGACCTAAAACCCTACATCAAGTAACCATTTTCATAAATATATGGGTTAGGATCCTTGTTTTCCAGAGTTATTTATTTTATGTATTTTAAGTGAATTTATGATTAGAAACTAGAAAATTAACATAGTTTCATATATCTATATATGTGTTATGAGTTTTGTGACATGTGTAGGTCAAAAGGAGACTTCTAGAAGACCCATATGTGGCACTCTAAGGCCAAATTCGAATTTGGTTGGAGAAGATTATGGGATCAAGAAGATATGTGTCTCACTTCCTTGTTGTATTGAAACTCTAAGAGGATATGTGTCTCATCTCTTAGTTGTGTTGAAACTCTAGAAATACATGTGTCTTATCATTTCCTATTTTGATTGTAACTCTAGAGATGGAGGGAGAGATTCATGGACTCCCATTAATGAGATGTCTCCTCATATTTTGTATAAATAGGAGAAGCTTTCCCCTATCATAGGTAATGAGAAAGTAATGAGGAAGTAATGATGAAGTAGATTTGTAACAAAGTTCAAGATGGAATGGGATGTAGATTTATGAGTTTTTGAATAAAGAAGCTTAGTTCTTTGATGCTATTGTGATATTATCTTTAAGGAGGTGAAGGACTTCACCAAATTGGTAGCAGAGGGCCCCTGCTATCCAAGGAGGCTTTTACATGTTTTCTAGATAAGTTGCTTTCAATTCTGTTTTGTCATATTTCTTTACTTAGATTGCTTTTTGAAATCATAGCTTTTAGCATAATTTTTCATGGCAGCTCGGGCATTTGCATATCTTTTGACTAATGACATGGAATCAATATTGTTCTGCTGTTAATTTATTTTTTTCTTAGTTTTTGTTTAATTCCGGTATTGCTTTGTTTATTTCAGTCTTGCACATTTGTTTCAGTAGTTAGATTTAGATATATTAAATTGCTCATGTCATTTTCAGTTACCTCCGAAAGCCACAGCTGGACTGATGGTGAGGGATTGAAGTATGAGTGTGTAGTTTGATATTAGTTTCCTTTATGCAAGTTAGATATATTAAATTGCTCATAACATCTTCAGTTGCCTCCGAAAGCCACAGCTGGACTGATGGTGAGGGATTGAATTATGGATGTGTAGTTTGATATTAGTTTTCTTTCTGCAAGTTAGATATATTAAATTGCTCATAACATCTTCAGTTGCCTCCGAAAGCCACAGCTGGACTGATGGTGAGGGATTGAATTATGGATGTGTAGTTTGATATTAGTTACCTTTCTGCAAGTTAGAAATATTAAATTGTGCATGACATCTTCAGTTACCTCCGAAAGCCACAGCTGGACTGATGGTGAGGGATTGAATTATGAATGTGTGGTTTGATATTAGTTTACTTTCTGCAAGTTAGATATCAGTTACTCAAGTTGTTTATGGTTACTTCCGAAAATCATAGCTAGACTAATGATGAGGGATCGGAAGACAAGTTGATGTAATTTGATTTAGATTTACTTTATTGCAACTTTTGGATTTCTTTCAGCATAGTTTCTTTTGTGTTTAGACAACAGCAAGAATAGTTTGGTTTCATGCTCACTAGTTCACTGTTTTGATTTATTAGATTAGTAGCACCTTTTTCATTTCAGTAGCACATTTTCATTTCCTTTCAAGTTTTGTCATTGTATGTTTCAAATTCCTTTTTCAGTTTCAAGTTGGTAAATCATTATAAAGGACATCATTGCCTTGAATATCCATAACCATGCTTGTCTTTTAGAATTTCATAAAAATCCAAAAACGACAAAAAGTAAGAGATAGGTTATCTTGCACATATAGTGCGCCACACTTCGTCAGCTTACGAATCCCTGGTTGATAATTTATGTTAGCAATTTAGGACACACTAAATTGACCAAACAATGGGACAATTAAAATTCTCCAAGACTTGTATGGTGAGTCAGATGATGATGGTGGAGATAGTGACGGTATTTATGATGTACCTCTGATTGAAAGGTAAAGTGAACGACTTTTTGAACACTCAAATGAAACTCTTCTCTTTGCTACATTGTTGCTGGTGAACTTAAAGGTTATGAATAATTTGTCGAACAAATGTATGACATGACTCCTAAGGTATGCAATATGTATATATGATCACATATATGTAAATGTTGATTATTTTCCCTTTTTTTAGTTGCAATAAATGTGTAAAATAATAATTTAATACTAGTTTAATATATATATGATTAATAATCTTTACATTAACTAGTTTTTTTTTATGTTGTAGATTGTTGGGTGAATATTTGTTACCATCACCAAATACTTTACCTCGAACATATCGAGATCTACGTGCTATTATGAAACACTTTGGAATGGAATATAACACTATAGATTCATGTCCTAAAGATGATATTATATATTACGGAGAACATGCATCGAAAACAGAATGTCCAAAATGTGGTACCAGTAGATATCGAACATATCAACTAACCAAAAAGGTGCCTCAAAAGGTTCTTCGTCATATTCCCATAATTCCACATTTGCAGCGAATGTTTAGGTGTAAGAGCATAGCACAGTTTATGGATTACCATTCGAAGAATATAAGTGGAGATGGTGTTCTTCGAATGCTTGCAAATGGTTCTGAGTTTAGAGAAATCGAGGAAAAATATGTAGATTTTAAAAATGAACCTCGTAATGTCAGGCTTTCATTGGCAGCTTGGTGTTAATCCATTCGGAGAGCTTAGATCTACTTACTTAGTGTGGCCTATTTTTGTTATCAATAATAACATTCCTCCTTGGATGTCAATAAAGAGGGAGCACATAATGTTGACTATTATTATTCCAGGTATTTGATACATTATTTTTTCGAATGTAACATTTTCATTTCTCTCGTTGTTTGCATAAATATATATTTTATTTATTTACTTACTTATATATACATATATCATGGTAGTAAGTATTATGTACCGTAATTTTGAACAATTAGGTAAGTACCAAGTTAAAGATATGAATGTATATATTGAGCCTCTTATCGATGAGCTATTAAAGTTATGGCATGGCATCACTATGTATGACATCACTAAACCAATCAAGCAGAAGAGATTTCAATGTTGTGGAATGCTTGTATGGAAAATTCATGATGCCCCAGGACTAACACATGTTTGTGGTATGTAATATTTCGTTGCACTTTAATATAATACATAATTATCTAAATTAGATATACCATATTGTATGTTTTAAAAATGATCTCATAGTATAATTGTTATTGATCCATATATTGCAGGTCTTCAAACAAAGGGTAGATTTGCATGTCCAGTTTGTGGCCCTGAGATGAAGTATCGTCATTTGCCAGACTTAGGAAAGATGGTGTTTGATGAGTTTAGGCACTTCCTCTCTAGGAACCATAAGTATCATACTACCGAAAAACATCTTTTCAATGATAAATAAGAAATTGAATTAAAACCACGAAGAATGACATGTCGGTTATAGAAGTTGGAATATAAAAGAATTAATAATCGTCAAGCAGCTAGTACGTAATTTGTCTATATATATATATATATATAAATTGTTTATGTAATGTTTGGAATTTTTGTTTTAACTAATGAATTTATTTTATTGTATTTTATAATTATTGTTCTGATTTATTTTATTCTTTGATATCAAGGTCGTCATCGCGGTGAATGTACTAATATTGTAGTTCCACCTGGAATGAAATGTTATCCTTCTCAATTCGCGAGATTTCCCTACTATGAGGACCTAAAAATAGATCATTTGTTTGATACAATGCATGTCAGGAAGAATGTGACAGAAACGTTATGGAAAATCATATATGGTGCACATGATAGAGATAAAATTGAAAAAATTTGTGTTGACATTGAGAAATCGAATCATGCAATGAAAAGTGTGATCGATAGATCAAATAACAATGGAGGTCGAAATTATAATAATATTCCATGGTTATTAACAGAACAACAAAGCAATGATGTAAAAGAGGTTGTTAGAAGAATTAAATTTCCAACAGGTTTTGCTTCAAACATAAATAATATCTTAATGAAGAAAGGTGACTTCAGTGGGGTGAAAACACATGATTAGCATGCCTTTGTTAAGGTAATTTTTTGGTATACATTTTTGTATGTTATGCTTGAATACATCTTTTAAATTTTCCTTTTTTTTGTTTAATTTGGAAACCAATAATGATTCATTTTTTATTGTTATAGTATGTTCTACCTGTATCTCTCCCAAATGACTTCAACAACAATGTCAAACAAGTTATATATGGTCTTAGTAAATACATGAGGTAAGTAGTTTTGATTTATACGCAAAATCTAATTGCTACAATTTCTTTTTGTACTTAATGACATGATGTATTAATTTACTTGTAATGAAATATATATTATGTTTCATTGAAATAACCTTGCGTAATGATTTGAAAATGGTTGTCATTGAAAGAAATCCATAAAGATGAAATAAAGTATTGGAAGAGAGAAATTCCTTGGCTAATGTTTGAAATGCAAAAGTATCTACCTCAAAAAAATTTCAATGCACAAGAACACTACTTGATACACCAAGTTGAGGAGATTGAAATGTGTGGACCAGTACACACAAGGTCAATGTGGATGGTCGAGAGGCACCTGAAATCCTTGAAGGCTTTGGTTAGAAAAAGAGCACGACCTGAGGGTTATATGGTGGATGGATATGTGGTATATGAATCCATGGTGTATATTAGTCATTATATTCCTATATTAGCTGCGCTAGCTATGAAGGCGGTGGATTGCATTTGGGATGTGAACTCCATCAAAAAATTTGAAGTGGAGCACCTATTGGGAAAAGGTAGAATGAAGAAAGTGAGAGGTAAAAGATTTATTATGTATAATACATATAATGTTTCATTTTTTTACATCATGTATATGATCATTATATTCATTTAGGTCTTATTCTTTTATATTTTATTAATTAATATAATTTACCATGGTTATAAGTTATATTTAATATTGGTGAATTATTGTTTTTTTATTCAGGTGGTCAAGATTATGAGGCACTACTTTATACATTGCAAAAAATCTTGAGTGGATGAGTGAATGGATTGAAACATGTAAATCACGTAACGACGGTAGGTTATCATGGCAACAACTATCTGAATTGGTTGGAGAAGCATATCATAGTGGAGATGGAAACGTTATGAACAGGGAAAATGGTTTAGCATATGGTTTAAAAGATAGAAAGGTAAGTAATTAATTCACCTATTTTATTCATTACTTATTTTATATTATATTTATAATGTGACAACAAGTTTGATTTTTCAGATAATTTTCAAGCTGTGTAAATTATATGATTAATTATTAATTGAGAATGCATCTTTTTCATGTTTGGCATATTGCAGTTGAAACACCACAAGGCTATGTGGTCAAATGGTCGTAAATTTCGCGTTAAACAGTTGGATGATAACAAGGAAACTTCTGATAGTGGGATAACTTTAGTATTTCAGGTCACTAATGTTTCCTCCAGGAGTGATAGACATCCTCGAGAATCCGAAAATAGATATTATACGTTTTTAGATGATATAGTTGAGTGTGACTTTAATTCCTTCAAAATATTTTTGTTCGACGTAAAATGGTATAGGCTACGAATGAATGTACGTGATGATGATAGAACACTTATTCAACATGAAAATGGATTTCCAATGGTTAAAACATCGCATTTTGAAGCAGGAAAATATTGCTATGTTTTTCCAAGCCAATGCGAACAAGTCTTTGACTCAGAGGTTCTAGGTGAGAACGAATGGTCATTTGATATTAGATATGATCCAAGAGGAAGGCCAATAGAGTATACTGTAGATGAAGAAGATGATATTGATTAAGAAGAAGATGATGCAGTGGCAGATGAGCAGGAAGATGCATTGACAGACGAAGAAGATATATTAGAAGATGAACCAGGAATAGGAGATGAGGCAAAAATTATTGATGATGATGTCGATGAGGATATTATTAAAAATGACATAATTGATGATGATGATGACATGGTCGATCATTTCAACACCGTTTCTAAATCAGATGTTGGTATAGATTTCGATTAGTTGGATGAATATCAAGAAGATACAGAAGAAGAATATTGATACAGATGTTATGTTCGAGTATGAGTTGGTATGTTATAACTTTATATTTTAATATGTAGGAATTATTGTCTTTAAATAATTTACTAATTATGTGGGTTTGTTGCATGTTTTTTATTATTTCAAACCAATAAATAATGGCCTTACTATTGTACAAGCTAAGCTAAAATTATGTAGTTATACAAACACATATTGAAAATTTTGTTTACGACCTTAATTAATTTTTGGTTTGTTTGTATTCTATTTCATAGATTGGGTATTGGGAAAGTGAGAGTGATGTGAGGGGGATGAGAAGGGACATATGAGATTCCACCTTCACGTGGTTGGCCCTGGTTAGTACAGAATAAATTATTCTTGAAACCAAGAGAAGCTCATTCATCTTTATTTAATTTTCATTATCATAAATGTAATCATTGGTGTCTTATTATTGCAGCACCAAAATTGCTGAAATTGTTAGAAAACATTAAAAGTGCATTTCTTTTAGGAATTTTCCAATGAGGCCATAATAATTTTGTTCGGATGACCATTTTCTTGCAGCCGTGTCATTTTGTTTTAGGGCACCCGCCGAAACGCGTTCAGGTCGGGTCGTTTCGTTTGAGGGCACCTGCCCAAACTCATTCGTGTCGGGTCATTTCGTTTGAGGGCGGCCATATCAAATTTGCTAAGTTGTGACCGTACAAGTGCCTTGTGAATGTTCATGCAACCCATTTGTCGTTTGCTCGCTTGTGCCTTCGTTCGTTCGGGCACCCCGTGTCATTTCATTTGAGGGCGCCTTCCCAAACCCGTTCGGGTCGGGTCATTTCGTTTGAGGGTGGCCGTATAAAATTTTCTAAGTTGTGACCGCTTGGGTGCCTTGTGCATGTTCATGCAGCCCGTTTGCTGTTTCGTTTGAGGGTGCCTGCCCAAACCCGTTCGGGTTGGGTCATTTCGGTTGAGGGCACCTACCCAAACGCGTTCGAATCTAGTCGTTTTGGTTAAGGGCGCTCGCCCAAACGCGTTTGGGTCGGGTCATTTCGGTTGAGGGTGGGAATATCAAATTTGCTAAGTTGTGACCACATTGGTGCCTTCATGTGCACGTTTGTGCAACTTGTTTTTCGTTTTCTTTCTTGTGCCTTCATTCGGTAGGGTGCACCGTGTGATCAGGGCACCCACCCAAACGTGTTCGGGTCGGGTCGAGTCGTTTCGTTTGAGGGTGGCCCTATCAAATTTGCTAAGTTGTGACTACATGAGTGCCTTCTGCACGTTCGTGCGGCCTGTTTGTCATTTTATCGCTTGTGCCTTCGACGTTCGGTTGGGTGCGCCGTGTCGTTTCGTTTGAGGGTGCCCGCCCAAACCTGTTCGGGTCAGGTCATTTTGTTTGAGGGCGGTCGTATCAAATTTGCTAAGTTGTGACCATATGGGTGCCTTGTGCACGTTCATGCGGCCCATTTTCCATTTCGTTTGAGGGCACCCGCAAAAACCCATTCGGGTCGGGTCGTTTCGGTTGAGGGCACCTGCCCAAATGTGTTCAGGTCAGGTCGTTTTGTTTGAGGGTGCTCGCCCAAATGCGTTTGGGTCAGGTCGTTTCGGTTGAGGGTGGCCATATCAAATTTTCTAAGTTGTGATCGCATTGGTGCCTTGTGCACATTCGTGCAGCCCATTTTTCATTTGCTCTCTTGTGCCTTCATTTGGTCGAGCACGCCATGTGATCAGGGCGCTCGCCCAAACATGTTTGAGTCGGGTCAGGTCATTTCGTTTGAGGGTGGCCATTTCAAATTTGCTAAGTTGTGACCGCACGAGTGCCTTGTGCATGTTCGTGCAGTCCATTTTTTATTTGCTCGCTTGTGCCTTCGTTCGGTTGGGCGCGCCCACGTGTCATTTCGTTTGACGGCGCCCGCCCAAACCTGTTCAGGTCGTGTCATTTCGTTTGAGGGCAGTCATATCAAATTTTCTAAGTTGTGACCACATGGGTGCCTTATGCATGTTCATGTGGCCCGTTTTCCGTTTCATTTTAGGGTGCCCACCCAAACCCGTTCAGGTCGGGTCATTTCGGTTGAGGGTGTCTGCCCAAATACGTTCGGGTCAGGTCGTTTCAGTTAAGGGCGCCTGCCCAAACACGTTTAGGTCAGGTCATTTTGTTTGAGGGCGGTCGTATCAAATTTGCTAAGTTGTGCCCATATGGGTGCCTTGGGCATGTTCGTGCGTCCCGTTTTCCATTTTCTCTCTTGTGCCTTCGTTCGGTCAGGCGCACTGTGTGAAGGCGCCCGCCCAAACGCGTTTGGGTTGGGTCAAGTCATTTCATCTGAGGGCGGTCGTAACAAATTTTCTAAGTTGTGACTGCACGAGTGCCTTGTGCACGTTCATGCAACTCATTTTTCATTTGCTCGCTTGTGCCTTTGTTTGGTCGGGTGCGTCGTGTCGTTTCGTTTGAGGGCGCCATCCCAAACCCGTTATATGACGAAATTTTCATGTTTATCTTTTTCCTGCATGAAGGATGCACTTGGTTTTTATGACCAAGTTGGGCAGACTTCACCCTTCCACAAAATTATTCACTTCTATCAAATTCGCAATGTTGAATTCCTCTGATACTATAATGATTTAATGGAATAAAAACTTATCACTATGACATGTTGTACTTCATAAGAGACTACTAAGAATCTTAAGTATGGTAAATCCACCTTCACCTGTCATTTGAACATAGAGCAGAGTTATCTTAATCATCAATTTTATAGATAATAGACATTTGAGCCCTTTTTAACCCTTAGGGCCTTTTTAACCCTTAGGGATGATTAATTAAATATTTATGAATCTTAATATTTATAAATTAATATTTATCAATCTTAATATTTATAAATTATTTAATTTTCTATTTGTCACTTCAAAATTTTATTATGAAAACCATTTTAAATTCATTTTTTTTCTTTTATTGTTTGTTCATTTAATATTTTAAAAAGTTTGTTTGTTCATTTAATATTTTGAAAAGTTTGTTTGTTCCGTAGAGTCCGTTCGTGCTTCAAACCTCCGACCACAGCCAGTTGGTTGCTTTGACACCATTGATCTTGTAACATCTAATCCTATGGTGTAGAGAGGCCGACGGATAATAAGGGTTTCTTCCTGGCCATCTCTTTCAGTATTTCGTGTTATTCCACTCAGTTGGATGTCAAGGGTTCTGGAGCTGGTACTGGAGGGTTGCTTCTACGGTTAGTTTCACTAGCTCAGTCATGGCCTTCCCTGTTTCTGAAACTCATTATCGTGAATCCCATGTCACATTTTGCCTAAATTTTGCTATCTTTCGATGAGGGTTTACAAGACAGGGTCCCCTTCAGTTTTCTGGTATCTCAATTCCTCCTTCCACTGGAGTACTTCTACGACGACTTCAACAACCTACAGTAACTCAGCATGGTAAGAACAGGTAATCCAGAGAAAACCTTATGCCCTAGTATTTTTTATCTTCAAAACCAATTCGGATCAGAGACTGATATCTCTAGGTTTTTCAAAGCATGATCAAACTCTTCGATTGAGGTAGTGAGGAAGAAGAAATACTCAACCTGAAAATGCCCTGCAACCCTACCCTCTATTTCCTTCCATTTCATGCTTGAAAGTACAGGTTATAAAAATCATCTTCTTATCTAATTCAGAGTTTCAGTAAAAAATTCATGGACAAGGCTGTAAAGCATGTGATTCTCCTCAACTTCATTAGATAACACGCAAAAACCCTGTCTATTTTCTTCCATCTTTGCCTTGACTGTACAATAAAACAGATAAAATCTCATCCTGTTTTCTAATTGAGCATTTTAATATGGCATTTGTACATAAGGTAGTAAAGCATTGAATTCTCCTCATCTCCATTTGATAGTGCACAGAGCCTTGATTCACGGTCTATTTTCTTCCATCTTTCTCCCTGACAGTAAACTAGGGAAAATTAAATCCTCTTGTCTAATTGAGCATTTCAGTCTGACATTTGTACATAAGACTGTAAAGCATGTGATTCTCTTCAAATTCATTACATAGCACACACAGGCCTCTTTCATGGGTTATTTAGTTATTTTCTTTTATCCTCTTGTTTGACAACAACCTTTATGCACCCCTGAGAAATCTTGTTGGAACATTGAAGTGACAGGTTCCTACCTGGTTTCAGGCAGGAAACCTATCACCTCAGGTCTGCTTCCTGTGATAATAATTTTTAAAGACTTGCCCCTGTTTCACTGCAAAACAAGCTCGCTGATTTGATGAATCTTTGAAGGATTTTTTTGTTACTCTGTCTAGGTGATCATTAGACTTGTTACTTTGTTCAAGTGATAATTGATTTATAATACTTTGATTTTATTTTCTGGTTCATTCTTTAGATTCTTTGGAGGTGATCATTGAAATCATTTTTCTGCATTGGTGATTTTTGAATTAATGTTTTCATAGAATTTTACTTCATTTCCAGGTTTTAATTTCTTGGTTTTCTACTATTTTTATCATTTCCACTTTGTTTCCAAAAACATATCTGGGGGTAAATAAATTTCTTCAATCCCTCTTTCTTAATTCCCTCGATATGTTTCCAATGGAAAACTATGCTTTTATTATTGAAATCATTGTTAGGTGATTTTTGAAGTAATAATTTCGTAGAATTTTATTTTATTTCTAAGTTCTTTAAATTTTCTATAATTATTTTCACTATGTTTAAAGCCCTAGGGGGGCTTCCTTATCCTTAAAATGATGAGGAAAATAAGCGAAGTAGAGGTGAAAAGAAAGATGATTTGTTGAGTTAGGGGTGACTGCCAAGGATTTAGGACCCGTGTCTAGCTATTGGGAGAACTGGAGTCAAAAATACCTTGATTTGATAGCTTCGTTGTTGAAGGAGTCCTAGAGGTAGCTTTGGTAGCCATAATGAGACAATTACAGGAAAAATACACAGCTACTCTAGAAGTTTATACTTCGTTTGGCAATAATTAATGGAATTTTAAGGATGCAATATGTAAAATAACCTCTCGGAACATTCATTCATTATCCTATCCTTGAATAACACATACAAAATTTCAAATAACTTCAATGCTCTACCAAAATTTCATTAATTAAGGCACATTACAAACCATAAGACAAGATTCCATGCATTAGACATTCAGTAGATTAGAAATATAGCATTAAAAAGCACTTACAAGATAATGAAGAATATATCCATCCACATAAATGCAACAAGAAGCTCAAGAGAGATAGCGAAATTTTCCAAATTTCAAAATGTATTTAATCCACCCCATAAGTAGACAAACAATGTTTGGAATTGTTCTAATGGAAAACAGTGTTTGGAATTGATATGCTCATACAAAATCAAAATTCAAGCTCTTCAATCTGGGGAGGTAATACATTAATCTTGGTTTTATATGGGTTTTTTCGATGTGTCAATCATTGCATCAACCAATTGCACTATTACACAAAAATTTTTAATATGTTACATGCTATTACTATAAACCTGCAACCTTAGGTGAGATTTTTTTTCAGCTCTGGGAAGGCTTGCTAGTGCTGCTATTTATTCCTTTCCCAGCACACACATGCATGTTACCAGTGAAGGTTCATCAACCAATTGTGCCTCTTCTTGTTCTTGATAAATTGTACATGGTAATACCTCTTGGCTATAAGTTATAACACATTTCCATGGGGTTTCTGAGAAATTTCAATCAACCAACCTGCACTGAAATTGTTAATTGTTTTCTGTTGGAATTTGGATGTTCTCTGCATTCCTCCTTTATTCTTCGAGTACTGGGTAATGAGGTGGTTTCAATACCATTTTTTTACTGTCTAAACACACCATTTCAGACACATCTTTGGATTTGGACCAATTATCTTCATAATTGCAGCAAATTTTCCTTCCTGAGAGAGCACAAGACAAGCCAATGTATAAACAATTGATGATAACTATCTGACCCTTTTTGTTCAGTTTTTTCGTTGTGTTCTCGTCTGTTAATATATCATTGTACAATTATAACTTTCATCCAACCATAGTTGGTTATTTGTTTCTCTGTAATCAACTGAATTCATTATAGATAGTTACCATAATAGATCATAACAAGTCCTCACTCTTAATCAAGGACACACCTAGGTGGGGATGACTCCAGTGAGTTGACCCCTTGGTAGAGTACTCTATATCAGCTTTGGAAAGGTATACAACAATATTGGTAGAGTATCTCAAGGTCTTGTTGAGTTTGCTCATATCGGTCCTTTTCCCAAAGAATTAATGCTCATGACAACTCTGGTTGTGATGCATTAAATTATTTGTCATGTAAATTGACAAAATGTTTTAGATGTTGTTAAATTTTGGACTATGTCTGCATGTCTCTTAATGCAGTATTTAGTAGAAAACAATGTCCTGAAATCTTTTCTAGCAAGTTTTTTAGTAAATGACAAAATTATTACTGAGTTGGAAATAATTCTTATAGTTATTCAGAAACCTTTTTGTAAACTTTCATATTGTCTGGGAAAGGTTTCCAATAAGTCAGTAAGTATACTACCATTTAGCTGACCCCGGTTTGAACTACAAACAGATTTGAATTAGAATTATATATAACCTTAATAGATGAAGCGAGCC
The DNA here is from genome assembly GCA_034641835.2 of Pinus albicaulis. NCBI lineage: Eukaryota > Viridiplantae > Streptophyta > Pinopsida > Pinales > Pinaceae > Pinus > Pinus albicaulis. Next base: position 391,164,902 of record CM076577.1, read on the forward strand.
TATTACTTCTTGATGTGCACCACTTTAAATATCTGCCTCTCTGTATGTGGTCAAATATGACTAGATCAATACATCCCTTCATGACAGTAGCTTTATTCACTTTTGTAAAAGTTCATCCAGGCCGTGAATTCCTTCCGTGTGAAAGTTTCAATGATAGAAGAACATATTGTTATTTGTCTTTTCCAGGAAGGTAATGGCAACATATACTATTAGTTGAACATTATGCATCTTGAGTTGGAAAGTTGGCCCAAATAATAAGTAGATTTGTATACAAAATTCCAGCTGACCTAGTTTTCAATTACTAAAATAATATCCAGATATTTATATAAAGAAAGCCATCACATTTTCTTAATTTGTATGCCTCTATATTGGATTCTCTCACTCTAGTAAATAATGACTACAATAATGCCATTTCTGCTTTATATGATTGTTACTTCCCACCTTTCTATGCTTGCTTATTTAGTGACTTGTTTGAGCATGAAAAATTCAATCACATACACACGATTATTATGTAACAATTTTTTTCTTTCTTCATGTTTGATAGGCACAACGGCACAAATAATACCGGGACAAAATCCTTAAGAACTATCAGGTTGGTCAGGAACCTTTTTTGCTATTTCTCACATGTTACTTTGGTTTAGCTAGTAATAAGTCTCTTGTATTTGAAAAGATTGTCTTTTATAGAACTTAAAGCTTTGGTTATAATACTTTTCTTCTGAATTACACACCTGATACATGTATGAAAAACCTACATATTGTGAGATTACTAACACGAAAAGGTAACAAGATTCACTAGGAAACTCAACTTATTACTAGCAAATTAAGTTATAAGGTGCATTATAACTTACATTTATCATCAGAGTTATGTGGTTATAGAAGTTCAGTAGATAAATTACCGACATTTATGACTAAAAGGGAGATTCTCATAATGTATGAAATCACTCCAACAATAGTAAATTTATTAGTCAGAATATTTCCTGTGCATATATTTTACATATTTCCAACAATGATATCAGAGTGAGAATACTCAAATCACATTGTTAGTTCAGAAAACCAATTTTGAATAGAGAGAAGCTAAAGAGAAGTTTAAATGTTTCCCTGAGTTGGATATTGGCATTATTATTAGGCAAAAGTTATTTTTTGGAAAATAAAGTCAAGGAAATGAACTTTTGTGAATAGAAAATACTTGCAAACTTTCAAAGAATTGAACAACCCATCATGCATTAATATGACCTAGAAGTCTGACATCAATATGACCTTTCAGCATTAGCCATGGTCTTAAACACAGAGCTGACAATTGCAATACTTACCGGTAGACCAATTATTACTTGCAAGGGAGGAGGAAACCCGCCAAAATGCAATCACAGGTTTTCATTTACATGTGACATACAAATCTGATACATCATAGAAGGTGATGCAACCGAGACACAATTCATTCATAGCCACGTGGGCCCTAGCATATAGCCATTTATAATTTTAAAAAATAGACACAGAAACCAAGAGCATACATTTGCAGATAATATATGCACAGTCTGCTTAGACAACACGCACAGATTTTTTGGAAGATTAGTTTTTAAAAAAATGCATGATAACATTATTATTTTTAGCATAAGCTCTAAGACGTCCAACAGAAATTTGAGAAGCACAGATTTGAAGGTATATTTCTATCTTGATTTTCTTTTTTAAATGCAAGCAACAAAATCATCTATTGAAAAATTCCATGGACTTAGCTTTCACACTTGGAAATCAAAGCTTCAACTTTGTTTAATGGAAATAAGTCCATGAGAAGTATAAATTTGCGTAGAAAAGTAACCCACAGGGGAAAGTAAATTAGTTCAATGGTAGAATAAAGGCAATAGGACAATTGTCCTTATTCATTTGGGATTATCAAACAACCTGTCACAGCATCTAGATTCGAAGAAATCCAACAATGATATCCTCAAATCACTAGGAAAATTGTTTGGTAGTAACAAAATGCAATATTGTACATAAACAAGAAGTCTTCAGTTTGCAAATGTCATGTGATGAAAGTATGACATAGAATATGTAGACAATTTGAGGTTGTTTTTGTCACAATTAGCAGAAGTTGTAGTCAATGTCGAAGAGGGACACAAATGTTGTAATATATTCTTTCATATTAGCTTCTGGTTGCTCCAAAATTGTTTTCACCTATCAAGGGGAGCACTTCGTGTGATGTGGAGGGATGCACTATTACATGAAATTGTTTAAAGAGGCTGCAGTTTGTGTAAAGTTCTTAGCAACATCTGGCACACCAAATAATGCTGGCATCCCAAGCCATTCTACTTTCAAAGCTCCTCTGATAATTAATAACCCCAGCAACACTAAAATGTTAGATGTTTAGGTCAACAATCATCAGTCAACAATTTCAAAACAAGGAATGAATATTAGTGTACCATTTTCCATCCAAAAGCAACAGTTTCCAATAGTATCTTCCTCGGAAGGTATTGATGGAAATGTGTCAGAAAATTCTTCTTATCCAGTGAGAAAGAAGAGAAAAAAATGGTCTGAAGAGGAGGACAAAGAACTAATTGTTTCTGTCTAGAAGTGCGGTGAAGGGAACTGGGCAAGCATTTTAAAAGGAGCATTCAAGCATGATCGAACATCTTCTCAATTGTCAGAGGTGATACACATTTCAGTCATATTATAAATAGTCCTCTTCTTCTAGTCTTAGTATGGGGAATGTGAATTTTATCTGCTTTCTCTGTTTATTTCTTGTAGATTTATTTATGTATATTGTGCATTTAGTCAGATTCAAGCTTATTTAGAAAGCATGATTAATTTTATTTACCTGATATTTAATTAGGAATTTTCATAATAGTTTCTTTTTCCAAGTTCGTTTTCCTTTCTTTTCCCTCAGATATGCTAAACACTAAATCCAATAACAATTCAGCCACTATATATTGATGTGCCAGAAAGTGAGGAATGACAGTTTCTTGACGTTATTCATGTAGTCCCATAAGCTATAATTCTAGGGTTATTACAACTTCAATAAAATCCTTATGTTTAACTTCATCATTTTCCTTATCTAATGATGGCTTTTGAATGAATGGTAGCAACAGTACTTAAACTCCTTCAAAGACAAACTTACAGTGCAAGTTACAAAAAAGATCAGATAACCAAGCATTGTATGCAATGCCATAGGCCAACATTGTTGTATATGAGTACTGTCACGTTTCATTTTTTTTAAAATATTTTTAGCCTTACTTCGGAAGACCGAAGTTTCATAATTGTCGAAATACCGACGTTTATTTTTTAAATATTTTTTACTGTTTCGCTGGAAGAGCAACATTTTCTAAGCATCAGAAGACCGACAATTTCAACGTTGGAAGAGCGACGTCTATTTTTTTAAATATTTGTACTGTTTCGTCGGAAAAGCGACGTCTCATAAATGTCAGAAGTGTGACGCCTTAAACTTCGGAAGAAGTCACATCGAAATTTCTACAGTTGTGTGAAAATTTGATAAACGTCGGAAGACCGACGTTTTAAACGTCGGAATTGCGATGCATATGGATCATCGGAAGACCGACGCTTTGGAAAATTTCGAAAGAGCGACAGATTGGAAAACGTCGGAAGAGAAATAGTTTGGAAAACGTTGGAAGAGCGACAGTTGTTTGGAAACGTCGGAAAAAGTGTCGCTCTTCCGAAACTTTATTGAAGTGTCGAAATTGTGACGTAATGGCTAACCACGTTTTTCCCGGCCTCAAATTGTCACTCTTGTGACGCCTATGTGTCGGAATAGTGACGAAGTGGCCATCGGAAATTGGGGCAAATATACTAGTGTAGGTACATTGATTACTCCACCAGTCAATGCCAATTGTGGTTTTCGAAAATGCTATCCAAGTTCCTATATTTTCAAAAATGGTAATCATAATGATATTAGTCTTCCCTCCTATTCATAAATTTCTTTCACTATGTAAAATTGTCTATTACAACGAATTCACTCTGGAATTGAAAATTTGATAACTTTGTCATTGTCTACAACCTTTTTGCATTTTTTGCATACACACTTAATTTTGGACACATTGCCGATTTTTTTTCCATGACATCTCTTTTAAACCAATTTTGGTTGAAAATTGCACAATCATAAACATGAACATCTTGTATTTTATTAAAATATTGGTGTTCAAATACTATTTCAAATGTAAAATCAAACATTTGTAATGATTATTTATGTTCATTAGCAAATATGTTATGCTGTATTGACTTTAGCCGCTTCGAATGTCTTGTAATCTGACTTTTTTCAATAACATTTTTGTTTCTTATGTATTTTTTTAGTTTATGCAATGAAGGATGTGATCTTTTGCTTACATTGACAGGATTGGTATTAAGTTCCATAGTATCTTCATAAATGTCCATGTTCTTAGAGCTGTAATTTAATGACTTGAATAGTTTTCTAAGTAAACTTGTTTTGAAAATGTTCTTGTTTATTATATGTTTTTTGAGTCGATGCATTGATAGTCACGATATCTTGTTTGCACTGATAAAATTTGTGTCAATTTCTATGCCATTTTAATCCACGTCCATCTTTTCTAATTCATTCATATTAACATCGTTGTGTTTTTTATTGGATTCTTCTATACATTTCTTTTCGTTAACTGCTTCAATTTGAATCAAATGTTTTTTTGTTGTACTATCCTTTTGGGAGGTTCATAACACAAATGAACTACACTTGTAACAAACTGCATAACATGGAATATCATTTCGTCTTTATCAAACCCACGAAATCCAGACACAATAGCTAGAGTGTCAATGAACCATATGCATATAGTTATGTTCAAGATATACCGTATCCAATCATAAATAAAAAGGACACCGTCTATATTCCCTTTTTCATATGACATTGCTAATTGTAGAATGTATCCTTTCCAATCTATTATTCCATGAAGTTACTTAATTGCATGTTTGTTCATGTATTTTTCTATGCAGTTTAACGAAAAGGAATCATTATTCATCATTGTGTTTCAAAAAGTCCGTGAAATTATGCATCGTGAAAATGGAACATCATACTCATTCTTCATCAATTGGTATATTGGTTCAAAACAAATTTCATCGTAAATACTCCTCAACCCAACAATTCTCTTAAAAATATGTCTTCCCATGCTTTTTTCTATCTATATCCATCTATGTTCTGTTTTTTTGTATATTGGTATATTTATTATAGGTTCATGATCAATTCTTATTGAAGTTTTTTCTTGCACAAGAGTGGTTTGAAATGTTCGAAAATTGAATTATCGTCATGGAACAATATGTCATAACTTTATTTGCACAAATTTGAATTAAAATCAAAATAGTTTTTCATTGTTGTCTTTGACCAAATTATTATGTGAAATTTTAGCCAGTTCAATAACCAATGTATACAAAATATGTCCCCTCAAAGTCCCCATTCCTCCCCAGCGATAGTATTTGAAGTTTATTTTGTCATCCCTTCCAAGTAAACATCCAGGCTATGTATACCATGCATATGTATTAATGCATATATATCCAATTCATGTTCATAAGATAATATGGCTTCGACCTTCCCTTCATGTAAACATTTCTTGAAATGTTCTATTGTTTCTTCATGTAATTATGTTGACGTGTATCTAAAATACAATGGAGTTCACATACTATAAAACAAGCAATCTCCCACAACATATAGAAAATTATTAAAAATAAATAAATTATGTTTCCATAGTATCGCATCTGTAGCATTCCTTTCTAAATTAAAAAAATTATTCTCCATCGATGTTGATATCAAAAAATTTCACTTGATTGGCTGCTAATCAGACAACTCTATGTAACTGTTTGAAAACATCTTGTAACTAGAGCTTAGCCTCTTCAGTCTGAGAGGGCTCTCTCAAAGGGGTTAATGATATTTGATAATGATGAAACTAGATATCTAACTCTATTTGGAAAATAACTTGATTGTGATGTGTGTAGGTTGAAAAGAGTACAGGTCTGCAACCATTGGGCGTATGGAGTCAAAAAATTAGTAGGTTCAGTGGTAAGGTATCTTGACATGGAATCTGAGGCAGGTAAGAGTTTTTAGCAAAGGTAAATCACACATGAAACATAGAGAAACACAACCATTTCATCAATAAAGGAAGTTAGAGCATACACATATGAATTCTGATTAATAAATATGAAATCCACTGCAAGTAGTACACATAAAAATATATATCAGAAAAGCAGTAAAAACTCCATGAGAATCTCAGGTCTGTCAAGAAAAAGTCCTCTGTATTTTTTATATCAATCAAGTTCCATAAAGTTGCAGTAATGAAAAAAATCTCCAACCCTTTACAAATTCAATAATCTGCCCTTTAATAGACTTTCTTACACCAAATATGATCTGCCTGTTGGCTAGATTCATCGAACTATTCCTATGACACCTAGCATAATAGGAAAACATGTGCTTTAATGAGAAAATTACAGCTACACTCTAAAATAGTCCTTTCCTAATAGGACTCAAACTCCTATTTATTACATCAAACTACCTTATCTCTTAAAATATTTACATATCTGACAACTAATGCTTCACATGTTTGAATAGGATTTGATAGAAATCATCACTACTTGAAATTTTAAATACCCTCCTCAACATATGGAAACAAACCCTATTTTTTAGGAAAACAGGGCCCTATCTTCAATGAAGTCTTCAACAGATAAGTTGGCTTCCTTTCATGGTCATCAAGTTATGGATGATTGATAGCAAGGTCCCCTGACCCGTTGAATATGTCCACTTGTCCAAAATGGCTCTTAAACATGCTCATAAACTTTCAAAACAACTCTCTACGAAAGCATGGCAGTTTCGTAGCGTGCTTTCGTAGCATACAAAAAATGACTTTTGCAATTAAAATTTCTGCTTCTTTGCTCTTGCATGGTGTTCATCATGTCCTGAAATATCATCACTACCATTTCCTCTCCATAAAAGCTGAAAAATTCGGTTTTAGAGGCAAAAGGAAAGCTACATAAATTTTTTTAGCGTTTTCCTCGCTTCAATCCTAGGAAACGCTACGAAACTGTGGAAAACTGTGCAATTTCCAAATTTTGACTTTATTTCAAAAAGGTACCTTACAACTATACAAATTTGATTTTCAACATGCCCTTGACCTCTCAAAACATAAAAAAACTCAACTTAAGAGCCTTGAGACCTTGTTTATTCTTCATTAATGATGAGTTGGGCTATGGGTTCCTCAACTACAGTCATCTTTAAACCCTTCTTCTCCAACTCCTCATGGATAAATTCTAATTGCTCTTAGAGTTATTTAAATTGGTCTTTAATCTTTCTGTTGGTAGAATTCAAGTGCAGGTTCATTCTTCTAACATGCTTCACTTCTTTCCTCAATGGAATAGTCCATTTGATTAATTGTTGTGTATCATCTAAAGTCTTTGATACACTATCAACTTAATTTTCCTAAATCTCTTTCATCTTCTCAAACTGCACTTTTTGGACATTATGCTTCCTTTCCTCTTTCTTCATGACTGCTATTTCATGATTTTCTATATTCAACTATTCCTTTAAGACCTCAATCTTTGTTTTTTCAATAATTTTCTCCTTTCCTTTCCTTTGCTTGATGAATGGATCTTATTTTGCAGGTGATGAAAGGTCAATAATTCTTTGTGGTGGCTAGACAGTATCAGTGGCTGGATGAACTTATTTATTACTTTCCAAAAGTTTTCTAGCATGTCTTGTCATGGGTTTCCTAGCTTGAAACATAAAACATGCATCCTCACCTTCAAAATCTAACTTCTTTGCTGATTTAGCTTTCTTGAGTTTCTTTCCTCCCTCATCTATATCCTCAGCTTGGACTATGGGAGTCTCTTCAATATAAATAGAATGTATAATATCTTCTAAATTTCCTTTAGCCACTATTTGGCTCCTTGTAATCCTTTTGATGCCATGCTTACTCACAGTTGGCTCTTGGTTTGCAGCTTTGCTCATTATTGACTTTTGTTTTGCAGGTGAAACAGTAGGTGTATCAAATTTATGCAACTACTCTATTTCCATGATTACTGGTTCACTTTGCTCTGACCCTACTGGTTCACTTTGTTCTACCACTAAATGTGATGGTATACCTCTAGGTTTAGGAGTTATTTTAGGGGTAATGGTATCCATTTCAAAACCACTAACAAACGGAAAAGAAGACCAGTCTCTACCTAGTCTTTGTAACTCATCTAAAACCAATAATTTTATTAAACCATGATGAAAAAGTGAGGTTTTGCTTCCTTCATATTTAGCTTGAAATTGATCTGCCATTTTTTCTAAGTTTCTGTGTAAATAAAAAGGTAGATCAAGATATATCTTACCAACAAAATGTAGAAGAAGCTTGAAGTGGTAATAATAAACTTTATGATATCTCCCTTCACAAGTGAAATATATCTGAATGATAAGCAATAACTTTGAGAAATTATCTTTCATGCATATCCTTGGGAAGGAATTTTTAAGGTCAACCTCACTATTTTATGTCTTGATAAATTATTTACATTCCTCCATGTTGAATTTGAAAATTTTGAACCGTTTTTCTTGTCCTCTTGGAATCCCTGTTGCTGCTACAATGGTCTTTGGTGTTATAGTGAGATTCAACATTCCCACTTTTGTAGTTGTTCCATTGAAATTTAGGGAAAATTCTTTATAAACATGGACATGGCATCTTTGCAATTTTTGACAAAACTGCAAACACCCTATTCTTCTGAAAACTTCTGAAGTTTTTGGGTCTTCATTTATTAGGTTCATGTCTGATGGCTCATATCTGAGACAACGGCCACCTTTTTTGGTCTTTCTCTTTACAGCCATGGTGCTTTAATGTCTTCTCTGCCTCACTTGATCAGTGATACCTGCAAACCTTTGGAAATACCAGCCACATCTTGGGCTCAGTGAAATAGCTCTCCAGAGCTCAATAACACGCAAAGAGAGAGTGGATAATGCCAAATGACTTAATTTAGAAATATTTTGAATTTAGATGACAAATCATGGCATAATGATGACTCATACATGCTTAAAATGGTGATAATGACTTCAGCCATGAAAATTGTACCTTGATCTTAACCCTAAATGACTCGAATGACATCTACCCTATCCCTTTCAATCATTTACTGACACGTAGTAGTTGTTTTGACAAGACAGACAAGAATCCTTACTTTCGTAGCATACCTAGTGTATTTATGGGAAGTTTCGTTATGAAAGTATTAAAAGTTTCATAGCGAAAAGTGCATTTTCTCAGTGTATTTCACTACAAAAGTAGGCATTCTTAGCTAAAATGACTTTTTCGGTGTTATAAACTTGGGAAATGAAAAATGTCAGAAAATAATGATTGATGTGACATAAAAAGATTTGAATGAGGGTGAGTTTTTGACTTTAGGATAAGATAATAAGAAAATTTTAAAATTTTCCTTAACCAAGTAATGAAAAATGAATTCTATGACTCTACCTTTGACACATGAACCTCTAAGACTTTGCAAATGATGTTTCATTTTTTCTAAGTGAGAACAGATACTTTAGAAATCACAGTTAAAACACACTTGTTCATTGATGCTTTAGAAATCACGTTTAAAAAAAATAAATCACTATGAACTATTTCTCAACGATAAGAACAACATAAACAATGTAAATAAATGAAAACAATGATATAGATACAACCGATCTTTGTAAAAATCTTGTCTATGAACGAGATATAGAATCATAAAAAAATGAACAACAACATACCTGATAAAGATATCTTAAAATATGTATCTATTTCCGAAAATATATATTTTGTATAATTCTTATGCTAATGAGAAAAACACACAATTCTCATAACAGAGGATCGATTTCGAAAATTATGAGAAAAAAAATTTGTAACGAGCCCCCCTCCCCCCATAGAACTATGAAGTATACCAATATGCATTGGCAACATGCATGCCAAAAAAGGAATTCATGATCAACATCTGCCCAATGCAACTACTAACATGACACTTGTTAAATGACGTCATGAGAGATTTATAAAACTCATAATATTTGATTTAAGATTCTTAGGCTAATGATAAAAACACAATGACATGTTACTTGTTAAAATTATGTCATAAAATATTTATAGAACTTAGACCATTTGATTTATGATTTAAACCGAAGAATGAGTATGCGCAATAACAAACACAATCTTTCTATGCTAAAATTTTGTATCTCCACATTCACTTCACCCCCGCATAGTTCGATGACACACTTTCGTTCTACATAAAACTGATTTTTAAACAACAAAAGCCACTTAATATTAATCTCTCCATACAATGTATCACGTGCTTTCATATTTATTTAACTTCTTACGTTTTTTTGCTTCGTCGTTGATATATGTACATGATCTATCATGTCTACCATGTGCCACATGAAAAATAGTTACATGTGGTAATTATACACATAAACGAGAAATATAGAGTTGGAAAAAATTGAGAACGTCATTGATTAAGAAAATAATTTTAAGTACAAAACATAAATAGCTAGAAAATTGATTTTTTCACAATGCATTTAGAAAATGGAAGTATTGTTCTATTTTCTGTTTCTTTACATGAGCTTTAATATCCAAAGGGAAATATTGAACATAAAGAAATATAGTATAATTTTTCTTGAGTTTTGGGATGTTTTTCAAGCCCATTTGGAGATCAACTATGTATTTTGCAACATATCATAGATATGAAAGGAAACCAATGCTTCAATTATTACGATTTCCCCTTTCTGTCAAGATCCCACATGATACAACCATAATGGGTATTTCCCCCTTATCTCTTAGGGTTTTTCCTAGTTGAGCCATGCTTTCTCTATTTAGCAGTGTAGAAACCTCATGAAACCTATCCAGAAGAGAAATTTCATAGAGCTCTGAATCTATGAAAAATGGAGGATATACATAGGGCGCCATTGCATAGATGAACACACCTTCAAATTTCAATTAGGTATGAATGGGATGTCTAAATATCATATGAAAAGCACTAAAATATTAACATAAAATTATGAAAGCTAATACATATTGTAGATGCTATTTGGGCTCAATTGAAAATCGAAGATGTATTTTGCAATAGATCATGAATCTAGAAAATAGACAATTCTTGAACGACCATGGTTTTTCCTCTTCACAAAGTGAAAGCTGCCTGCACAATCATTTGCTAATAGTTGTACAAAGACACAACTCCTTTACATGTGAGGGAGAACATTTCTTTCATTAATTTTTAAACTCTTTCTCATTTAAAACTTTTTCAGATATAATTATACTAAAGAAAAAATGCATAGAACTATTTAATTAATCAAAGGTTGCACTCTTAGCTAATATAGAGCTCAGGAAAAAGTTTTCATTATCAACAATGACGAATTTTATGAAGACCTAGTATGTAAAGGATAACGAAGGTGAAAAGCGACATGTATTTCTAATATACATTAATTTTTTCATTTGTATAGTCTAGCATAAGCAAGGAGGATAACCATAGCAAATATGTTAGTAGGAAAGGAAGCATACTGACAAATTTATGACACATCCCTAGATAGATACTTATCTAGATTTTTAATCATCCAAATCATTATATAGATATATTATTATCTATATTTTTAATCATCCCAATGCCTTCAATGAAATATTGACAACGTAAAACTAGGGGGAGTGACAGTAAGAAATTTTATGCAACCTGTATCCAAATACGAATTAATTACCATAATTGTTATAGTAATGAAAATTGAATTGAAAGAAAGCAACCGACATTATTCATGAATCACATGCTTACAACAAGAAAAACAAAACACAAATTACCATTTCGACTTATTGGGTATCAGAATGATATGACTGAAAAGAATTATGTTGCCAAGAATTATTATCATTTTCATAGGTGGTTGTTGTCCAGGTAAATCCCCTCTGTGGATAAAGGCAAGCCCTCTAGCCCTAGGGTGGGTCTAGAAACTACGGGAACATACTAAAATTTACCTTCCTAGATTGTAAATGAAATTCAAAGTGAGGAAGATGACCTACCTCGTTCTGATGCTATGTTGTCATCTTTCGTTGAAGCTTCTTGATATGTCGTTCTCCTCAAACTCGATAAACGTTGCTACAAACGCCCGATTACCTGTATAGACAGTCAAGACACCACGAAAAGCGTTAAATCACGACAAACATAAAAAAAAATTACAACCTATGTAACTGATCAAGGAATTATATAAATCTCATTATAAATGTAAACAAGAGTGGAAGATAAACATCAGATGCATTTTATTATGATAAAGACAAGGGGAGTTTACAACCAAGCCTTGATGTTGAGGCTCTCCTTCAGCAGATCTGTATCCAAGCACGTTTGCCACACCCTCATACACAAAGGTCTAAGATCTCACTATGTTCGTAACACACAAAAGCAATCACACTCTACACTATTCTCCCGAAGCTATAATTACTTCTCCTCTCTAGCTAACCCTAACTTTCTAATTCTGACTAAGGCAATAGAGATGAAAGAGGTATCCTTATATAAAAATGGAGGAGGTTATGGGCCCTCAAATAATTTGGAAAGAGCTTATCCTCAGGAGTAGTTCCTATTCTTTGGGAACAAGAAACCTAAAGGGGAATTACTTGGCCATATCCTCAAAACAAACTTCCAGCTCGCCGCCTCGCGAAGCTTCTAGTCATGGAAGCTTCATTACTATTTTAAAAACTTTACAAAAGAGGATTGGCGCGGGTCCAACATTAAGAAATAGCACCAATTGGCGCGAGTCTCAGTTAAAATCTCTACTATAGACGCGGGTCATACACTGAGAAAAAGCATCGACCTTGAAAACCAAGTTTTTATAAGGATCTTCCAGAAAAGTTGTAAAGGGAGATTAATTTCCAGACAAAGTGTGATCTAGGGGTATGTATTCCATGCTTGGAAAGTACACAAAGGTCACTATATGGGTCCTCCAGGACCAAGGAAAGAGGAGTATAGGAAAAACGACAAATTTATGTGTAACAGAGGCCCCCTAAAGTATGAAGTCTGAACATGAGTGAGCGGTGATATTATTTACAAGTGCGTGCAAGGAACTAAACATTGTCATCGAGAGACTTGCAAATCAAGCATAGATACATATACATAACTGAAATCTATGATGACAATACATGAATAAAGGTATGGACATAGCCATCCGTAAAAGAGACCATGGTATGGTCGCAACTATCCATCTGAGAAGGATCTCATATAGACTCATGGTATGGTTGCAACCATCCATTTGAAAGAAACATGTATCCAATCATGGAAAAATCGTATCGCCTCACAACCTAGACTCTAGAGAATAAAATCTAGGTTCTTGCGCTCCGTCACGAGCCGATCAAGTACAATTTCAAGCATGTGAATAAATGAGTCTTGACGTCGTAGCCTCCTTCAGTGGGTCTAGTCAAAACGCGTCTCGAGCATTCATCTGGGAATTTGGACTTGGTGAAGAAATCATTCTAGAATCCCTCTCGACAAGGGTCTCTCTCTACTCTACCCCAAACCATCTATATCAGATTGTTTCAGCTATTCTCCAAAGTGTTTAGCTATCCAAACCATTCAGCTAGCTGCATCTATGTGAGAGAGATGTATTTATAGAAGGAGAGGAGGAGGTTGGGATCCCTCAAATGGTGGAAGGGATGCCTTATCCTTTGGGAGGTTTGCCCAAAAGTAGGGAACAAGAAGCCAAAGGAGGGTGCTTAATGTTATTTAGTCGAACCAACCATGCTGACTCGCTCACGAAGTGGTTGGCAATGGAAACTTTGCTTCTATATTTTAAAAAAAATCCAAAAATAGCTCAGTGCGGGCAGTCCATTGAGACAGAGTGCTAATGGGCATGAGTCCCAGTGTTAATTTCATTTATCGGTGCGAGGCCATAAATGCCTGCAAGTGCCAACCCAAAATCATGTGTTTTTTTATGGTCTGTTCCAGGAAAAGTCAACAGAGGAAATGTTCTTCTCATGGAAAGGGATGCAATGAAACTTTTTGCAAGGCATGACACTACATATAAGTCACAGAAATGATCCTCCAATGTGTGGGATGGGGATTGCAAGGATAGTGAAAAAATGTTGTGTAACAGATGCCCCCTAAAGCATGAGGTCCGAGAGAGAGGGAGGAGTGAAATGCTTTACGAGAACGGGTTTGAACCAAACACAGCTGTCGGAAGACCTACTAGTACAAATACAATTGATATCTTTGATACATGAACATGTGGTATGGGCGCAACCATCCATAATAGAGTACATATGAACTAAGATTCGAGATATGGACGCAACCATCCAGCAGTAAGGATCAACAAATAGACTCAGGTATGGTCCTAGCCATCCAATCAAAAGAGTCATGCATATAGTCATGATAAACCACAATATCCCACAGCCTGGATCTTATCAGACAAAACCCAGGGTCTTGCGCTCCAACTCGACCTGAACAAGTACAAATTCAAGCATGCGAATATGTGAGCTGAAGTGGAACATAAAAGAAAGTCACTTGATTACCAGCCAATGATGAAAGCTATTAACAGGCACGAGAGAAGCCACCAATAATGAAAATATCTCTCAAGGTACAACTAGTACAATCCACAGAATGTGAACAGTGATCTGGTGTCGAACACCCGTAGAATCACTAAATCGAAGGCCAATGATGTGGACCTATCGTCGAATGCGAAGAAATTGCCATTGAGGCATGCAAGCTCCAAGGTACTAGAAGGGAGTCTCTAGATCAACTTCCTAGATAATGAGTTGAAGTCGACAGGAAGTGACCTGGTCGAAGGAGGGCCATAATATTTCCCACATCATTGACATGAGATAGATGAACACGATGATATTGAATCATGACCAAAAAAGGGAATCAGAGGGAGGTTGAAAACTACAAATGGAAACTTCTCTTGAACATACCAGCGACATGACTCTAGATTTGGCAGTATTTGACATCAAGGGATCTAAGGTCATGATGACGTGGAAAATATCAGATGAGAGGTCAAAATAGATTACCCAAACCCATGGAGGTAGAAATGACGAAATGAGATGTCCCCAACCCGACACGAATGTTGATGAGTGTCATGTTCAAGAGAGACATACTGCAGACATGATTGAGAACTGGTTCCATTTTCCCCCACCATTGTTGGCGAGTACCCCAATTATTTTTGGAAAACAAGCTTGAAGGGGATAGCAAATTCTTGGTATATAATTTTGTCGTTCGGAAAAATCCATCCTAGTACATTTTGCAAGCCCTAGGAAGGAGGAACTCAGTAATGTCATGGTGATAGTGTCCAATGTCATTTAGGTTTTAACGAGTCTAACAAAGGAAGAACTCGACATATTTTCATGTTTAGAGAGTTTGAAAAGAAGCGGAAAAGGAAACTCCAGCAGTCCCTTTTCGTAGGTAGTCTCATAGATCCGAAAAGGTAGAAAACTGTGTCTGAGAGAACCTCTTAGTCATGATAGGCTAAGGTATTCCTTTTTCATAAATAATCTATCCCAGCCTGAAAAAGGGGTAAACATATACTGGGTAGATATCGTTTTGCAGCCTTTAACGAGTTCAAAACGAAAAGAGTCTTGGCAATCTTTTCAATTTTTGAGAGTCAGAAAAGAGCTGAAAGTTGACTCCTCCTGGAGGAACGAGTGGTATTAATGGTAGAAACTAGTTTCGGTAATGGTGGAACTACTCATAACAAGTAAAGGTCAAGAGGCTGGCTAACAATACCACTCGTTGCAGATGTTCCTCAGGAATGGGTAAAACAATCAAGTGAAGGTGTATGATCGGCCAAGTAGATGGTGATGATGGAATGAGAAAACCAAGGTTCATCTCCCAAAATAGGCTGATAAAATGGCAATCAAGAGAGGCAAAATAAGAGTGGTTTCATTTTACACAAGCTTGAAATCATGTAATTGTGCTTTAAGTTGGTTTCATTTTTACACAAGCTTGAAACAGGTTTCATTTTTACACAAGCTTGAAATGGAAACAAACTATGTTTGAAATGTTTGCATGCCCCCAGCATGATGACTCAATCCAAGTTACATGCCCCCCGTTTCATGGAATTCGCTTGAGTAGACGACTGGTTACCAATAGGTGGATGGAATGAAGGTTCAATTACGAGATCAAGAGAAAGACTCGACTTGGATTTTACGAGATCTAATCAAAGACTCGAACTGAAAATGGAACATGTTTCATTTTTTAATGAGGTTGACACAGTAAAAGAACTATCCTCACAAGAGCTTGTTTCATTTTTTAAGGAGCTTGACACAGGAAAACAAATTCTACTCCAAAAGAAGCTTGACACAAGAAAATGAACTCTTCTTCGAACACCTTGATCATGATGAATAAAACATCATGGCTTCCAAAATGTTTGCATCCGATGGGAGAAAAAAATCTTGGAAGTCAGGACCCAATGCCCCCATCACACGATGCACAACGGCACTATCACTGAATGCAGGCATGGGACAGGTAGCCAGATAATTGACTTGTGGTAGGGAAGATATCACTGACAGGTAAGGACTAGGAAGGGATGATGGTAGACCAGATGTCACATTAGGACCAAAGAATGAAAGCTGATTAATGGTCATGATCTGACCTTCATGTGGAAAAAAGATCGCATGAATGAGGGAAGAGACAAGCGCACCCATGGCATAAGCATAGTCGTGCCCCCAGCGCCCCCAAGATTAAATTAAAATCCAATGGGGTCTTGGACCACCATCAAATCTATATAGACAATTTTCCCTCCCAAAGTAATAGGCAACTTCAGAAGGATCCCTAATGGTTGACTTGTTCCTCTATTAAAAGCCAACATATTCTGAGTAACAGGCACAAGCTGTGGAGAACCCAAAGCTTGCCATGAAATTGAAGACAGAATAATAACCGAGGTGGCTTCATCTACTATTGTGCCCGGTACGACCATATTGTATGCATGTATAGTGATCTCAAAGGGCACGTAATAAGGAAGACAGTATCTCGTAAATCGACTCCAATCAAAGGAAGTGACCAAACTACATGGAGGGGGTGCCATAGGAATCATAGGATTATCCCCCTGTGCTACAGGAGTCGAAAGACCATCCTCGCGAACTCTAGGAATGAAAGAAGGAGGATCACTTTCTGGAACTGCGATGACAAGAGTCAGAGGATCATCCTCCTGGATCATGGAAACGGGAGGATCGCCCTCCGATCCAGGGGAATCAGAGGAAACAAAAAGAACTTGACTGGGATGAGGCCACTCTCAATGGAAAATACATGGTGAACTGTAGGTGGAACCAGGTCATCCTTCTTCTCAACCAATGATTGGTTGGACATGGACTCGAGATACTGACTTTCACAGAGAGTGGAATTGACCAAAGACAAATCTCGATCAATAACTTGATCAGCTAGCTGAGGACTCGAGAAATCCTTCGGTAACCAACGGGAAGATGGACTCAGAAGCCAAAAGGGTATCCAATACTTTAGAGGCTTCATCCAAATAAGAATAGAGGTGAATGGGATGGTTCCCTTTACAGAACCTACAGGGAAATTTGATCTTACCCTATTTCTTACGAGTCTCATTATCTCTAACCGAAGGCTCATCATCAGCATGATGCCGAGAGGATGATGATGAAGGCAGAATCTGGCTAATAGACCACACTTCTAGTACCTTGGGAATACCAAGGCAATCACAAAGAAGGTGTTCACCCTCACATAGCTTGCAAGGTAATTTGACTTTGGGCGGAGTGGGAGGTTTCTCGATATTAGCTACATGGGTAGTAATAGTTTTTGATTTTACCCCTAGCCACCCAATTACTACATGGGTAGTAATAGTTTCTTCCTTGACTTCTTCTTCTTCTTCTTAGCCACCCAATTACTAGAATCCATACTTTCACTAGGCGAAGAGGAACAACGAGGTGAAGAAATAAGCAAAGAAGGTGAGGGGTCAAATTTAGAATCAACATGATGTTGTTCAGGTGAAGGAGACGGTTGAATAGAGGTTGGGACACTCGGGACCATCGAGGACGAAAATAACCATACGAGAAAACCAATAGTTAGCGCAGGAAGGGACAATGTTTCCATATAAGGAGCGTAAACATTCCCAAAATAAGGAAAAGGATCAGGATTCCCTTCAGAGGGGATTCCTTGGTTGGTAAACTCCGAAAACGTTGCCATTGGAAACAACCCTAAAAAAATAACTAAGGAATATAACTTTAACCTGGAATATTTCGTAGGAAGTTTAATTTTAAGACACTGAAACAAAACTCCGCCATTTCATATTTTAAGAGTCAAGAAAAGGAAAAAAGGTGAATCTAGTCGCTTTCAGTTTGAACGAGTGTGAAAGGATAAGTGCTCGATGATATTTTCAATTTTAGAGAGTCACGAAAAGACCAAAATGACTACTCAGGTAATCTAACCAAGAGGGTGTACCAAGTTTCTGTGAACTTCCTGTTGTGGCCAGCAACAACCCCCCTTCTTATTTAGTATTATCACTAATACTAAATAAGTGGGGACCCTTATTCAAAAAATTAAAAAAAATTGATTAGTGCTTGTTTTTCTTTTTTCAATAAAACTTACTATCATAAACTTAGGAGAATATTCCTTGAAAAATCTAAAAAACTTAAGTTTCATGATAGGATAGAATCATTCTTTAAAGAAATATCGCATCGCAAACAGGTAATGAATACCTCCTTACAAGCGGAGTTCTAAGATTGCGAGATTGTGATGCGAAACTACGCACTAAAAGAACATTCATCACATCGCATGCCTCAAATGTCTTATGTTACGTTGAAAAACCTCAAACTGCCGATATGCGATGGCATATATCGCAAATCACAAAAAATACACATTAACGAAGATTTGTCATTTGTTGCGATCCAGCGATTTTGCGATATTGCGATATTGCGATATTGCGGTATTGCAATTTTATGAGACAACAATTTTTTATTTTGTGATATTGCGAAGCAAATCACATATCACCTTATCAGAGATCTTTAAGGCTCATTTTACAAAAAATCTTTCCATAAATTGAGACCTGGTTATGCGCTTTAATGTTAATCAATGAATTGGTTGTCAATCATTAATGAAATATGGTTTCGTTCTGATCAAATAGCTATTTCACGTAAGGTGGTATATTTTATATGTCTTCAGCATTTAAAACTTTCCTGTCACCTTTTTCCTATCATTATTCTCACTTAATTCTTAAACTGCAGGAGCGAAGAGCATAGAACTATACAAAGAAGTATTCAGGGTATTATGGGAAAGAAAGACAAGGCTCTGAGTTCTGAAGATAAAGAAATGACGCCCTTGTATACAGACACTGCCTGTAACAAAGATGTTGGCTACCAATGTCTCAGAAATGGAACATATTCCCATTACCCCATCCTCTGAACTTATGCTCAAAATAGAGGAAATTCCTCCACTTGATGTATTCTATAGTCCACAACACAAGGCAGTGGTAAGAAGACAAAGGAAGAAAATAAAATTGGAAAATGTGCTCTCTCATGATGCAGAACAATTAGATGTCCTATGGCAAGATCCTACTACTGATCCAACTGAAAATCTCACCAAATTATCTCAGATCACAGGAGCATATGCCTCTGTAGCCATTGATAAAGCATCTGAGGTACAACAATTATTGAATGAAAAAGAAGATCAAGTACAGGTTCTGCAACAACAAATGCAACAAGCCAATGCCAACAATGAAGTACAGAAACAACTTGAAAAATTACAGCAAGACTTCCAACAAATGCAGATAGGATATCAGAACAGTTTGGCTGAAAAATAAAAACAGCTACAGGTTATGCAAGAGATGCACAAGGATGATCCCAAGCTTATAGAATTCATCACAGAGTCTATTTCCTTAAATGATCAACTACTGCAGCAACAGGAAATATTATGCCAAATAATATCATAGTGGAGCTCTTATTGTGAAGCAAGCGATAAAATCACTAATCATGTCGTAGACTTACGACATGATTATGATTTAATTGATAAAAGAGTTACTGAATATTTGGCTTGGCAAGAAATAGAGGAGGGGAAAAGAGTAGGTGCACCAATAATCAATGAAAATCACAAAGTAATGCTCTTTAATAATTGGGATGCACAAATCAGAAAAGCAGAGCAAACAACGGAAGAAGCAACCACAAAAACAAGCAATATTATTGATTGTATAAATGAAAATTTGCACAAGGAAAATCTGATCTCTGAAACTACTCCAGGGTATCTACCGAAAGCACAACAACTGCAGACAGACTGGAGACAGAAGGCTCAAGAAAAGGCAGAATCAATTAAAAGGTTAACAAAGTTAAATTGGGATTCTTACTGAGCGTGTTTGGTAAAACCACACAGCCAGTGCATGACTCTCAAATGTATCATCAATTCTGCCGAGAAGATGGCGCTAGCTCTTGCCAATTTCGTTTTCACAGGACAGTTAAAGTCTGAAGTTGGCCAGCCTACTCTTCTCAAATCGATGCTGAACACTTGCAATTTCAAAGAACAGATTCACAAGTAGTTAGTTGTTAAGTTTTAATTTTAGATTTAGTATTAGTTTTGCTTTATTTTTTTCCTAAAAAGAGGACGGTCATTTAAACCGTATCCTACATTTTTGTAATAAATTATTTTTAGATTTAGTTAGTAGTATTTAAACCCTTCTCATGCATTTAGAGAAGGGTCCTGAAATTTGTCAAAAACTTGTCCTCAGAACATGCACTTTTGCACCCTCTGAGGAGGTTTTGATGAATGAATGGAACAGGATTTATTGATATTTGCGTTTAATATCTACTACTAATGTTGCACTTTTGTACTCTTAGTGGATGTTGGATTAAGAAGAGATAAGTCATTATTGCTTGAAGCTCATGAGTAGAACTAGTTATAAATGGTACTTTTATCTCTTAACTATTTCTGCCTTTGTGTTAAAGTGATATTTATGTTCAGTTGTTTATATATTAATGCTTGAATGCTTGAGTTATCATTTGGCACTTTTGTACGGTGATAGCTATTTATTTATGCTTAATATATGAGTAGCTTATTATGTGATATGTTTTTCACAACTATTTCGTCTAACTTTTTATATGAAGTGGTTTATCTTTATTGAATTATTTTCTTATAACAGTTGAATGATCTTTATTACCAATTGTTATTTGAAATCATTTTAGATCACATAACGGAAATATTACATCCCGGGTTAGTTTAGAATTAGATATTTCTGTTTAATTAGAATACAATTGCATGTTATAGATTAGAATTAGAATAAAAGCATTTCACTTAGGAACTTTTAGAAAGGAAATATCAATTCTCAACACACACACACACATATTGGGAAACTGGTCCCATTATCCCTAGTCAGACCCACTATACCAAACGGAAAAGGAGCTGCCAACCAAGGTCCAGACTGGGTGGGTATCCCCCTTGTTGTAGACCCGATTTTCGGGGCTTCAACACTTTCATATACACCTTGGTGATAAAATGAAAGAGAAATGACCAAGGACTTAACGTACGTGCAGGTGGTTTCCCCGAATGTTGTGTTTGGTATATCACGGTTATAGGGCGGCAGAATTGGCTTCCTACAAGTAAGGGATTGCAACCTATGAGGGTATCCCTTTATATACTTGAAGGTAGGGGAGCACAAGTCCATGCTAGCACTGCCTACTTCCAGATGATGAACTACAAATACTATGTTTAACGACGCCGGAACACGTCACTAGCCTAGACCTCTAAATATGTGCGTTAAGTTTCAATGCTTCCATAGGTTGATTGAATAAATTTTAACAGTTGATCTAGAATTATGTCTCAATTTCAAGGCCTAATGCTATCATTTGAATCTTCTATATGCAGATATATGAGAAAGGAAATCTTTCGATTCGATGAATGCTATCTAGTTAAGGGAAGAGTCTCAAACAATAATACTTCAAATGAAACTTTTGCATAACTAGTTGAATTTATTTATTCAAAAGTAATATAAAACATTCAACGATGCGAATTATACAACATAATCTATGCAAAATTATCTTTTTGAAAACTATGCAATTGTAATCTATGCACAATTTCCTTTTTCTTTTGAATGAGTAAGAATGCACTCAATGCATTTTTCGAGAAATGAGAATCTACTTAATGCATGCCTTTAATGAAAGAGAATGAACGCAAAGCAAATTTTAGTTTTCAATCATTAAACAATGTAATCTAAGTTCAATGATAAATTCCAAACATGACTTTTCAATGCAATGTGATCTAATGCATTTTAACGAAAAACAAACTTTGAGACGAAAACTAAATGAATGCAAAATTCGATTAATGCAAAAGGGATGCAACAAACATTAAGAATATAATCTCGTTTTGAACACTTTGTACAAAATTCCTCAAAAGGCTATGAGACATATTAGTTCAAGGACAAAGAGGACTTCCAAATCATGGGATCAAAACAAGGCATTCATTCCCTTTTACATCAAGCAATCATACAAAGAATACTTTTCAGCTAAACAATGAGAAACATAATCTATGCTCACAAGCGAACAAGAAGACCAAATGAACTTGGACAGACACTTGAGACTTGATCACTCAATCAACCAAAAATCAAAAGGAAATAAAATAGAGATAGCTCACCAAGAAGGGAGAGTGACTCAATCAACAGGGCAATGTCCCGTGAAGCATGCAACTAGGAAATTTATGCATAGTCCTGGAAAAACCTAGGATGTAAGGTGCACATCGCAAAAAACAAAAAAAAGCCAAGCCAATGAATCAATAAAACCAACTTGAGTGAAGGGGAGAAAATGTAAATCATACAGAGAAAAATACCAAAAGGGAAAGACACACTGGTGAAAGACTTAGGGAAAAAATCTTAATTTTTCACACATGCTGGAATTGGCACGACTTTAGGGGCTGAAACTAGCGCCAACGGCCCATTGGCACAGCTTGCTAACTGAAAAATAGCACCCATCGGTGCAACTATTAGAAAAATAAAAGTGTCAATGCCTAAAAAGGAAAAAACCAAATAATTTCTCCTAACCAAGACCAAACTCACCACTTCAAGAAAAAAGTAAAAGATTGTAATTGATGAAAAACATAGGAACAAACATGGAAATGGTCATTCAATTAAACTCATCGAAAGACTAAGACCTCAAAGAGTGACAAACTCAAAGGAAACTCCCCAGTGGAGTCGCTAAGTTGTTGTCCAAGTAAATCCCCTCTGCGGACAGAGGCGATCCCTCTAGCCCTAGGGTGGGTCTAGCAACTACGGGAACATACTAACATCTACCTTCCTAGATTTTAAATGAAATTCAGAGCAAGGAAGATGGCCTACCTTGTTCTAATTCTATTTTTTCATCTTTCGTTGAAGCTTCTTGATCTGTCGTTCTCCTCAAACTGGATAAACACTGCTACGTATATCTGATTACCTGTACAGACAGTAAAGACACCACGACAAGTGTAAAATCACGAAAAACATAAAACAATTACAACCTATCTAACTGATTAAGGAATGCTATAAATATCATTATAAATGTAAACAAGAGTGGAAGATAAACATCAGATGAATTTTATTATGATAAAGACAAGGGGAGTTTACAACCAAGCCTTGATGTTGAGGCTCTCCTTTGGAATATTTTTATCCAAGCATGTTTTCAACACCCTCATACACAAAGGTCTAAGATCTCACTATGTTCTTAACACACAAGAGCAATCACACTCTGCAATATTCTCCCGAAGCTATAATTTCTTCTCCTCTCTAGCTAACTCTAACTTTCTAACTCTGACTAAGTCAGTAGAGATGAAAGAGGTCTCCTTATATAACAATAGAGGAGGAGGTTATGGGCCCTCAAATAATGGGAAAATAGCTTATCCTTTGGAATAGTTCATATTCCTTGGAAGCAGGAAACCCAAAGGGGAATTCCTCGGCCATATCCTCAAAACAAACTTCCAGCTCGTCACCTCGCGAAGCTTCTGGTCATAGAAGCTTCATTTCTATTTTAAAAACTTTCCAAAAGATGATCGACGTAGGTCCAACATTAGGACAGAGCATCGATCTGCACAAGTCTCAGTGCAAATCTATGCTATCGGCGTGGGTCAGACAATGAGAAAAAAGCGTCGACCTTGAAAACCATTTTTTTATAAGGATATCTAGAAAATTTGTAAAGGGAGCTGAATTAGCAGAAAAAGTGTTATGGTTATGTATTCCATGCTTGGAAAGTACACAAAGGTCACTATATGGGTCCTCCAGGATCAAGGGACGAGGAGTACAGGAACAGTGACAATTTTTTGTGTAACAGTGGCACATGTATGAGATCCTTTTCAAACTGAATTAAAAAGGATTTCACTCAATTTCCACACATAATTGTATCGATCTGGATCTGCAAATACTAATGATAAGTCCAATGTAATTATCTTCTATTGAAAATGGAAAATCCTATGAATCTTCTAGAGCTATAAAACATCAACCAACAGAATGAACCCAACAAAAGAACCGATAGATTAGAAGAATATAAAAATCCACAATTCCAAAAAGGAAAGTAGCACAAGAATCACACCATGAATCGATAAATACACGCTATTAATTCAGACAAAATTTAAAGGAATGGCTACAACAAATAGGAGCCTATATTTTTTACTGATGTGCTATGATTGCAACAAGAGGCTCTGAATAGAAGCCCTACGATTACCATGAGACCCTATTCGATCATAATGTTTTGTTCCGACAATATGGGAAAATAATGCATTGTGAACACACTAGAAATCTTGTTGGACAAAAAAATGGACACTTTCATCAAATTATTATTAATGGTTATACCATATGCCCATATTCTCATCACATAACATTATAATTAAGAAAATGAGAAATTTGGTCAATAATCCATTATATTGATCCAATGAAAGTAATTTTATGAAATTGAACCTTATTAATGATTAATAGTTTCTATTTTATTTAAAATTAAATAATGATGTTTCTTATTTAATGTGTATTATTGTCCCTATTGCAATAAATTATTTTTTCTTATTTAAAATAAAATAGTAATGTTTCTTATTTAATGTTTATTATACTTTCTGTATCCCCAAAGAAACCTCTCTGCACACTGAAATCTATCCGCAAGAAACTTTCCACATAAGCACAAATTCCAATGAACACCTATTGTAGACTGAGTGCGATTTCAATAATTTAGCAAAATCAATTTCTTCTGCACTAAATACTTTGCTAATCATTTGATCAAATGTTGTGCTCTCCGCACAATGAAATATTTGTTTATGATTATCTTTGAGTAAATAAACATATGTGTTGAACTTTGGAGGAAGTCAATTTTTCTGAGGAAGCTTTAAAGATTTCGTCATGTGGACCTTTGCACTCTATGAAATTACAAACATTCCACACAATTCACGCACACTTGCACTCATAAAAAAAGTTTTTTAATCACAAAATTTATAAAAAACACTTTTGTTCATGTTGACACCTATTATTAATGTTGGTCCCCACCACTATTTTATTAGCTTAGTTTAGGAGGTACTGTGGAAGTGTTGAAAATAGTTATTTTTCCACACCCCCAAAAAATAAACTTCTTTTGCGCTAAATACTTTGCTAATTAACTGATTAAAGGTTGCGTTGTCATAATGAAAGCTATCCATTTTTTTATGTTTTTTCTTCCCACACAATTCTTCGAAATTATCATTATTATTATATATGATTGGTAGCATTTGAATTCTAAATATTGCTAAATAATTCACTAAACATTTTATTGAGTGTGGAGAAAAATCCAAAGAATGAAATCTCTTTGAAGCATGAAAACCGAGTCGAAACTTTTATTGTAGAAAACGCCAACTAGAAAATACTTACCTTAATCAATCTGTATATTAAGAAAATTTGTATTTATATAATAGGAAAATGTGAAATATAATGACATTACGAATTAAAGTTATAAATTTACCTTTTCACCTTCTTTCTCTCGCACATATCTCATTTTGTGCACATCCTTCATTCCACACAACTAAATCTGTAAAAATTTTAAATGGAAAATTGTTTAAAATTAATTTTCCAGTTGCACCCCCGTTCTCATGCACATTACCCATGCTATGCACAACAAACTTGTACACACAAGGAAAGCTTCACAAAATTAATCATCATAATACCAATTAGAAATTTGTTCATAGTTAAATTAATTAAGCATCGGCAACATAAATTTCCTTTTGCACCCCCATTTTCTTGCACATATGTCGTCCTCCGCATGTCCTTCAGACAATGAAAATTTACATTGTGCGGAGTAAAATCCGACATTAACGACAAATACATAGGCTTAAAATTAAGGAAAGTTATATCAATGGTATATTTACATTACTGAAGAGACTCTGCAAACATAGAGTTAGGGATTAGAATTGTAATTCTCCAAGTTTATTAGCAAGTGTGACATAGGTTGAAGTTTATGGAGCACAATTCTAGATTTGTAGAGAAAGAGCTTATAAATTCTTTAGTTAAAATGGACAGTGCTCTGGAATTTATCATCGATTTGGTCTCAAAGCATGCTGAAATAATTTTATATGAAGCATGAGTCCATTTTGACCTTTTAAATCAGAAAATAGCAATACTGAAAATCAAGCTAGAGCGACCACAATTGGCAAACAAAATGTTAAGATTTCGTGTGGATAATTCGGCTCAAGCATAGGATGTCAATGTTGAGGAGGATTCTAATGAAATAGATGATGATATCATGTCCATTGACTAAGACGCCCCCCCCCCGCTCTCTCCTTCTTAGCTTGATCCAGAAGTTATTGTTAATAGGGAAAATCAATTTAGAATAACTTCTATAACCCAATTGTGAAATGTGTCAATCCTTCTTCAAGTTTTTGGACATTGGAACAAGAAATTTTAGTTGACATCGAAGAAAAAAAAATTTAATTTCTATGCCTGAAATTTATCTGTATTTATCTATTTAATTTTTTTCCCATAACCTACGTCAAAGTAAATCATTACTATTCTAGTTGTTGTTTTTCTCTTAGTATATTAATTCAAAATATTTCTGCAATTTAATTTGAAGAGTTGTCTATTTTCTTTTCTCCATCTCACATAAGAATTTATTTGGGAAATCGACATACATACCCCATATTCTGCATAGTCAATTCTATGCATAATGAAAAATAATTATATTTATTCGCACATCCTTTTGTCTACAAGGATTTGTAGATCTATAAAATCACAACTCTACACAATTGCTTTCATTAGTGGTAGAGGAAATGGCCATATCGTTAATGTGTAATATAGTTCCCTCTCCGCATAATAGATTAACATTAATAGTTTAACATAGATTTCCATTTGCAGCCCTCGTTCTCTCGAAAATAACCCGTCCCAATTTCGTCCTTGCCAAATAAAGTTCCCAATATAAAAGCTCAACATAGTAAAATGTCTGCACAATGAAACACAATAATATTAATTATTGTGTTCTCCCACACATACCCCATTTTTCTGTATTTTTATTGTCCCGATGTATATCCTCTGATAAATAGAAAACTATTATACTTTCAATATAACACAAATGCATATGTACAGGACTACAGACCAAATTAATTGTGCACAAAAATATCATAGATTAACATTAATTTCTCTATGCACCACTCGTTCTCCCGCACAAACCTCGTCCTCCGCATAGTAAAATATATGTATAATGAAACATAAAGATATTAATTATTATTTTCTCCCACACATACAGCGTCATCTAAAAATATTCGTATCTCTAAAATTATAGATCTAGAAAACTTCTCTCCCATATGTGCTCCATCCTCTTCACAATAAAAGCTCCCTATGCACTCTCATTATCCCACACATACCACATCCCATGCACATTAAAAGCTCCGCATAATGAAACATAATAATATTAATTAAAAATTTATTCATAGTTAAACTGATTAAAGTTCCCTCTGCATCCATGTTCTCTTGCACATACCCTG
This sequence comes from Pinus albicaulis, assembly GCA_034641835.2. Classification (NCBI taxonomy): domain Eukaryota; kingdom Viridiplantae; phylum Streptophyta; class Pinopsida; order Pinales; family Pinaceae; genus Pinus; species Pinus albicaulis. Next base: position 391,192,727 of record CM076577.1, read on the forward strand.
TCCTTCACAAACATTCATATCTCTATAAAATCACAAATCTTGAATCTTTTTTCACCGCGAACCCCCCGTCCCCCAATCCAGAATGAAGAGCCTACAAATTAAAAAATTCTAAGACCATTGGATAGAGTAATAACACACTATCTCAACACTCACTAAAATCAAAATCTATTCTCAATGTTGTTGTATTTACCTCCGCAAATATTCATAACTTTAAAAAATCAAAGCTCTACACAACTGCTCTCCTGCACATAACTTGTCCTTGAAAATTTGAAATCTTTTCAAAAAATGATATATGATGTGGAAATTTGTAAAATTAGTAGTCATCTCTGCATAATGAAATATTAATTGGATATTTGTTTAGTCACCCCCCCCTCGTACACGTGTATTTTTTTTCATCATTGGGAAGAGAAGTGCCATAACAGTGTTAGTGTTAGAGCACTCACCGACAAAATGGCCACTCAGAAAATTAGTTTTTTTTTTTTTTTTTAAATCAATTGTCAGGTAGTGGAAATACTAACAATTTTATGCTATCCACATGGGCAGTTATGTCCCAATGGAAGTTTCTAGGTCAATTGAAAATTAGAAATAAGATTTCCATAAAATTAGAAAATTATTTTTGAATTTATGGAAAATAGAAATATTCAAAATTTACCCGAAACTTTGGTTAAAATTGGAAAAAACAACAAAATGATGCATATTCAATACACTTTGACTGCGGGACGAATGCTATAGTTCTTAAGGAGGCAGGGACTGATAATTAATGATTGGATTAATTTAAGAGTCATTCAAATTAATGTATATGTGTGTGTGTGTGTGTGTGCGTGAGAGAGAGAGATTAGATTAATTAAGAGTTATATTTAATATATTTTAGCGAGTAGTTAATAATTTCCAAAAGAATTATTCTATAAAAAAATATAAAAGATAAAATTTTCAACATGTCAAAAAGTTATACAAATTGGATATCTCCTTACAATGGAATCAAAGGATGGATGCATAAGATCGGGAATAATATTATATCAAATTGTAAAACACGAGTGTTTCTTATGACGATACCACTCTAGGATATAAATAGAAAAATGGTAATAATGATTGAAATAAACAGGATAATAAAAAAGGATGCAACAAACTTGAAAATAACACTTATATATCATGTTATCACAAAATTGTACTTGATTGGATGCTGATCAAACAACTTAGTGTAACTGTTTCAAACCAGCTTTTGACTTAAGCTTAGCCTCTTCAGTCTGAGAGGGCTCTCTCAAAGGAATTTTTATGATATTGGTTAATGATAATGCTAGATGGCTAACTCTATAGAAATTGTATATTTTTTTTATGATTGCAAGTTGAAAGAATGCAGGTTTTCTACCATTGGACTTATGGAGTCAACAAATAGTAGTTTCAGTGGCAAGGTTTTTTGACATGGAAGCTGAGGCAGATAGAGGTCTTTACAAAAGGCAATTCACTCATAAAATATAGGAAAACATAGTCATTTCATTACTAAAGGAAGTAAGAGCATAGAGTTATGAATTCTGAGTAATTGAAATGAAATATACTACAAGTGGTAAAAGATAAGATGTAGATGAATAAGACATTAAAAACCGCATAAGAATCTCATGTCTGTCAAGAAGAAATTCACTATGTATTACTAATATAAGTCAAAATACATAAAGCAACAGTTTGGTGCAAAAAATCTCCAACACCCTACTACTTCGATGATTTGTCTTTAAATAGACATTCTTTACCACAAGGATGATCTGCCTAGTGGCTAGATCATCGAATTCTCGTATGACACCTTTCATAACTGAAATACATAACTTCTAATAGAAAATTGATAGTTATACTTTAAATAAACCATCTCCTAATATGACTCCAACTCCTATTTATTACATTGCTCTATCCTATCTTGTGAAATAGTTACATGATGGTTACAAGATAAATATCACATGCTCGAGAGACACATGACCAAATTCACCTCTACTTTACTTATTTAAAACCTCCCTAGATTTCAGGAGCATAACCCTGTTTTTTAGGAATAGATGACCCTTATCTTCAACGTTGCTTTGACTGATGACCTGGCTGCATGGTATTCCATTTGAGTCATAAATATCCGATGATAAGTTCCCTTGACATGCTGGAAGACTCCAACTAGAAAAAAATTCTTTTAAGATGCTCAAAACCTCCAACAATTGTTTGCTACGAAAACATGACAATTTCATAGCGTATTTTTTTAGCGTGGAAAAAGTGGCTTCTACATCCATTTACTTTACTCCTTTCTTGTTCCATCATGTTGATCAAGTCATGAAATTTTACCACCATGAATCCTCCTCCTTGAAACCTGCAAAAATTGATTTTAAAAGCAAAAAGGCAGCTACAGGTTTTTTCGTAGTGTATTTCTGCCTTTAAGCCTGAGGTATGCTATGAAAACAGCCTAAAAAGGCAGAATTTTCAGTTTAGAAATGAACTCATATTTTCGAATATCTGATACATTTTGCAACACTGGAGGAGGTTTTTATATATCCGAATGTTTTTAAGGAAAACCAATATTTTTTATTTAAATACCATCTCCATCTGTCCAAAATCGGCATTTGAAAAACATATATAAAACATGAAAAATTTGTTTTCTGAAAATAGGGCCCAAAGACATCCCAGTATCTCCCAACTTATAGCACCTGTGAGAAAAGTGAAAGAATTTATTTTTCCTTGTTTTTTGCTTGAAAATAACCTCTCTCAGTATTTCCAAATTAATATTTTTTCGTCCATAATACTCTCTTTAAACTTACTGCTCAAACAATCCAAAAACAAAACAATTTCCTTGTTAGCTCCAACATAAATTAAAACAACTTGAACTGTTGCATGATTAAACAAAGCTAGGGTCCTCCACAAATAGCTTAAGGTCTATGGGCTTCTATATTATCTAGAGAGCCTCCTTTGTATGATTTATTGTGCATGACCATCTACTTTTATAACCAAGTTGCCCTCTTAAAAAGGTGACACTTGTAAAGACAAATTGGATATCAAGTTGCTTGGTGTGGTGAGGCAGCTCTCAAACTGTCACAGTGAGATGCGTCACATGCAAGAATGAATTTTGAAAGACAAATAGCAGCTTAGGGTAAGGTTTTATGTTTTAAATGGCAACTCATATTTTAATCATGACACATATATGCCAAAAGGGTAATGATGACCTCAGACATGGATATGTACCTTTGAATTAACCATAAGAGACTTGAATGACCTCCACCCTAACTCCTCCAATCATGGAATGAAATTTCATATCAAATTTGACAAGACAGGTAAGAAAACAAATTTTCATAACGTAGTTAGTTTAACTTCTGACAGTTTTTCTATGAAACTATTAGGAAGTTTCGTAGTGAAAACTGATATTTTGTTGTATAAAACGCTACGAAAATTTGTTAAACTGACACAAGCACCATTTTTGAATTTAAATACATGGGGAATGAAAACTGACACCATATGAGGAATGGGACATGAAATGAAATTCATGGAGGTGACCTTGAACCTTAGGATAGGTGAAATATGTAAAAAAAAAAGAAATTTTCCTATACCAACTTGAAAAGGCTTAAAGAGACCTTATCCTTTTGATGAGTGAACTGTATGACCATGTCAAGTAATGTTTCACAATTTTATGAGTGATAACAGTGGCTCCACCTGGGATGGTGTGCCCCTGTGGTACACCAAAGAACCTATAGTTCTAGTGCCATCCATCTTTTTGGAAATAAACTTTTGAAATTTGCCAAGCCTTCTTCAAACTCTTATGGCCTTCTCCTCAAACTCAAGTTTGATGATTACTGCTGAAAAAAAAAATCTGTACATACTAAAAAGTTGCTTAGTCTACTTGAGCTTATTCACACACACTCCTACCTACCCTAGTAGCTGCAATCTTCATGTTTGATTCAAGCAACATGAAACCTCCAACAAATCCATTCAATGAGTTGATCTGATACTTGAACCCCTTGACTGCACTTGAACCAAAAGTAAACAGGATACTGAAATGATCAAGGAAACATAAAATGGATCTGATTTTCACAATGAAAATATAATTAGAAATTTGGATTGTAGAACTCTTCCATGTAGTCAACTATATGATCATAGAGGACATAGCTTGTTTGATAATCCCCAAGACATTCTTTAGTTTTAGACAACTCATATATGCTTTCTTTAGCAACATAATATTTCAGTTGTGTGCTATCAAACTGATTTCCATTAATAATGCATTCCTCCTCAATCTCAAAAGAAAAAGTTAGCACCCCCTTCTCTTTGTATTTTGGCATGAAAAACTTTTGAAAAGGTTGATCTTGACCATGAAGACTATAGAACTAAATTTTATCTTCTAAAAATTCAGTGTATTTCTTAATTTTCTTAGCAAATTCATCCAAAAATTGAATATTATCTTCTGACTTGCACTCAAATGAATTTAAATAAGAAGACAAAGTCGAAGAAAAATTTTCATCCATTTCCTCATTAGTGTGATCATCGTTCCAATTTTTTAAACCTTGAATGGAAGGAGAGTCTGCCACCAACTCTGTTCTTTCCATCCATTTTTTGAAAAAAATAAGCCAAAAATCTGCAAATGACTTAAAATATCCGATAGGAAAACTTTCAATCCATTGTTTACATTTCCCTTGAAATGAATGAGAGAACAATATGATGAAAATATCTTCATGTATGACTCTAAGAAGCTCAATAAAGTCACGGAAATATGATATATATACTTCAATATCAAACTCAAATCTTCTCCATTAAATTTTGGACCATTCCTTAAAAAATATGCATCCTTGGGAAAAGGATTTGGGAAACCATAAATTTCTGAAAAATCTACACATGCATACCTTGAAATAAGAATGGAAACATCTGAGTTCTTCATAAGTCCAGTGGAATCACCATAAATCTATGAAATTTTGATTTCTTCAACAATGGAGTTGCCAAGGTAGTTCTATAGCCTCAAAAATTTCTGAGCTCTTGCTACCTCCAAGAGTTTAGCTTCATTTTTTGCACAAAAACTTCAGGAAATATGTATTCAGACTCCTGGAAGACACACCAAAATTTTATCACAAAATTGTACTTGATTGGCTGCTAATCAGAAAACTTAGTGTAACTGTTTCATACCAGCTTTTGATTGAAGCTTAGCTTCTTCAATCTGAGAGGGTTCTCTCAAAGGAATTTTTATGATATTGGTTAATGATAGTGCTAGATGGCTAACTCTATAGAAATTTTATATTGTTTTTTATGATTGCAGGTTGAAAGAATGCAAGTTTTCTACCATTGGTCTTATGGATTCAACAATCAGTAGTTTTAGTGGCAAGGTTTCTTGACATGGAAGCTGAGGCAGATAGAGGTCTTTGACAAAAGGAAATTCACTCATAAAACATAGGAAAACACAGTCATTTAATTACTAAAGGAAGTCAGAGCATAGAGTTATGAATTCTGAGCAATAGAAATGAAATCTACTTCAAGTGGTAAAACATAATATGTATATCAATAAGACATTAAAAACCCCATGAGAATATTAGGTTTGTCAAGAAGAAAGTCACTCTATATTACTGATATAAGTCAAAATACATAAAGCAACACTTTGGTGAAAAATTCTCCAACCCCTACTACTTCGATAATTTATCTTTTAATAGACATTCTTTACCACAAGGATGATCTGCCTAGTGGCTAGATCATCGAATTATCCTATGACACCTTTCATGACTGAAATACATAACTTCTAACATAAAATTGAAGCTATACTTTAAAGAAACCATCTCCCAATAGGACTCTAGGTCCTATTTATTACATTGCTCTATCCTATCTTGTGAAACAATTACATGATGGTTACAAGATAAATATCACATGCTCAAGAGACACATGACCAAATTCACCTCTACTTTACATATTTAAAACCTCCCTAGATTTGAGGAGCATAACCCTATTTTTTAGGAATAGATGACCCTTATCTTCAACGTTGCTTTGACTGATGACCTAGCTGCATGGTATTCCCTTTGAGTCATAAATATCTGATGATAAGTTCTCTTGACATGCTGGAAGACTCCAGATCACAAAAAAAAAAAATTAAGATGCTCAAAACCTCCAACAGTTGTTCGTTAGGAAAACAAGCAGTTTCGTAGCGTATTTTAGTAGCATGGAAAAAGTGGCTTCTGCATCCATTTACTTTACTCCTTTGTTGTTCCATCATGTTGATCAAGTCATGAAAAATTACCACCACGAATCCTCCTCCTTGAAACTTGCAAAAAAATATTTTAAAAGCAAAAGGCAGCTATAGGTTTTTGCGTAGCTTATTTCTAGCTTTAAGCCTGAGGTATGCTACGAAAGCAGCCTAAAAAGGCAGAATTTTTAGTTTAGAAATGAACTCATATTTCCGAATACATGATATATTTTGAAAACCTAAAGGAGGTTTTTGTATATCAGAATGTTTTTAAGGAAAAACTCTCTTGTTTTTTTAAATACCATCTCCAGCTATCCAGAATCTGCATTTGAAAAACATGTATAAAATAGGAAAATTTCGTTTTATGAAAATAGGGCCCAAAGACATCCCTGTATCTCCCAACTCATAGCACCCATGAGAAAAGTGAAAGAGGTTATTTTTCCTTGTTCTACGCTTGAAAATAACCTCTCTCAATATTTCCAAATTCATCTTTGTTCGTCCATAATCCTCTCTTTAAACTTATTGCTCAAACAGTCCAAAAACACAACAATTTTCTTGTTAGCTCCAACAAAAATTCAAACAACTTGAAATGATGCATGCTTCAGCAAAGCTAGGGTCCTCCATGAATATATTAAGGTCGACGGGCTTCTATATTATCCACAAATCCTCCTTTGTATGCTTTCTTGTGCATGACCATCTCCTTTTATAACCAAGCTGTCCTCTTAAAAAGGTGACACTTGTAAAGACAAATTGGACAACAAGTTGCTTGGTGTCATGAGGCAGCTCTCAAATAGTGACAGCGAGATGCTTCACATGCAAGAATGAATGTTGAATGAAAAATAGCAGCTTAGGGTAAGGTTTTATGTTTTAAATGGTTGCTCATGCTTTAATCATGACACATATATGCCAAAAGGGTAATGATGACCTCAGACATGGCTATGTACCTTTGAATTAACCATAAGAGACTCGAATGACCTCCACCCTAACTCCTCCAATCATGGAATGACATTTCATATCGAATTTGACAAGACATGTAAGAAAACAGATTTTTTTAGCGTAGTTATTTTAACCTCTGACAGTTTCTCTACAAAACTATTAGGCAGTTTCGTAGCAAACATTGTTGTTTTTCTATATAAAACACTACGAAAATTTGTTAAACTGACACAAGCACCCTTTTTGAATTCAAATGCATGGGGAATGAAAACTATCACCATATGAGGACTAATGGGACATGAAATGACGTTCATGGAGGTGACCTTGAGCATTAGGATAGGTTAAACATGTAAACAAATGAAATTTTCCTATACCAACTTGAAAAGGCTTAAGGAGACCTTATCCTTTTGATGAGTGAACTGTATGACCATGTCAAGTAATGTTTCACAATTTTATGAGTGAAATGTATGACCATGTCAAGTAATGTTTCAAAATTGTAAATCCTCTTCAATTTGGGTATTTATATATACATAATATACACTGATCATCAACCATCTCTACCCCTTTCGTACTAGTGGTTATATCTTGAAAAGGGAAACACATTGAATGTATAATGATGGATATAAGTTAACAAACACAAGTCAAATAGAGCCATAATGATGTCGAGGAATCTCACTTTCTTCATGCATGGGGGCCCAAATCCAAATTTCCCTTTTAACCCACCTATAGTGGCTCAATTAATTGGTATTTAAAAATGTCTTTGATCGTGCTTCAATCCTATGTGAGAGAATCCTACATCTCTGTATTAAATCAATACTATGTATTTGTGCTCAATTTTATACAACACCATTGGTTCTTTTGCAACTCTCTAATGTGACAAAAATTAATAATGCACAACTATGCACAATCCCAAAACTCGTCAAGCCCATAGATAATACATAACAATATTCACATATGACTACAGGCCATAACCTAGGGCTTAACCCAAAAGGCACTATGGATTATTGGGTCCCTGCCTCCACCGACGATAACCTTTATTCAACTTGAGGCAGTGAACAAAATCAATGGCAATGATAGTGGTAAAAAAAATGCAATCACCATGAAATGACCCATATATCGAGTCTATTAGTTGACGAGACTACATTGTCACTCGTTAGTGCTTTACAACCCTTGTTACTTCCATAATTCGATAGTGGTTTAAAAAAAAAAATTAATTTCCATGAATTATCCCATATGCAAGGTTTGTTTACTAACATGACTACCTAATGTAAGTTACATCAATTGGGAAAAGGTTTGTTTGTATTATCCCTTCATTAACTCTAGTGGCCAATTATTGATAATCATAATTTTGTTGTTAGAGAATTTCAGTCACTATTTTTTAACAGATTCTTGTTGAAAGGTGTTAATTGAAGAACTTAACTTGTGATAAAAGTTTCGAGCCTGAAGGCTGAAAGTTGATAGATAGTAATATTTGACAGCTGATTCTTTGTTCCTATTAGTTAATTGTATGATCCTAAACTTGGTGTTTCACTGTCAGAATTTTTGATTGAAACAATCTTAATTTGCAATGAATAATTGTACAAGCTCGAATTCGTGAACCTAATATATGAGAAACCTTTTATGGGAAGGTTGAAGTAACGTCAACTGGTAGAAATTTGAGAAGACTTGGATTTTACAAATTTCGATGTTATAAACTGTTTCTTTGGTAAAGGTCCAACCTAGAAACTCATCACCTATAACATATATTAGCTCTGTAGACACTAATCACTGGTTAGTATTCAATGATGTTCCCTTTATCAAATTATTGACTCAAACTTGTTCCAACCACTCTAATTATTCATACATACACATGTTCACATGGGAGGATTAGACTGTCTCCACTAACAACATTCTACCGTGACCTCATAGACTCAACATCTACATAATATCAAATATATTGACTTGAACCCGAAAATCAAACACACATATAACATAGTACGGTTTCACACAATTTTCATTTGCATAAATATGCACTAGTTTTTCATGAGTACAAAAATAATTGGCCCTTTCCTCTCTCTTTGATCTCTCTCTATCCTTTAGCCTATCTTCGTTATCTCACTCTATTCCTCCTCCATATTTTTTTTACAAAGATCAATTATATACAACAAGGATTATTTGTTGAGATCCATTAAAGATGGATCTAATCATCCATACATACAAAATATCAAATATATCCTAAAACCTCTAACTCCTCAACTATTCTCCTTAAATGATGTATTACATGTCAATGGGGAAATAATCCCCATTGACATGTGGTAACTCCCATTAGCGAATGTGGTAAAAAATCCTAGGTCTTATTGAATTAAAGAAATTCTCTTGCATCATACTCTTGAGGTAAAACTAACTCATGGACTCTTGTTCATGAGTATTCTAATTGTTTATGCTAGTTGTACTTTCTATCTTGTCGTCCAAAATTTTGCAATTGTAGGTGCATTTATTGAAATTTATCCTCCTCCTGGATCCCAAAATCCATTTTGTTGTGGTCCTCTTGCCTCACTATCATGAACATATTCAACGACCTTTGTTCCCTTCACTTCTTGTAGCTACTTACTTTTTGTTGTTGTCCTCAATCTTCCAGGTTTCCATACTCTATTTTGCAATTCTCGATTGGCTTTGCTTATGTACTCCTTTACAGTTAATTATTTTCTATTGTTGACTATGTTTTTCACTTCAATATGCCCCTTATTAGGAAATGTATCGATCAACTTACAAAACTCATCAATTTCAATGTCCAACTTATCCCTTTTCTTATTCATGCTGCTAACATTTCTTAATTGAAAATGTACTTCAAAATTTACAAACTTCATGGCCTCAAATACCATTCATTGTTTCCACAACTATTCATCTTCCATTATTCATCATCAAACATCTCTTCAAAGATGATTAAGGAGCTTATTGTCTTCCTCCATGGTTTCTTTATGAAGTATTGAATTTCATCTTTACAAATTTCATTTTTACCTGCATCTGCACATAAAATAAATTTATTACAACACACATTAGACCTCTAAAAATCACCATCTATCATAAGAATGATTGTTGTCTTTCCTTCACTCTTTTCTATAAATATGTAGTCTATTGTACCTCCATGTGCATTAGTTTCTCTTTGATCCTCTGATTCATATTTTGTAGCATACTAGTTATATTTACTGCTTTCTTCCTTCATATCATCTTCCAAAATAGTCTTTTTTTGTGCATATTATCCATTTTGAATTTTCTCAAAATTTCTCTCATTTCTGAGTGAGACATATGACTCCTCCATCATCTCATTCATTGATTTCATTTGAATTTTTTTTTCATTTTGTCCTTTTTATTAAAATTAAATTTTAAAACATTATTTTGTTTAGATTCATCATGCATCTCTTCATGTTCAATATACATGTTTGCAATCCCTATGCTATCCTCCTAAATCCTAGGATTGACTAGTGATTCTTCTAACATCCTCAATTATTCATTAAAGTCTACATTTCCTTCTTCTGGTATATGGTTTCCATCTATTATTTGACATGTTGGAATTTTGTTCTACATGTAATAATCCTTTGTACCTTATTACACATAATTAATTCAAAATTTAAAAGACTACCCTTTCTCTTTAGATGTTTTAAACACCTTTTCTCTATTAGGTATTTTTCATTATTTATCCATCTCAAATTTCTTCAACGAATTTCCCAATAGCTTGGTTTCCTCATAAAAATCTATCAATGTCACATCTAAATGTTGTATTTCATCTCCTTTGTCCTCCTTTTGGATGTCTTCATAATCCAACCTTTCCTTGTTCACTGCAATTATTCTCCCATACCTACATTTTTCCACTGTATATGATTTCCATTTTGATTTCCTTTGTAAGACAATTTTTTATTTTTCCTTTTAATAAAAAAATTAGGATTATTTTTATCTCCAGTTCTTTGAAAAATAATTCGTTCATCTTCCTCCATCCTTATGATAGTTTCTTATGATTGTTCATCATTCTTTAATATTTGCAAATCCTACTTTCATACTTAAATTATAGTTTTAAAAATATAAGGATCTCTATTATCAAATCTTCGTGATGATACGAACCTTTCAAAAAATCCATGAGATTCTCTCGAAGTCTCTTCTCATTATCATCCTCCCTAAGGAATGATCCTTGCTCTGGTTGAAAATTTTGAATGTCCTCCTCCTCATACTTAGCTATTCTCAGTTTGTATTCATTCAACCAAGTACTCATCATGTGCCTCAACTTCTTCCTAATCTTTCTTTTAAATAATTTCTTAACAGTTAATTTAACCTACTTCTTCATTCACCATCCACATATCTAGTATTTTTCAATTTCTTGTAGAAACATCATCATTATACTAAGCATTTCCTTTATCTCAACAACTTATTTCTCAAGTTCCTCTTGACTCATTTGCTTCATTCTTCTACTAATTACTCTAGCATATTCCATCATCTTGTTTTGGATTTTATTTGATCCCTTGTCATGACCATCAAATATCATCTTTACTCTTCCTCTATGAAATTTTCTTATCCACTTACGAGTTGCATTGAACCTATGCAATAGCAATTTTGTTTCACCTTAGTAAAATACCTTACTAAGTTTCTCCTCAACCTAGTTTTTTGTATTCTTGGTTCTCTCCTGTAGAAAATTATGATATTTCTCTGCTCCTTTAGGCTTTTTCAAATTACTCACTTCTTCCAAGAGACTCACCTACTCCTTTCTCTAGAAAAATCCACCCATATTTGAAACGGTGGATCTATCTCATCATTTTCTATCCAAATGTTGATGGGGAAAATTGTACTGCCAAAAGTTAGGGGGTATCCCTAGAGTGAAGTCCCAATTAAACCTCACACTGTTTGGGATAGGAGTTCCATCTAGTGTGTGGGCCTGACTCCAACCATATAACTTTTACTCCTAGATGTCAAATGTGGAGATGTTAGAATGAGGGAAGGAATGAAATTCCCAGAAAATGGGGATAAAATCAACCCATGTTTGATAAACTCATGAAAAAATGTACAAGAATAAGGAAAAAAAAAAATAATAAGTACATCTCAAAGAGGAGTCAATTATCTAGGGTTGGTTAGACTATTTAAGAAGTACACCCTTGCAACAACTATTTAAGAAATTATGGTCCTTGGAGTAGCCCTCCTAGCTAATTAGTTATAACAAACATGCAGATCAACAAGCTATCATTCCTTTGTCTACCAGCACTCCCAAAACTCAACAATACCCTATCCCACTTGCTCAATGGAATGATATTTCATTATTGTAATCATATCAAGAAAATATAGATATCATTGGAATTCTACCTGGGAGTACTTTGTGATTTGACTTTTTCTTTGGAAATGAGAGTTTTTAGTTTTCTCTTCTTAAAGGAGGTTGCATTGTTAGCCAAAAATATATTTTCCATGAAATAAAACTGGTTATGGGATTTAAAGCCCAAAATTTTTGTCAAACCTATTCATAATTCCTTTTATACTTATTATTAATTATTGAGAAAGCCTAAACTTTTGTTCCTCCATGCAAGTACTTTATCGAAAATATGGTGTAGATATTAAATCACACAGTAGGTCCCAAATATTTGAATATCACATCTCTCTTTTCTACTGGAAAATTGTTCAGCTCACCCTAACCTCATACTTTACAAATTCATCTACCAAGAGGTTGACTATTAATTTTTCTCTTTGCACCTTGCAAATTTCTAGTGCCAAGAATCATATGTTTTATATGGCATCCACTTGTGAAACTTGATATTCTAATTACACTTGGGAAATTTTCAGCGTCTACTACAAATAAATTTGTAGAAGTGTTGAATCATATTATTTGTACAATTCTACTAAAAACTTGACAGTTAGTGGCTAAAGCAATTTCCCATTCATTGAAAACAACATGATTTGACAGAGAGTAAGCAAAACTTGATTTTTTTCCTAGATGAAAGATGAGGTCTTCTTCTATACGTCTCTTCGCCAATATGGCCATCTTATAAACACAATCATGTGAATATAATTCCTAATATTGGGGTTCATACATTCCTTTAATATTTTCATACAATTTGAATTGGGGAAAATTTGAAGAACGCATAACATTATAGAAATTAGAGATAGCCTTTCTAGTGTACTTGGTACCACCCCTGCATAGTTTCCTGATATAAGATCAAACAACACAAATCCAAAGGAAATGACATCATATTTTGTTATCACATGGCCATCTCATAGATACTCTAGAGTAAAGTATACAAATTTCCCAACAATTCTTGTAGAAAATACTTCACCCTCACTAACTTTCCCCACAAGTTTAGCTAATCCAAAGTATGAAATCTTAGCCATAAAGTTGTTGTCTATAAAAATATTACTATTTTTAATATCTCGGTGAATATTTTTGGTTGTGTATGCTCATGTATATATTCAATACCTCTAGAAACATCCAAAGCTACTAGCACTTGAGAATTCCAAGATAAAGTTGTATACCCTTTTCTTAAAGGATCATGATGGTGATTTTTGACTGATCTGTCACATGCATAATCATAGATAATGAAAAGTTCATCTTAAACTATTGTATAGCCGATAAGTTCTACCAAGTTGATGTGAAGAACCTTATAAATAGTTTTCATTTCCACCTAAATTTTTTGTGTTTTAGTATCTTTTATCTTCTCGATGAAAACTTCCTATTCTTTGAAAGACTCCACAACAAGCTAAACCAAATGCACCATGTCCAAAAATTTCTAAATATTTGAAACTGTTAGTTGTAATACGAAAATTTTCTACGTAAATACAATAGGTTTCTCTAATGTGTTCCTTGAACTCATGAATTATAAAACATAAAATATATGAAATGATTTAACCTGCCTCAGAATTTTTTTCTACCACTGATGGAAAATAGATATCTAATGGATTTACTGTGTGCTCAATGATGTTTTTTCAATGGTAATTTTTCTAATAGTAATCTCTTTAAACGATCATCCATGAGCATATTTATTCGGAAACAAAGAGTATACATGAAAACCTAAAATTTTGTGTAAAAGAACCTTGACACTCCTAGATTTAGAGCCTTCCAATCCTCATTATAATGAAACAAGTATTGAAAGCACCAATCTACCGCCAATGTGATCCTAAATTACAATGTATCCTCCTCATAAAAAAGAAGTAAATTGTCACTGTCCCTTGTTAAATTTACCTTATATATCTCAACACGATTTTCATGAAATATTTCATTGGATAAAACCTAAACTTTGGGCCAATTATTTTAAGTAGATGGTCTATTGTGTTTGGGGATGATCAATTTTGCTACCATTATGTATTGTTTAATTTTTCTAGGATGGTTGGTGCATGTTAATTTTTTTCCTTCTTATACACTACAAGAGAAATGCTTCTCCCATCAAACATTCTACATATCACTTGTCTGAAAACTCAACAATGTGTAACCATCGTCCCTATGCTATTTTGATTGAATTAAAAATTATTATATAAAATCCAATGCAATGTTGTTTATAAATATTCACAACAATCACATCAATACAAACACTAAGCTAAAACTTAGGACCCATCTATGATTCACAAGGGCCACTATAATAAAATGTATTTATTATTAATTTTTATATCTTTCCCCTTTGGAATTTATACAAAGTACTGGATTTCATCATATATCTATTTACCATGTTTTACTCTTGATAAAATTGTGTGTGTCAGCAAAGGTTTTCAAATCTAGATTTGGTCTCATCAGAAGCATTTGTTGGAAAATATTCAATGCCTGCTGCCTCTATATGCAAACTCTTATTTGTAAATCTCTACAATCAAAGCTTGAAATCACTATTGTCCATTAGATAATATTTCACTCAGGAATTTTATAAAAGAGATCTAGTGCCTCATCAATACGACCATTCTGTGAATACACCCCTAGAAGTTGCAGATCGCATCAGTAGAGGTTGAGGATGGCCTAGTCACATATTCAAGTTCTAGCAAGTCACATATTCGAGTTATAGAGTCACTTAAGGATTGAAAATGTGATTTGAAACTCTTGTAAGAGAGAACTCTTATTCTAGTCACTAATCACATTTCTAGAAGGAAAGGACTTATGAGAATTCATTGGAACTATGATTTGTGAGTTAGGGAGGAAATTTTTTTTGTATAAGTTATATATTTCATTTCTATGAGGCAATGTCTCTGGGTAATTGTTGTAATCACACTTTTTAATTTAAGGAGAAAGGTCCTTCTATGCAATTCACAAATCACAAATTCAAGGATTGGATCGGAAGATATGAAATTCAAATTGCATTGTGAAATTAGGCAATAATAGTCTAAGTGACCAACATGATCCAAATTTGTGCACATCATCCAGGAGGATATTGGTGGCCACCCTCCTATTCCACTTGGGGCCCCACCATTTTTCTTTCATTTTATCATTTTCCTGAATTATAGCACAATTTACTATTTTTAGCAGTTTTTTGGGTCCTGAACTTATGGAGCCGTTTTGAGGCCCTAAACGATGTTTTTTCGGAAAAATGGGAGAAACATGGGTCTATATATCAATGTTTCTCACTAAAAATTTGTATTCCTTGGATATATATTTCTAACGATGTATTGAGCATGTCAAACAAAGATCATATGCCAAAGTTACATCCCCGAGAAGTTGATGTAATAATTTATCCAAACGGGGCCCATAGTTTTTGCGATTCATCTCCTAGGGTTAGGTTTTTGGATTTTTAGGATTATCCATTGTTTCTCAATAATAAATAGGCCCTCGAGCCTCAGTGTAACACAATTAAAAGGCCTATAGCCACCACATCTCTTCTCAGAGATAAGCTACTAGCGCCCTAGCCAGTTTATTTCCATTTTGTCTATAAACAAATTTCAGTTCTTTGATATTAATGAAAGGAAGTGTTATTCCACTGCATATTTGTATTTATTGTTATATATGTATTATGTTGCATTCCTACCTAAATCCGGATTAGTGGTATTAGAGCTATCTGCTCTTTCTCGATCCTTCTTTGCATGTCCCCAACGAGGTGGGGGTATAAGGAGTTAGGGCTCAATCTAGTTGAATCTTTGCAAGATCAACCTCGTAAACCTAGATGGTTGCCCATGGGGAACAAAAAGAAATATGAGGGAGAAGGATATCCTATCAAAATATTGCTCGAGGAGGCCCTCAAAAAACAAAGTAACGCGATGATGGATAAATTTTCCCAAATCCTTCAATGATTTCCCACCGGCGGCACCTCTGCATCCAACAGCCACTCTTGAGGTGCGACTCCCTTTAAGGTACAAGTAAAATTTTACATTCCCATATTTGAGGGAAAAATAGATGTAGAACTCGTAGATAGATGGTTGAATCTATTAGAAGTATATTTCTCGATTCATGTCTTTTCCAACATGGAGAAGATTATTTTTGCACTCCTCAAAGCTACCCCCCATGTCAAGGACTAGTGGGAAACCTACTGTGGGAAAAAGGACAAGATATAACCCTCTCTATTCTCAGATGTACCCACTTGGAATTATTTCCAATATTCAATAAATGAAGAATACTATCCCATGGAGATCTATGAGGGAAAGTACGTACAATGGACTATGTTGTGGCAGCAAGGGATCAAGATGTGCATGAGTTGACGAATCTGTTCCATACCATGTGGACAAATTTTGGTATCAAATATTCGGAGAAACATTTGGTGTTGAAGTACCATAGTTATCTGCACAGATACATTCAGGAGGAAATGAAGTTCCTCGACATCTCCTCGCTTGGTACGACATACCGGTATGCTATCAAGATTTAGCATAAATTCAAACAGAAGAAATGAGACTTTGGATCTACAAATAAAAAGCAAGGGAAAGGTGTCCCCAAACCACAGAACGAAGGACAAAGCCAAGGAACGACAGCCCAAGAAAACCTACTGAAGCCACAAGAAAATAAAAACACCACAAAGACAAATAAGGATAGGGGAAAGTGGTCTGAGTTCCATAAGAGCTCCACTCACAACACAAGTGAGTGTTGGGCCAAGCAGTCACTAGTGCTCGAGATGAGGGCTTTTAAATCAGATGCATGCTCTGACTCTGAATCAGAACATGAAAATGGGAATGACAAAAGGAAGCATATTATTGATGCGAAGCCCAATGCCACCGTTGCCACTACGAAGATCCAGAAGGAGGAACTGTAAGATCCAGAGGAGGAGGAGCGTCTCTTCCACTCCCACATGTGGGTAAAGGGTTCCCCGCTACAATTCATTGTCGACAGTGGGAGCCAAAAGAACCTCATTTCAGTATAGGTCATGAATCATTTGGGCTTTCCGACCACAGCACACCCACATTTGTACACCATCGAGTGGCTTCACCAAGGACGAGATCTCCACATCAGCTAGAAGTGTCGCCTTCCCTACAACATCATGCCCTTCACGGATGAGGTATTATGTGACATTGCTCCTCTTGATGTTTGTGATGTATTATTAGGCCAACCATACTTGTGGAAGCGACATGCAGTGTATGAGTCCCAACCTCACGCTATTATTGTTATTTTGGGAAATAAGTTGTACAAGATACCAGAGGTACCATCGCCTGTCGCTATCTCTTTGGTTACTGCAAAACAATGCAGTAAGCTCATTTCCAAAACCGGGAAATTTTTTTTCTCGATGATCTGCCCTTAGGGAAAGAATAATATTGTGGTCATGACCTCCAGACAAGGCTCCTCTGTACGACCAAAAAAAATAGACAAGGTCGTGGAGGAGTACGAGTACATCTTCACCTCACCCATAGGGTTGGCTCTACACTTTCAGGTCAAGCACCCCATTGATCTAGCCCCAGGTGCGTCGCTACCCAATGGACCGATCTATCGATGCTCTGTTCTTAGGAACGATGAAATCAAGAGGCACATTTAGGTGTTGTTGCAAAAAGGTCACATCCGGCCAAGTTCATCACCCTATGGGAGCCCAATCGTGTTGGTACAAAAGAAGGATGGGACTTGGAGACTCTGTATTAACTATTTGGCACTGAACAAGATCACTGTTCAGAATAGGTACTCGATCCCATATATTCATGACCTTCTGAACCAAATCAAAGGGGTGAAATATTTTAGCAAGATTGACTTGAAGTTCAAGTATCACCAGGTACCAATCAAACCCTCCGATGTGTGGAAGACTACCTTCAAATTCAAGGTGGGCCTTTTTGAATGGTTGGTCATGCCTTTCGGGTTGATGAATGCTCCTGCAACCTTCATGAGGTTGATGGAAGAAATATTGTGACCATTCACCAACTCATTTGTAGTAGTGTACTTGGGTAACATTCTGATATTCAGCCAGACTTGGGAAGGGCACCTCTACCACATATAACACGTCCTCCAAACATTTTGGCAACACAAGTTGTGTGCCAATTTGGAGAAGTACACTTTTGGCATGACCCAGGTTCAATATATGGGATACATTATTGATGAAAGGGGGGTGCATGTGGATCCAACCAAGATCCAAGTCATTCAGGATGGGCCAGCCCCAACCACTCTAACAGAACTTCGCAGCTTTCTGGGTCTTGTTAATTTCTACCACAGGTTCATGTTGGGATTCTCTCATATCACCTGGCCCTTGAGTCAAGTCACCAAGGGGGAGCGAAAACAAAATTATTTTGGTTGGAATCTCAAGAAAAGGCATTCATAGAATTGAAACATCACCTCTGCCCTTCCCTAGTGCTCACATGAGCAGACTTGTAACAACCATTTTTGATCGACACAAATGCCTCTGACCATGATATTGGGGCAGTTCTTACTCAACAGGGGCATTCAGTGGAATATCACAGTGAGAAATTGTCCGAAACAGTCCGAAAGTATCCCACTTATGACAAGGAAATGTATTCCATTATGCAGGCCTGTAGACAGTGAAAACATTAAATTTTGGGGAAGGAAATGGTCATCCAGACAGAACACCGACCCTTGCAGTTCATATAGACCCAAGGGAAGTTGTAGAACGATCGCCATCAAAAGTGGTCCACATATCTGCAATAGTTTCATTTAAACATCAAGTACAAGAAGGGAAACACCAATAATTTTGGAGAATGCCTTAGCTAACCATCAATCATGGCGCTAACCACCGTTCTCAACCCTTGTGGGCACGAGACTTCTGATTGGCCACTTCTCTATAATAGCTATCCAGAATTTTGCCACACATACAAGACACTCTTGGAGGGTATGCAAGTTCCAAATTTTCACCTCCAAGATGAACTACTATGTCACTTGGGACACCTTTGTGTTCCTTCAAGCGAGCATGCGAGGATGATTTAGGAAGCACACTACAGTAAAGTCACAGGGAATTTTGGGGTCGAGAAAATAGTGGTTGTATTGTAGAAGTATTTCTATTGGCAGAACCTTCAGACAAAATGTCGGGAAGTACATCAGATCCTACATTGCTTACGTCATTTACAAACCGGCCATCAAGAATCAAGGCCTCTATACTCCACTACCTACCCCTAGTCGACCTGGATTACAGTTCTAGCCTTCCTTCTACTAAGCACATAAATGACTATTTTTTGTGGTCGTCGACAGATTCTCGAAGATGGCCATTATGGCGACCTGTAAGAAGAATATCAAAATAGAATCCACTTCTAAACTATTCTTTGAACGAGTGTGGGTGCACTTTCGGATCCCATAGTATATCATGTCAGATCAGGACAATAGGTTCCTTAGCACATTTTGGTCCAATCTTTGGTGAATTTTGGAAACCAAGCTCACCAAGTCCACAGCTTTCCATCCCCAAACTGATGGCAGATAGAGGTCATCAATAATATGATTGTACACATTCCGTGCATGTAAAATTCAAAGAATTCATGCACATGGGACGAGAGTCTCCCCTATGTAAAACAAAATTATAACTGGGCTCTCCACATCTCAACTAGAAACAAACCCTTTCAAGTGGGCTTGGGATTCCAGCCACTATGTCCCATTGGCATAGCCATGCCATTTGTGGCTAATTAGGCCGATTCGGTTCATGTCCAGTCTGAAGCTGACAAAGCGAACAACTTCATCGAACACATTCAACACATCCACCAATAGGTTCATGACATATTGGATAAAGCCAATGCTAAGTACATGCAACAACATGATCAACATCGGGTGCCACACAACTTCTAGGTGGGAGGAAAAGTGTGGCTACATTTGCAGAAGGAGCGCCTCACCGAACCTCACCGCAAGCTTCGCCCGCTCTGATATGGGTCATACACCATCACCAAGGCTATAGGGACCAATGCCTTCGAGCTCAGTCTTCCACCATTCCTTGGTCTTCACCCAGTATTCAATGTGTACTTCCTTCAGCCCTACTTCCCACCTCTATTGGACACCTCCAACATTATAGAACAAATCACACCAACAGAGTTAAACCCAGAATGCATGTAACATGCCACCAAAGATCATATCATGGACATTCAAATCAAGAACAATCGCCAGCAGAAGATCCAACTGTATCGGGTTGTCAAATCTAGACAACTCCTGCACCAAGGCAAGTGGTTCACTAGGGACAAAGTTCAATAGAAGTTTCCTCATATAATGGAGGAACTCAACGTACAGGGATAATTTTAAGAACCCCCCTAAATTTATATATATAAAAAATAGGCGAATCCCCATGATACATAGGAAAAATGGAAGGCGATTTTATTAATAATATAATATGTATATATAATTTTTTAGCGAATCTCTCACGAGATTATATTATCCTATAAAATCATGGCGAATCACCAGTACAAATGGCGAATCACTACTAAAAAATGGTGAATCGTTGTCTAGTGGAGTTCAGAGTGTTGGTTCCAATGAAGATATGGTAATTGAACCAGGAGTAGAAGGAAGAGAACCACCGAGACCAAGCATGGCACATGGTGACTTGTGAGGGAAGTAGTTCTCGTGTAGTTT
Organism: Pinus albicaulis; assembly: GCA_034641835.2. Lineage (NCBI taxonomy): Eukaryota > Viridiplantae > Streptophyta > Pinopsida > Pinales > Pinaceae > Pinus > Pinus albicaulis. The sequence continues at coordinate 391,213,702 of CM076577.1, forward strand.
GGAAAATGCGTTCTTCTAGTTCTGCTAAGCGTAGTGTTGTTTGTCATGCTACTACTAGCACTGATATTGAGGTTGGAGAGGAGTTTGAGGAAAGGTAGCAATGGTGGAGAATTACAAAGAGTACCCCATGATGGGCTCCATTTTTCCCTTTGGTATTTGTGCCTGCAAGACCTTCTGTCCATTGAACCAACAATTAGCCATTCAACCAACAATCAACTTGACTGAGTTGATTAGGTACAAGTCAACTTAGACTAATCTTCAAAACTATGATTTTCACTATCCCATATTTATCACACTAATGCTACACAACATTGTGCATTTGCACCTAACTCTCAATAATTCTTTTCCAAGAAAAATCTATAATAAGAAAAATATTTTACTATATTCTAAAAGGTGAAGATGTAGAAATCATGCCACAAAGTGAAAGGAAATAAAATATCTTTCCTCAAACCACCAAATATATAAAGAAAACAATAATGATTATAATAATAGAACTGGATCTATAGATCTATCGATATATGCATGATATGAGAACCATAAGCATTCAAGAGACTAATTTCAAACTCAACAAAATCCTCTAAACAAGCAACAAACAAACCACTAAAATTTTCAAACATATCAAGGCTAGACATTAACACAATTTCATGTACTTGAATAAGCCCATTGTTGCTTAGCGTTAGACTTCTTAAATTAGTTCTTTATCATTTAATACTATGACACTATCTATGTGAAAATAAATAGGTCCCAACTTCATCAAATCTGATTTCATTTCCAATCAAAGATCAAAACTAGCTTCGTTTCCAATACCAATATAAAATCACACATTTTCCAAATATCAATAATTATTTTCCAAGAAAATATAAAACTTGAAACTCACCAAAATTCCCCAAACACAAGCAACATATATACCATTAAAATTTTCTAAGATGTCAAAGCTAGACATCAAGGTAGTTTCATGTACTTGAATGAGCCCATTGATGCTTTGCATTAGTCTTGTTAAATTAGTTATTTATCATTTAATACTAGTCAAAATAGATTGGTAAAATATTCTTTTCAATATTCTTCCAATCTATTTTACCCAACAAGGGTAGAGTTTAGCATCAAGATTGTTTCAAAAGATTTTGCTAAAAATCTATCATTATGAAGTTGTTCAAATAATAGAACATATTTATAAAATATAATCACCTTTTATTCAAGTTCAATATATTGAGTGAGTCCTAGAAAAAAAATAACTTTCTAGACCATTGTCTATGTCAAGTATAAGAATTTAAAATAATGTTCAAGGGTTAATAATCTTTTATAAAAAATAAAATACACTTAAAAACTTAAGAGTAAACAATTTTAAATTGAGAATCTTTTGTAATTATTCACTTTGAAGAAAATAGATTTGGATATTTCCAATAAACATTCAGATCTCTTTTATACGAAGGTATATTATCAAAAATCATTCAATATTAAATATAATATATATACTTTTTGTAATTTCTACATTTTTCATATTATTAATAAAAAAAATTATGTTAGAATAATATTATTCACTTAAGGTTTTAATTTTTAAGAGTTTTTTTAAATAATCGTATCTCAATATGGTTGTCATATACTCTTGGTGCTCTAAATAAGACAACGTTGTTATCATATACTCTTGGTGCTCTAAATAAGACAAGCCAGGCAGGCAACACACCTGCGAACACCTTATGTATACCTGCTTGCTTGAGGCTCATCAAATTCTCTTGATATTGGATTTCCATTATTTGCTTTGATCCTCCACCCATCTTGACAGAATTGGTCCTCAACCAGACAACTCATGGCAGTGACATCAAAATTAACACCTTATGTATACCTGCTTGCTTGAGGCTCATCAAATTCTCTTAATATTGGATTTCCATTATTTGCTTTGATCCTCCACCCATCTTGACAGAATTGGTCCTCAACCAGACAACTCATGGCAGTAACATCAAAATTACAGACTTGGTGTTAAGTTAAACTGCGTATGATAACAAGGATTATCCATGATGACTTTGGAGAGTTGCTGGAGCCGGCAAATTTCTCTAACAACCATTGGTAGTAACATCAAAATTACAGACGCAGCGGGTGCAGATCCTTCGTATTAGTTAAACTGCATATGATCACGAGGATGATCCATCATTATTTTGGGGACTTCTCTGAGCTAGAAACTTCTCTGACAAGCATCTAGACAAGTTTACAGCGTCTTCCATTACATAACCATGCCAAATACGAAGATGGATAAAATGACATGCATAGTTAAAATGGATTTAAATTGGTTTAATTATTAATTATAATTTTAAAAATAATTATCCATTTTATGTTTTATGTTTTCTATTTTATTTTGGTTTTATTTTTAATTTTATGTAATTTGAGAAGTTAATAAAATTATAATTATTAATTATTTAATGATTTTGACCTAATTAATATGTTAAATATTACATCTCTACTATACTGGTACTGGGCTGGAGAGCACCTCTCTCACAATTCTTGTTTGGAAAAAGGAAAGTCTGGCATTCAATTCAGCCAATCGTCCATCTTATACTGGTACTGGGCTGGAGAGCACCTCTCACGCAATTCTTGTTTGGAAAAAGGAAAGTCTGGAATTCAATTCAGCCAATCGTGCATCTTAATATGTCTGGTTATCCTCCAGACACCTAAAGTTGTCAGAGTCCAAATGCATAGGGGTATATGCTCGAAGACGAAAGTCAACGAAGAATTCTTTCAGGGTTTTCTTGACACTGTTGACACTGATTTTTTCTGCAGTAGAGACACCAAGTTTTTGGGGATGGGAGAAATGTATTGGCACATGCAATTTTTTCACTATGACAGTGAAGGAGAGTCAGCAGAAGGTGGTCCTCAACAGACGGAGTAAATTGGAGGAGATAATAATAAATAATCACAAAGTGATCAGCTTATCATTAAGATTGCGAAGCTGGTATTGAAAAGAGCAGTCATTGTATAGATATCAGGAAGTCTCAGACTGTTTATATGCTTGTCAGACCTGTTTTCTATAAGAACAGGGTTGTAACTCCTTTCTGTTTATTAACAATAGATCTAGATCAATTACACGAGAAATATTCAACACAGAAAAGCAAAGAATATTGGTGCTAGACAACCCCTATACAAAGCTCCTTTCAAAAAGCTGCAACGATAGATAAGAGCAGGTGCAACATGATTCACCTACAAATATGTGACTACCCAGTAACTAAACATAATGCATGACCAAGCATGTACATTCATACAGGTCTGGGAGAAATTCTGGCAGGACTATGATTTCATAGTGCACCTAGTTTGAACAAAACCGGCTTAGAGGATTTTTCATGAACTGTAGTAACCCATTCAATATCATGGTAAAATAGGCCAGAGGCTTTTTATGAGATGTGATAACCCATTACACATAATGAAGAAAATAGGCTAGGCTTTTGACGAGCTGTAGTATCCCACCGTTTCACATCATTCAAAATGATCATGGCCGCTTATTAATTCAGAGTCCGAAGGCCCTCTGAAGTTTTAAAGCAAAGTGCAATGACAGCCCCTCCACTGGAAGGTGTTCTCGATAAAACAATTATAAGCCAAAATTTTGTTATCCATCAAAGCAATCATTAAAAGTCAACATAAACCTATCCTCTTTTGAAATACACCCACATAATCAGATGAAACTGTTGCAAGAATATCAATTTAAGAATTGGAATGCAAAAGCTGACATGTTGTGCAAGGATGAACAAAAGAATCCGAAACTTCCTGAGTGCACCTTCCCTGTTATGCATTCCATTATTTCTTGATTTCTACTCTCAGGTGTCTACACCGTAAGTAAAATGCTGAAATTGCAAAATAAATTTAGTTTATTGATTCAGACATGTACCATACCACTATTGGGTCTGTGCAGCATTCTTACACATCTCCCACCATGTGGTCGATAAATCTTTTGGCTCTGTTAAGTGGGAACTGCAATCATACATCTCTCATTATGTTGCAAGAAAAGTTTCGATTTTGTAAATGACTAAGAAATATCTCTTTAACACTCCAAATTAACTTTTACAAAATAAATCTGTATCTATATTTCGTGAGATGAGCAGAATTTTCAAAGTTTAAAGATGCTACATTTCAAATCATATTCACCATAATAAGAATTTAAGCTGGCACTACAATCAGTGGATTGGACTTTCCTAAGATCAAATTCTCGGGTTCCCTAATACCAATATCGTTGCATTGCATATCCATTTTCAAATCTGAAAGACCTCAAGAATCAAAACCATTTCTTCTCGGATATTCTGAAAAATAAATCCATTTACTCCATACAATAATATATCCATTGGTTCTGTTGGATATTTAAGCGAGCACAAACTAGCTTCATGACAAATGCTATTTAAGAATCCATCATTTTCAAAATCCAATTATAACTGCAAAAGAAATTGGCAACTCCAGCTTGATAACTGTAGTTGTGGAAAATTAAGCCAAAAACCACCCCTTCCCACTTTGGTAATCACTTACAAGAAATGAAAGATTTATTGATTTTCTTAAAAAAGTATTTCATCTAGTAATAGCATGAACCTTATAAACAGGATAAAATTCCATTTGGAATGGATTGAAAGAACAATATTCAGATAAATGACATCCAACAATTAGCTTCAAAGAAATTCAATGTCTTTGATCCATAATTGGCCATGAAAATGACCACTGAATATTCATTCAGAAATTTTCCAATTCAGAGAGGAAAATGCATGTAAACAAAACAAAATTGTTCCAAATGCAACCAATATATTCTTGGAACCACTTAAAGCCTCGTCTATTGAAATAGCACACTGTATGGTCTCTCCCAAATACCCTTGATGTTCTACCTGCTGTATGGATGATACCTTCCACTACCTCGGCTACCACCATAACTTCCAGAACCTCCACCTGAATTGTAGCCTGCATAGCCCCCTCCACTGGAATATCCTCCATAGCCCATTCCTCCACTGCTGTTGTATGTTGAGGATTGAACAACATGTGCACTTCAATAAAACCTTATACAAGCCACCTTGATAGGGGCATCCTCAAAAGATCTCATATTATCCGACTACATTATCCCATTTAGTAAATGATATATACAAGTTTTGTTTCTTAAAAAACATTAATTGGCATGGTATCTAATATGACATTGTGTTGATTCTCATAGTCACATAGCATTGTATATTTGCATGGTTTTGTACACTAGTCATGAAAATTGATTGTTGTTCTGAAGTACGCCTTGCTACTGCATAAACATTCTGGCAGATTGTTAACACCTTCTTGTCTGGGAAGAATTGAAATTTAATCACCTGGGATGCTTGGATCATTAAAGATAATCTCCAGGCCAAGTATGTTAGTTTATTTTAAGTCAAATTCCCCTGCTCTGGTACAGAGTTTGTAGGCATTATAGGAAAAAGAATGCTTTTCCTATACTTTGCTGCTAATATGAAGAATCATCTTCCAATGTCTCATTTACTTTTTACGGGAGTGGGATTGCATTAGTTTTCCATTCCATGGGGAAAAATTTACATAGTGGATTGCATAGTAAACATACTAGAAATAAAAGAGAATTGATGATATCAAAATTAGGGTAACAAATAATTAATTCAAGCAAAACAAATATAAAGGATAGAAAAATACATGTAGAAAGTTGTGAATGATGAACTGTACCAAGTTCCCCACCTATGCAACACAATTTACTACTTTTGCTTTGTAGTACCCCATGGAGAATAAATTATGGAATGAAGGTGTGACTACTCTGCCTTATCTGATGTTTTTTAAGGGAAAACTTGTGAATTTGAATACTAGATTGTTTATTATTACATTGTGATGGTTGCATTTCCAAATGGCTCCATTGTTTAGTGATCATGGTGGAAAAATTGCAAATGTCTTTTCACAGTCTTTTGTTCATTTGTTCTCTCTCGAAAGCCCTTGCACTGCCTGCTCTGAACTACATCACCAAGATGACCAGCTCTAAGCTGCAATTCTATCTGCAAAAGGTCATGGAGCCTTGTTCTGAAGTACGCCTTGCTACTGCATAAACATTCTGGCAGATTGTTAACACCTTCTTGTCTAGGAAGAATTGAAATTTAATCACCTGGGATGCTTGGATCATTAAAGATAATCTCCAGGCCAAGTATGTTAGTTTATTTTCAGTCAAATTCCCCGGCTCTGGTACAGAGTTTGTAGGCAAAATAGCATACAAGTATTATGTTTCTCTCAAGCTCCCAATGCCCAGTCTAGGTTACAGATAATTTCATCAATGTTGTATTAGTCCTAACATACCTAAATGATCATGGTAATAAGATTTCACTGTTGTATGTTGAGGATTGAACAACATGTGCACTTCAATAAAACCTTATACAAGCCACCTTGATAGGAGCATCCTCAAAAGATCTCATATTATCCGACTACATTATCCTAGTTAGTAAATGATATATACAAGTTTTGTTTCTTAAAAAACATTAATTGGCATAGTATATAATATGACATTGTGTTGATTCTCATAGTCACATAGCATTGTATATTTGCATGGTTTTGTACACTAGTCATGAAAATTGATTGTTGTTCTGAAGTACGCCTTGCTACTGCATAAACATTCTGGCAGATTGTTAACACCTTCTTGTCTAGGAAGAATTGAAATTTAATCACCTGGGATGCTTGGATCATTAAAGATAATCTCCAGGCCAAGTATGTTAGTTTATTTTGAGTCAAATTCCCCTGCTCTGGTACAGAGTTTGTAGGCATTATAGGAAAAATAATGCTTTTCCTATACTTTGCTGCTAATATGAAGAATCATCTTCCAATGTCTCATTTACTTTTTACGGGAGTAGGCTTGCATTAGTTTTCCATTCCATGGGGAAAAATTTACATAGTGGATTGCATAGTAAACATACTAGAAATAAAAGAGAATTGATGATATCAAAATTAGGGTAACAAATAATTAATTCAAGAAAAACAAATATAAAGGATAGAAAAATACATGTAGAAAGTTGTGAATGATGAACTGTACCAAGTTCCCCACCTATGCAACACAATTTACTACTTCTGCTTTGTAGTACCCCATGGAGAATAAATTATGGAATGAAGGTGTGACTACTCTGCCTTATCTGATTTTTTTCAAGGGAAAACTTGTGAATTTGAATGCTAGATTGTTTATTATTACATTGTGATGGTTGCATTTCCAAATGGCTCCACTGTTTAGTGATCATGGTAGAAGTTTTCTCATTTCCAGTGGTGCAATGTACTATTGCTCCATTTTTCTCTCTGGTGATAGTTAAAGAGCCTTTCTCACGTCCAAAAGGCATCTGTGTGTGTTGAAAACAACCAACATTTGAGCCTTCCACATTATGATCTTCAGATGTAACACAAACACCATTCATAAAACCTCTCGTTTTTGAGGTTAACCCTTCTTTAACTCCCATTGAACTTGAGCTACAATATATGATGTCCTCTGGTTGTTTTGAATGGCAGATTTCATGGGAATCGACATGACCCGGGCCATGGGACGTGTTCCTATGTCTGCAAAAACTGAATTCATGTCCCTTTCTAGAGTCATCAGAATCACTTGAGCAATTCTCATTGTTAGTATGACAACAATGCAGTCCATGGCAGGACTTCCTATCTATTGGAAAGTGGTGACAGTATCTGTGTTTGTGTACCCTAGTGTTGCTCGTATGAATGTACCTAAGAGAACTGCTTGTTAAATTTTCCTTACATATTTGTTCTTCTGTTTTCTCCACGATGGAGAGAGGGCACCTGAACATGAACTTAGAGTTCATCCAAAAGGGGCCATCTGAACCATAACCTGATTCTAAGCTACTACTTTTAGAATATGGGCTCTCACTTCTCTTACTCTTCATTCCAGACAGCTTTTCTTCCTTGTAATTACTAGTATCTGAACTGTCTAACCTGTATCTGCTGCAGCTTCTCTGGCAACTACCACGCTTATGTGACATTCTTCCATCAATTCTTGCACAAACATCACAGCTACTTGTGTGACTGCATTGTTTACAAGTATTGACTATATACGTGGTCCTCCTTGCTGTCTTTGATTTCTCATGCGCTTTCTTTTTGCATTTGCACCTTCTACATGAAAGGTATGTTCCAGCATCCATTCTTGAAAAACATCCACATAAAACATATGCATCACCATACACAAAAAAGATGTATATCCTCAATAATTTCATCACAGGGTGCAATCCAGAGGTGTCAATCCAATGTGAAAACAGAGCAACACCAATAAAAAAGCACTAATTAAACCCCAACTGAGATGGAAAAAAGAAAAAACAAATTCAATCATAAACGCAAATAAAACCGAGAATGCAAGGTCACCCAATAAGATAAATCTTCCTACTTATTTCCAGGAATTTTTCTCAACAGTATTCAATGCCTGTGTTATACAAAATTCAGCTGAGTGTTCCATTGTCTAGACAATCCCAAAACCCATTAATGGGTGCAAAAAGGTGTGGAGATATATTATACATCCATGGGCTTTACATATCACAAACAGAAACATATAATGTAACAGAGACTCACATGAATGATGGAAATTGGTATAATTTGCATGCAAACCTTTGGTTTATTCAAAATGGAGTCCGGTTGACGAAAGAAAACCCGAAAGGGCTAGAAGAAGAGAATGATTTATACAGATACATACACTGGTATACCTGATGAGTGAAAGGGTTTTATGTAAAGGCCCGCCCAATATTGTGAAATGCCAATACCCAACATCAGCAACAGAGTCCCCAGACGCAGGAGATAAGCTTACAACATCTTTTCGAAAGCCCGTAGCCGCTGTTCCTGTTTCAAATCCAGAGAAACCGAGCAAGTAGGCTGTGGCGAGTGTTATCTCCCACAACACCATTTCCTCGAAGTGTATCTCCATTCTCTGCTATATACGAACTATGGGAGGCCTCTTGTTTTATCGATCTTGCCATCCCTTGAGATGAATATGAACTTCCCATGGGTTTGCTTGCTTTATCATTTCCCCCACGTTACCCACCAGACGATAGAAGATTTGTACGCCTCGTGGTTGGCGAATCCGTTGCAACTACGGAAAAGGGGAGTTTTACGTTTCAATAAATCCAGTTTTGATGCTTGCTCCTCAATCACTGTAGCTAGGTCTGGATAGTCTTACCTTGTGCAAAGGCAAAGATGGCTAGAGCATAGCGCATGAAAAAGATCCCAATCCATAAAGAACCCCCGTGAATGACCCAGCAGCTGCATTTTAGCGAGTATTTCCATGGTGGAAGCACAGGCAAGTTTAAACCCTACGAACTATGGGAGGCCCTAACGGAGTCCGGACCAGAGAGTGACGGACCAGAGAGAATCGGCCAGGCCCTAACGGACCATGATGGGGTTCCTATCACTACAAGAACTTAGAATATCGGTGATTCGGTGTGCACAGAGCCCAGCCACCTCTCCGAACCACTGAAAATTGGGGCGAATGCCATGGAAATACGAAGATAGCCGAAAATTTTGGCGAATGTATGGAGAAAAGGCGGAAAATCGTGGGAAAATTTCATGTTTCCAGTTTTATGCGCCCTTTTTTTGGTGGGCTAATATTTAATAATTATTTATTTTTAAAATATTTATTGGGATAACTTTATTAAACTATAGAAAATGGGTTTTATATAAAACATTTGCCCTAATAAAATTTAAAATCCCTTAAAAATTAGCCTTTGGGCTAAAATTAACCCCTAAAATTATCACAGTGAGAACATTTGATTCCTAAGGGGGGAGGAATGATCCAGGTGGATATTGGTGGCCACTCGCCTATTCCACTTAGGGCCACACCATTGTTTGTTTCATTTTTCCAGTTAAATTATAACACAATTTATTATTTTTAGCATTTTTTTGGGTCCTGAACTTCCAGAGCCGTTTTGAGGCCCTAAAAGATGTTTTTTGGGAAAATCGGGAGAAACATGGGTCTATAGACAGATTTTTCTCACTCAAAAGTTTTAGTCTTCAAATAGATATTCCTAACGAGGTATTGAGCGCATAAAATAGAGATCGTATGCCAAATTTGCGTCCCCGAGAAGTTGATGTACCAATTTACCCAAAAAGGGCCCATAGTTTTGGCACTTCATCTCCTAGGGTTATTATTTTGGATGTTTAGGGTTTTCCACTATTTCTGAATAATAAATAGGCCCTCGAGCCTCATTGTAACACATTTTAGAGGGTTGTAACCACCAAATCTCTTCTCATAGATAAGCTATCAGTGACCTAGTTATTTTATTTCCATTCTATCTGTAAACAAATTTCAATTCTTTGATATTAATGAAATGAAGTGTTATTTCCACAGCATCTTTGTATTTATGGCTATATTTGTATTCGGTTTCATTCTTGCCTAAATCCAGATCAACACAATATATTGTAAGGGGCATTGTGATAATTCAAAGGTCTATGATGCTCCTATTCGTAAATAAAATACCAAAAAAAATAGTTAATGATGTGAGATTTGAATCTAGGACATAAATCCCCTTGAGATTATGCAAGCAATAGGTATCGCAAGGACAATGTGCCCAAGATTGGAAACAATAGATTTCAAATATGAGAATCAAGTGGGGATCAAGGCACCTATGCTAGAGCATGAATATATAATCAAGGGAGAGGGCGTGAAGATTCATTTCAAGACAGGGAATAAAGAGAAAAAGGAGAAAAAGCATGAAAGTGTATAAGTATTCAAAGTTAGGGGAAGATGAATCAATTGGATACCCGAGTGCATTGAAGGGAATTTTAGTCACAAATCACATTTACAGAAGGTAGTCAATAAGTCACTAAACAATGCAAGTGTTACTTAAAACTTAGGAGGATTTTCACTTAGACTTTGTCATGAATCAGAGTTCTAGAGGCCTAAATATACGTTATTAGGAACTAGACTTGCATCTTGAGACTTAGGAGTTGATATTTACAGTCTAAGTTGCAAATCGCTACTCTAGAGGATAAGCAAGGTAACACTGCAAGTTTTGATTGCGACTTTGACAAGAAGGAAGAGGCATAAGTATTTCAAGGCTTATATATAGTATGCAAAGAAGAGATGCGATTAGAGTGGAGGCAGAGGAGAGTTGAATATTTAGGAGATCATGGGGAAAGTAGTCTGAGAACATTTTAAGTGGGGGGAACTCCAAGATCTTTTCAAATGGTGAACTTTATTGCACATATAAAAAATATGAAAGGTTAACCTGCATGCCCAAACATAATATGAATTAGTAAACTAATGAACCTTCTAATGTTTGATATAGGAGACATAATATGAGGTTTTAAAAATATTTAATGTTAAAAATTAAAACATACAATAAATGACAATATTGCAAGCATAAGCTAGTTGAGCAAGCCCATTTAAGAAAAATAGACTCTATAAAAATCCAAAAGAGGCTACTCAGGTTAATTTTTCAGATACAAATGATAAGGATGTTTCAAATTTCTTTCTTGAAATAACAATATGAAATGAAATATGTGGAGCTTTAGAGAATCAATATTGAATGCATGGAAAAGATATTTCCTTAAACCAATTTAACAATCATGCATATGAATTAACTTAATGGGAATGATGTATAATCCACCCTCCAACATGATGATGCAATTAATATAACTGAAATTTCCATGAAATGATCATGAAGATTCAAGATAGAAGATGATAATCAAAGAATGATAACCAAGGTGAAGTGTGACCAACAACAAAATATGCAAACCTATAATTTGCAATGCATATCATGGGAATATGAAGCTTTAAAAGTGTCTAAATGCTGCAAAAATTCCGAAACCATTATTTCATTCATAGGGATGTAAACCTGTATGAATCAAGGTGGATATATGCAATATGCATCATGCAAACATGAGCAACCACACCTTTCCATTATAGCTAGGTCATTGAGGGATCTAATCAATTTGGTGGTGTTGTAGTAGGTATAACAATTGATAGAACACTAACAGAATCCAACATCTCTACCTTAGTCCCTTCAATAGATTGAGTCTTAAAATATGACAAGGAAGTATTGGACTATATAAATTGGGTACCAGTTGAGTTACTTGACCATTTATAGATATGCCATTCATATGTTTCCTTAGGTAGGTCCTATTAGTATTTATGCACTAAAATAAGGGTTTACTCCATAAGTCTTCGACAATGACATAGATAACATGATAGAGGGATTATCATATTCAAAATTTTAATGTGAATTTCCAGTGTTTCTCTGCTGCAAACGAGCATCCATAGCCTCAATAGAGTCACTCAAGAAATAACAAGCATTACTTTGCTGCCAGCGAGTGTCCATAACCCTGAATAAATTGCTTGCATCACCTCTCTATGAAATAATACTTTCTCATTCCCTTACACTTTATTTAATTATTTTTCATTTACATTCACTTTTGCATCATTTATTATGGCATTCATTGTGCTACGACATATGAGGGATCCTGACTAATTTTATAGGCAAGAGAGGTTGTTTCTTGTTTGATAAAAACTAAAATATTTTCTGACTTAGGTTTTCATTCATTCCATATTTCTATATCACACCTCTGACTGATAGGTGGACAATGAAAACACATAATGAAATATTTAGGGCTATACTAGAGATAGATTTCACGCTATACATATAGGCCTTACAAATTGTTGACAGGTGGAAAAATTCCTCCCACAACGAGTGACTATTTACCTGTTCAAAGTCCCAATTAGAATATTTTTCTTTTCGTATGGACGTATACTCTTCGAAAAAAGGCCAAGTTGCCTATCTAAAACTAAAATTAAACTAAGAAAAATTATAATTAATGTAAGGAAATATATGTAATATATTCTAACAGTTTACAAAATATGAACACAGTCTGTAAAATGATTTAACCAATTTAAAAAACAACAATTAAAGTATTTAAATGAGAATAATACCACATGAAATATCATGTGATACAAAATTCTAACTGGAATTGAATCCAGAAAACTGAGCATATAAGTTTTGGTTGAAGCTTTAAATAAAAACTTCAAAATACTTTTAGGTTTTCATCCTATTCAAACATAATTTTTGGTATTTTCTGAAATGTGTATACATGCATAATATAAAGTAAATAAACAACAATTTCTATCTCGTAAATGAGAGAAAATATGCATATTTTTAAATATTAGATTCCGACAATCAACCAATAATGAATAAATTAGCAATTTTTTAATTCGTGATGCTAAAAGGATGTAGAATGCAACATTGTCATAAGAAATGTTAAATAGAATTATCAAATATTCATTAAGAATCAAATAACATAAGTCATAGAGTAATACCAAAGGCATCCATTAAGTAATTAAAATTATGTCCTAACATAAACCTCATAGCTCACCACACATTAACACTAAAAATGGTCTTAAAAAAATATGGTACTTAAAAATTGATTAAAAAATACAAGTTTGTAATCTTCACTGATTCTCGACCCTTTGCACCAACGCATTAGGTTCTATAAATACAAAAAATAATAAGATAATTATTGAAACAAGAAAATCAACAAATTTTCTAAAAGTAAATACATAATTCTAAAAATAAAATTTTATCCTTGTTCAGTTGATATATGGTAGAGAAGTAGACACCCTTTCTTCATCTTCAGAATCATCATAATTGAGACTAAGCATTAGGCGAGGTGCATGTACTTTGATATGAGTTTCCCATTGTGAATATATATGGTAAACTGCAGAGAAAGGAATGGAACGAAACTGATTGATGTTGATCTGGTAGCTGGAAATCAATTATTGGACATTTTTCTTCGTCTTCTGATATTTGACCTCAAATTTGGCAATAACCTTGATTTGTTCAAAAGGAAGTTGCAAATTTTTTTGAAAAGTTTTCGTTTCCAATAATCCTTTTGATTTCTACTTAGTCCTTGGAAACAATATATTCTATAGTTTATTTTAATTTTCCCGGAGCTCCTTACTTTAAAGGCTTGGAACCTGATAGGTCAATTTTTTCTATAAATTTTGTTCCTTTTTCCCAAATTGTTAAACATTTCTCATTTGTTGTTAGTATCCATGCTATGATTTCTTTGGCCTCTTTCTACCTGTGACTTAAGGATGCAAGCATCAATCTTTTATCTATATTAGAAACTTTTGGAATTTCATCAAATTGAAATTCCTTTTCCCAGTCAAGAATAGACAAAAAAATGTTTTTAATTGATTTATCTTCTTCTACTAATGAATCAATCCTTTCATTTAAATTTGTAATTTCTTGATATATTTTTGAGATTTTATCCATCTTTTTATATAATTTTGATTGATTTTTCCTTAAAATTAGACAAATTTGTCAAGCTTAAACCTTAAAAATTTCTAGACTTTGTGTTGCTTCTTGATTTTAATTGAGTTGATTCTTCAGAAATTCATTTTCATCTTTCAACTATGTGATCATAATATCAAAAAAAAATTATGTTTCTTCCTTCCAAATGCAGGTTTGATTTTCATGTAATTTTCTCAATTCCTGACTTCGTTGTTCATGTTTTGCATTTTCTTCTTTCAATTATTTCTGAAAATTCTTCTATAGATTTTCCCTTTTTATAGCAAATCCTTGAACTAAAGTTGCAAAATACCTCTGCCAGTTTTCTTCATTGAATATTTCACTTTTATTCAATTTTTCCTCCAAAACTTTAATTTTCTGCAAATTGATATCATATGAAGTTGCAAGTTCATTAAAATGATATTTATTGTAATTAACAAAATCTCCCAAAGATTGAGAGGATTCTTTAGATTTTTCTTTTACATCTGTCTGAGCCTGCTAGTTGAATTAAGAAACAACCTCTCCAGTATCATGTTTCCTTTTATTTTTTCTTTTGAGAACTGATTTTGATTGAGTATTAAAATAACAATCTGCCAAACAAGGGATTATATCTGGAACTACCTCTAAATAAGAAACATGTTTAAACAAAAATTATTCCCAAGAAATCTTAGTAGAAATGGGTGTTATTGATGTTTGAGTAAATATGGTAGATATAATATCCATTTTTTGATGTGATTCCATTTTTTCCTCATTTTCCTTGGTGGTGGTTTCACTAGATACTTGTTTTTCTTTATCCTTATCTAATTCCATTTCTTTGACTATGGTAGTTTCTAATTTCTTTTGCTCTATTTCCTTAGGTGAATTAAATAGAATAATTTCATGTTCAATTTTTTTTCTTTTTTCTGGAGTCTTTCTTGTTCCTGCACTGTTCTGCTTCACTTTCAAACTTTTCATTGTTGTGACTTCAACTTCTTTACCTATGACAACAATTTTTATTTTTAATTTTAATTTCTACCCCTTGTTCCTTTTGAGAACCAATAGAAGGATTTGACGTGATTTGGTTGAAATTAAACTGGAAAAATTCAGAAATCTTTAATTGTTCAAATGAAATTTTGAGATGGAGATCCTTTTCTTTTAGGAAATTTTCTGACAGATTTTTACCTAAACTCTTGCAATTGTTCTCTTTTTTTACTATTTAAGAGTTTGCCTCTTTCAACAACCTACTGAAAATCATCAATGCTTATAAAAATATCATCAAAAGGGGGTTTCTGATGAATAATTTTTGTATATAATAGACTTTTATATAATGATTGCTAATGATTACACTAGGATTAGAGTCATAATGAGGCAAAGAAAATAACCAAACTTCCTAAAGATCTTTGGATTCTTTGAATCTGTTCCCTCTGTCTCAGATATTGATGTCACCAAACTTGATTGGAAAATTAGGCCAAAATTTCTTTTGCAACTGACTCAAATTTTTGGATTTGCCATTCAAAACAACTTGATTAGCCACTTGTCTCAGAACAATCCTTTCCAGGATATATCGAGGCAGAAGCTAGGTACCAATCTCACTTCCAAAAATTCTGACATAGGATAAAATAATTACTCCACAAACCAGTCACCTATTAATTCTACGCCTTCTCTCAAACTTTGACTAATTCTAGGAGGTATTATTTAAAATAGGATTTCATGTAA
Source organism: Pinus albicaulis (assembly GCA_034641835.2). Taxonomy (NCBI): domain Eukaryota; kingdom Viridiplantae; phylum Streptophyta; class Pinopsida; order Pinales; family Pinaceae; genus Pinus; species Pinus albicaulis. Next base: position 391,229,637 of record CM076577.1, read on the forward strand.
AGGGATCAAAATATAATGGAAAATGTCTTAAAAATGGTATTTAAAATTAGACTCCCATAGAATAGTAGCATAACTTTGAATGGGTAGTTTTTGATAAGATGGGTAGTTCCATTTCATGAATGTGAATGGAACTGAGGAAATGACAACGTATATATCAAATATGAAAACATATAGAAAATATGTTTGAACTCGTGGGAGATAATATTGACATTTTTAATGAATCCATGATATTATATGACAAGATCTTAGCCCAGTTTAGGTGTTTCCCCTCATTTAAAATGTTATGGATTATTGGGATCAATTGAATTTTGAAATGCTCGGGATATTGTTCCCCATATAATTTGGTTAGCATTTTAATTAGAAATCTAACAAGCTTCTTAAAAATAGCTATGGTATATTCCTTTTTTTCTTTGATCTTGAAACCTTTCTCTTCTTCTCTCAACCAGTCTTCAATTACTATATCATAATTCTCTCCATAGTTCTTCATGACAGTACTTCAAAAATTATTAAGGAAGTTGACATTAAGATGGATTTCTGGGGGACTGAGTTTGTATATGGTTGATAAGACTTAAACTTTCCAGGAGGCTATGAATTTTTTTTTATTTTATGATATTGTTTGTGTTTTAATATTAGTGTGAGATAAAATCCATGAAATCATTTCATAATAGGGAAAAATTATGGCCCTATTTGCTACTCTATGTAACTCTTTTTCTTTGATTGCTTCATATCGATTGTTCTTTGTTTTAGAAGCTCTTGTGTTTTTTAACCATTCTCTTTCCTCAAAGAAATAATGTCTCCTCCAGATCATGGTACCTTATTTTTTTGTTTCTTAATTTGAATCTAAAATGAGGAATGGGTTGAAGCTGACTTTCTCTGGTAGTAGATAATCCATCTCCTTAATATTTTCCCTAATTTGCTCCATTTTTTTCTTTACTGTTGGAGATTTTCCCCTTTTTCCCATTTTATGACCTGTGAACAGTAACATAGCATATATAACTTTTCCTTCTGTAAAATTTGAAATTTGATTCAAGAATTTGTTAAATAACATACTGCTTACACAATTTTTTTTGAAATTGGTACTGTATTCTCTTAATTCAATCTTTCTTCGAACCAAACTTAAGAAAATAACATGGAGGAAAAATGCTCTAAAATATTAAAATTTTGTTTAGAAATACGAGAAAATAATAGTTAAACATGTTCATTAATTTCCTTTAAGAATTCCAACTATTTTCTTTTTCGTGAATCGAGAAAGCATCAAAGAATTTATTATTAATTTAACAAATAATCAATTGAACATGAAATGAAAAATTTTGAAAATCTATATAAAAAAAGCTTAATGCAAACAAATTAAGAAAAATAATATTTTATTCGGATAATGGTACAGTTGGGAGGCCAAACTTTTTTTCATTTTATGATTGATTTATTCTATCCCAAACCTGACTATACCATAGTCAGGTCTTGTATTTAGATCGGATAGTCAGGTTTTCGGGTGTTTAGATGTATCGACGTATTATTTATAAAAAATTTGGTAATCGGCTCGACCTGCTAGTCGAGTGATTGGAAGGTCGGGAGGTTACAATTTTATTTACAAAAACTTTATGAACCAAACCTCTCACTTAAGCCTTCAATTTTTGTTTTTTTTTTTTTTTTTTTTTTAATAAACAAAAAAATGTTTATTTAGGGCCTTTTGTTTTTATTCATTTTTCCTATGTACAAAACAAAAATGGTTGTTGTAAACCTACCAACACAAGAAAATTATAGTTCCCCACAAACACCAATTCATATTTCCTTGTAAATGGATTGGACTCGTTATAAATATATTGGGGATAGGATTTCAATACCATGGTATAGAAGAGGCTACATCTTGGATTTACCACCACAATCACACACAACCATTACTTGATATTTCAACATTGTGGGTGAGGCATATAAGGAATATCTTCACTACATCGTTTAAATATAGGCTTGCAAAATACAATGCAGATAAGATGGATTAAATGTAAAATGAAAGAGAAAAATCAATCCAATGTAAGCAACAACTAAATGCAAATTCATTGAAAAGCAATTTAGGAAGATGAATGCTGAAAATAAATTCATAATTCAATGAAGAGAACACGACTACATGCATTAAGGGAAGGAACCGTAGAGTAAAGATGCAAATAAAAGTGATTCAATGTATGAAACTATATGTAAAATAAATTTCAACTGCTAATACAATGCATGGGAGCATAAGTGAGTGTAAAATTTAGTGTAATGCAAGCAATGAATGAATGCAAAATGAAATAGAAATGCTAAAGATCCAACTACAAATAAGACATAAAATTCGTTATGAAAGAAAACTAGCATGCATAACTTATGAAAAAAAATGAAACTCAACATAAAACCTAATCTATCTAAAAAAGGAGGGCAGAATCATGTGAAATCAAACTTCCAATGTAGCCACTAGACCTATTCTATACCTACAAACAAAAATATGTCTATGATTAGAACTGATTTGAAGTAATGTGAAAAAATAAGGTTTTTTTATCTATTTAACTTATAAAAAAGACAGAAGGTCACGACTTTTAGAAAATGAACTTACTAGGAAAGATCACTCTAGCCAAACCACAATCAATTCTTGATATCCAAAATGATAAACATGAAAACCTTGGAAGCTTCTCAAAAGGAATATGCATTCATTTATATCAAGTGCATGAGAAAAGAGGTTCTACTTATTTGTAGAAGAATTTTCTAGATAAGACTCTTCCAACCAATTGAAAATTCTATCATGATACTCAAAGTTATCGGCCTTGAAACCATGACCATATTTCAAAGATATGCATTCATCTGATGCAACTATGGTATGAGAATAATCTAGCGAGGAAACCCTAACTTGATCTTGTTGATGGATTTTTTCAAGAACGTGAGGATGTAACATAACCATCAACGAAGGTTGAAGTGCCTCACCATCCTAACAAACCTTTGAACCTTCAAATGGCAGATAATCATATTTATGTGTCTTTTTAAGATAAATAGATGTGTGTATACAGTCACCATTAATTTTGATATGAAGGTCATCATTGAATATATGAAAACCTTTTAAATCATCGATTGGTTTAGATGTTCCAATATTGACATATCGAAGGTTCAAGACATAAGATTCTTCTGGTCTTAAAAATGTAGATCATCAACTCGATGTATACCATGAATGATTTGACCTAGGGATTTTTCTTCATCCCATGCTATATGATCAAATTACAGAGGGTTGGTTAGATCAACAAGAGTATTTGGACAACCATGATCAGATATATCAACAATGTTGTTGTTAACGAGATGGATGTTAACAAAGCCAGTGGCTGCATGAAATTCTTGGGTAATATTAGATTTATCATTCAAAACACAAGATACTTCATGGGTTAAAAATTTAGATGAATCAACTAGAATAGTTTCATGAAAGAGATGAGTCATGTAATTCCTTCCTAGCATACAATGGATTGTAATCTAGAAGAAAAATGGGAAAAATTCTTATTCTTTTCCTCTTCCAAATATAATATAGCATCAACTTGTACCTGATCACAATATGGACCAACAAGATGAAAACCTAAAGGATTTAAAAAAATTGTTGGTGTACTTGATACAATAAACAAATCATAGTAGAAGGAGTAGTTAATAACGGTTGATAGAAGATGAAATTGTTACACCAATTTTTGGTCATCTAACCATTTACAATTAGATGGATCAAAGTACGCCATGTAAGACCAATTTTACCATAGTAAAAATTCTTTCACTATAAGAAATAATTTAATAAACCATATTTTATTAAGTTGTTTATGGTTCAAACAAGAAACCCCATGAGGAATAATTAAATAAAATTGTATTTATTTGATTTCCTTTAGGAATAATTAATTAAAACATTGTTTAAATAATATTATTGGTCATATTTAACCCAATTATGAGAAATAATTAGATAAATAATTATTTTTCTTATTTTTCTCTAGGAATAATTAATTAAATCATTATTTAGTTATTATTCCTTGTTAAATTTGACTAAATCACCTAGAAATAATTTTAAAAATCATTATTTGTTAATTAATCCTTAACCACATTCTTGAAATGATAAATAAATCATTTATTTGTTTATTATTTCTAAATAAAGGTATTTAACCAGTTCAATTACATTTTCCTCCAAAAAAACATAATAAAATATTTCAAGCAGTTAGATCTAGATCTTGGTTAATAGTATTTTATTATGCGCCATTATCGAGGATAGCTCTATATTTTGTTATAAATAGGAGGATTTTCCATTCATTATTCACTTTTATCACTTTCATTTTCACACTGTTATCATTCTCATTGTTGCTACTACTTTCTTTGCTTCTTGAGCTCCCATAGAGTTCAACACATTTCGGGTTTTCTACACCATTGAGAGAGAGAAACTTCTAGATCTGAAGCATTGAGGACAACCGAGAACCCATCCCATTGAGGGGGATTGGTAATACCATTTTTTGTTCCCTTCCCATGTGTTATAAGCTTTATATCTTGTCTTGCCCATTGGATGTATGAAGCATTTCTTATTCCTTTCCATTGTTTAATTATTTTTAATACATAGATTGGGTTTCTGGTAGAATTTTTTTTAACTATCATTTGCAGATCTAAATAATTTAGGCAACCATATTTGTTGTTAGGGTTTTTTTTCATGCGCAGCTAAAGTGAGACATTTTTATACACTTGCGCTAAGAATTTACACTAACAATTGGCGACTCTACTGCGGTTTTACTTACAACATTGTCGTTAACAATTGGTGACTCCATTGTTGTTTATTCAGATCCTTGCATGACCAAAAAATTAAATAAATAGGGATTTTATTCAACTGTTTTCATTATCTTGATGTTTTTTTTAACTTTTATGCCCTAAAACAGTAAAAATTCTAACTTTCATATGTTTTTGGGTGTTTTCCGCAGGTAATAGGTATCAATTGCACCAGAGACGATGTACCTTTTCCGCAACCTGCCACTTGAAAATCTCAGATCTAGAACTCACACTTTTTGGCCCAGAACTTGCGATTTCTGCCTGAAATCGCACCTATTAGCCTAGAAACTATGATTTTCACACTTTTCAGGTCAGTACCTGCGAGCTGCAACTTTTTCCTGGGTTTTTTCTGTGACAGTCATATTTTACCGCAAGCACTGTTCAGGGTTGTTTGAGCTCCGTCTGAGCTTGTGTTAGTCCTGGATATGCTCAGTTTGTATCCTTGAAGTAGAACCAAGCCCCTTGGGATTTTAGCACACTTACACCTTTCTAGGAGGGGTTTAGCTGAGTAGGTGGTTTGAGATTTTGTAGCGCTTTCAACCATTGTATAGGTTCTGCTCTATTCTTCTTTTAGGTCCCTTTTGATCGGTTATTATTCCATCCAAAACCCCTCTTTATTTTTTTTTATCTCTCCCTTAGGGTTCCCTTGTTTCCCTTAGGGGTTTAACCTTTCGCCTCCCATTTTGCAGCAGTTTTCCCCTTTGGTTTCTTGTTGTTTTCTACACCTTTTTCAGAAGATCTAAGTCATTAGATCCTTGTCCCTTAGAACTTAGATATTTTGGCCGTCTTGTGTGTTTTGAGTTAATTTTTCTCACCTTTTAAACTAGTTGTTTGGGAAGCCTTATTTTGGGTTGAATTTATGCATCTGTAGTTGTTTATTTTACTGTCGTTTTAGTTTTATTTACAACACTTCAAAAACATTTATTTTCCTTTATACAATTGTTTAGGATTAATTAAAATTAATACACGACTTGGACACATGCAAACCTAAAGCGAAGAGCGCTTGGTTTACACCACCAAGCCAAGAAAAAAATTGTAATTAATTTATCTACCTCACTGAGCCTTTTTTTATCACTCTTCACCCTTTTAGTGTCACTTGTGACTTGCCCTCATTGCACCCCCAGGGCGTTTATCTTGGAGACTCCAAGGCCTTCATCGTCAGTTTCCATTAAGAATAATTACTCCACCATGTAGGATCCGAGTTAGTCCTCCGCTGAGTCCCCATATCGACTCTGATTATGGTTCATCGGGTTCTTCCTCTGATTCTGAACCCTTTTCCCCTCCACCTCATACCATCATCATTTCAGGTGCCAATGCAGGTGCTAGTCCTCAAGCTGGTGGTGGCCCTGGCCCTAATGATGGAGCCACTACTGGAACCATCTCAGATACTTCTTTGATACCTTTTATGGTAGGTTTAAGCCTTCTCGATTTCAGCTAGTTAATCAATGACCCTATACTCCACAATCCAGGTTGGCCTGCTATGCCAACTAAGCTTCCTTCTAACATCCCTAAGTTTGAAGGAAATTTTGGAGAGGACCCTACTAATCATTTCTTCTCCTTTCACATGTGGTGTTTGTACAATTCTATTACCGATTACTCCATCTGCCTTCGGTTATTCCAACGTACGCCCACTAGAGGAGCTACGAAGTGGTATGTCGACCAGGCTGCTACGTCTCATTCCACTTTTTCCAATCTTTCTAAAGAATTTATGTCCTACTTCTAGTTACCTCTCTTCTATGATACCGATACTGAGTTGTTAACCGCATTCCATAAAACTTCTGCCACCCGCGTTTCTGACCATGTCCAAGAATGGCATAGAAGGAGGAGCTTGCGTCAAGCTCCTACATTCGACGACCATGTCTATATGAATTTGTTTCTCAGAATGATTTTTCCTTATATTGGTAAATATGTCACGTCTCACTTTCCTCATACTGAGGAAGAAGATCTCAAAGTCACGTGGAAATATGGATTGATATGCACCTAGTCTGGTTATGTTCATACATTTTTACCATATCTTCCCAGACCTGGTGGTGCCAATGCATCGGGGGCATCTCATGCCGTCAATGGTATCGTTGGATCTATTTCACATCCGTATACTCATCCTTCCATGGGTTATGGTTTTCCTTAGGGAGGAACCAACTCCTCTAGCACTTATTTCCCTCTCGGCAGCATGTATCCAGGTCAAAGCACATCTTACACATTTTCCCAACTACATCAACCGATGTCGGGGCTAGCCGTCACTCAAATTGTTTATCACAATTTTTCCCAACCTCCTTTCTATCCTTATCCATTGCCTGATGCTCCAACCGCTCCAACAGTAGTGCCCCAGCCCCCCTGGCCTTATCAACCTCTGCAACAGCAGCCACCTCCCCCTCAAGGTCAGGTGTAGACGTAGCAGAGTGTGAATAATCCTCCTAATTAAAAGAAAAATAATAAGGGAAAAGGCAACCAGAACCAACCAATAGCATAGGGTAACCAAGGGCGCCAAGGTAATCAACCACACACACCCCAAGGGAACTAGCCTAACACTACAAACCAGCAACAGGGCGATCAGCCCAAGCAGAACAAGCCTCTTCGTACAAACAATTCGTGCTCATGTTGTGGTGTCCATGGCCATTATACTCATGATTGCCCCCTTTTACTCGAGATGCACCAGTTGTGGGAAGCACAAGCAACATCTAGAGGACAGCAATCCACCGCTTCGTTCCCTCCAAATACTGCACTGGCTCAACCGGCTGTGTTCAGTAATCCTTTCCCTCAGCAAGGATATGTTGTTGCCTAACCCCCTCAAGGTTAGGCCACCCATCAATCTTCACATTCTGGTACCCTTGAGTACCATATTCTCAATATGAATTCTAAAGAGGTCAATACCGCCTATGTCAACCTTCTGACTCGGTCGTGCTAATATGACAAGAAACCCGCTACGTCTACAACTGAGTCCCAAACCAAAGTTTCCACAGAGTCCATTTCGACACCCAATGCTCCCTTACAAATCCCTCAGCCTTAGGCAGAGGTAATTCACAAGATCCCCAAACGGTCATTATGACAAAATGTTGCTTTCGCTAAAGTCGTCCACACCTACAACATAGTAGATGACTTGGCACAATCTCCTGCTACGATGTCAACGTTGGAAGTCATCCAATCATTCCCATCTCAATGAAAAGCTATACTATCTGCTTTGGGAGTTGTGGATCCTTCATATGATCGTTTGATCATCTTCGATGTTGACAAATCATAACATCTGCCCTTACCTTCATCTTTCACCTTCCAAATACCAATCAAGATTCATAATTCCAATGTTTTGTGATGTATCATTGACGAGGGTGCATCCACCTATGTGATGTTCACCTCCATTTGGAATAAGATCGGATCACCTGACTTAGCCCCATACTCCATCACTTTTCATGCTTGGGATGGTCACCCTTCTCAGCCCCTTGGCATGTTCCGAAATTGTCCTTTCACTCTTGCGGGAAATACTATTTGTGTTGATATTGAAGTAAGTGATGCCCCCTTGGATTAAAATATCCTCTTGGGTTGTAGCTATACCTATGTGATGTCTGCTATCACATCTGTGGTTCACCGTAATATTTGATTTCCTCACAATGGAAAGATCGTCACCATCAATCCGTTGACATATTACAAACCAAAGTCTCAGACCTCCCCCGAGTCTATCATATCTTCGGTGGCTGATGAAAAATGAATCGCACCTCTCACCAGTGTTTCACTAGAAGTCTATAAATACTCCACCTTACTTGGTTCATTCCCTATTTCCCCCCCTCTTATCACTGACCCTAGCTCGTCTAATTTTTTCATGATGGAAATATCTCGGGCTAGCCACAAGAGGTTTGGTTTGAATAGCTAGTAGCAAACACCTCCGCAACATGCTTTTGGTCATTTGATGGAGCCTTCGAGACCTTATCCTCAAGTACCTTCTTATTTTGCTGGCGTCTCTTCCAACATTTTTCAACCAGGAACAGTTCCCCCTATCCTTAACCATTTGAGATCCATTCCACCGGGCCACTACCCTTCTAGTCAGATACAATTTCTAGGTCCCCCCTCTGGAGTATTTTCGATGTCTGTTATGTCTACGTTGAGCCTTCCCAATTTGACCTTATGGATCCCGGTTTGGGACATTGATCCCCTAGCAAACACTCTACCTGTTCAACTCAAACCTTATACCGCTTTGACCCCGGTCCAACTGGTCACTATGACCCCTCCCTTTTATTTTGTGCCTCAACCACCTCAACCATAATTTACTCCTGTTGCAAAAGCATTAGGTGAGGGGGCCAAAGACAAAAATAAGGAACTTAAGGACAAGGCCCGCCAAACAACTCCTACTCCCCCTAAGCCTCCAAAGCAGTCACCTCTATGTGCTTTGTGTGATGTTGTTGGGCATGCCACCCATAATTGTCGTGAGCTTCCTCATCTCAAACCTGTGGTCAACAAGAACTTTCCTGAATATGACATCCCAGAGGTCCATGTTACCTTACTTGATTCAGCTAATAAAATCAAATAGTTGCGCACAAACCACCATTTTCTTTGTGTGATCTTTACAGCCACTATTCTCATAATTTTCCCTATCTCGACAAATTTCGCGGCACCCTTGAGGTTTTTCACCAAATAGAGGCCGCTTATAGTGGATCATGTACCCCTCTACTTATGAGTTCTGCTTCAACAGAATTGAAGGAAATTTCTGCACCCATTGTGATACCTCCCCCTGATGTCGAGATGACAGACCCTTCGTCCACTATTCTCTATCTGCCGTCATCCATGAGATCCATGGTGGAATACCCCTCTGGGGCATCCCCTTTTGTTTTGACTGAAACTCCTTCGGCGATAACCCTGGTCTCAACATCGGTAGATGTTTCATCTATTAGCTCTTCATCTACCCAAAGTAGCGATGTGTATGTTAACCATATCTCTCACGATGATTTGTCATGTAGCCCCACTGCGCCTTGTGCTCTTTCTTCTGCCAGTCCTCCCATATTCCATTCTAATGAAGACATTATGGAAGCAATGACCACCCCTGGCTTTCCCTGGGATGATATGCACCATCGTGCATACTTCCTTCCGCAACAGTACCATGACCAGTATGATGTGGAGTCTAAGGAATTCATCCTCGATGAGTTCTATTGGTTTAGAAATCCCATTCCTGCAACAAATGCTTTTGAAGAAGTAAATATGGCCAATATATCTCTTACTATTAAAATTAACATTTTTCATAAACTAGGGGTAGAAGAAAACATTACCTTAGGGGCACATTGCATCCAGGAATAAATTGAAGTTTACACTAATCTATTCAAGGAATTTCATGATATTTTCTCCTGGTCCTATTCAGAGATGACTGGACTTGATCCCACCATTTTCAAACACTATATCGATACATGGTCCGATGCCAATCCTGGTCGTTAAAAGTTGATACCCATTAATCCTTCAAGACAAGAGGCTATCAAAGCTGAAATCGACAAGCTCAAGCATGTTGGTTTTATCTATCCCATTGAATACATTGCTCGGATTTCTAACTTGGTTCCCGTTCTCAAGAAACAAGGCACCATTCGTGTTTGCACTGACTTTCATGACCTGAAAAAATATTGTCCCAAGGACAACTTCCCCACACCTTTTAATGCGTAGATCATCGAAAAGTGTGCGGGGCATGAGGTTCTATCCTTTATGGATGTTTTCTTTGGGTACAACCAAATTGTTATCCATCGTGTTGATCAGTTAAAAATTGTGTTCATTAGTTTATGGGGAGCTTTTGCTTATAGGGTCATGACGTTCGACCTAAATAATGTCGAAGACACCTTCCAGCGAGCCATGTCATACCATTTCCATGATTTGACTCATATTATCCTTGCCTATCTTGACGACCTCACTACTCGTTCTAGGCATCGGGTGCAACATACTCATGATCTGCGTACCGTCTTTCTCCAATGTTGCAAGTATAATATCCACCTCAATCCGCTGAAGTGTGTCTTTTGCGTTCCTGTCGGCCGTCTCTTGGGCTTCATTGTGTCCAAATATGGTATTACACTTTATCCCCTCAAAGTTCAAGTCATTCTTGAGCTTCCCATTCCTCGTATCTTGCACAAGTTATAAAGCCTTCAAGGCAAAGACAGCTTCCTTTGTCAGTTTTTCCCTGACTATGCCACCATTGCACATGGGTTTCTAAGACTCCTTAGATATAACATTCCATTTGTTTGGGATGACTATGATCAATAATATTTTGACTCCCTGAAACATGCTCTCACTTCCACTCCCTTGATTAGTCCTCCTAACTTTGAGAGCAATTTCATCTTGTACATCTCAGCGTCCACCCATTCGGTCATTGGGGTACTTATTCAGGAAGATGACACCAGAAAGAGACATGTTATATATTATGTCAGAAGGAACCTTGTGGGCCCCCCTGTGTCCTACTCACACAAAGAGAAGTTGGCATTGGCCGTTGTGTACTCGATCCAAAAACTTTTTCATTATATCCTTATGCGTTCCACCAAGGTTGTGACCAATTCCAACCCTATGGCTTTCCTATCGATAGATCATCAATGGGAAGTATGCCCATTGGATCATTATCCTTCAGGAGTTCGATCTTGAATTTTTCACACCCAAATGGAAGAAATGTTTAGCCCTTGTTGAACTCATTTTTGAATTGCCTACTAGTGCGCGAGATCCACCGGTTAATGATTATTTACCATATGAGCACTTGTTTTCCATTACTTCAAATGATCCTTAGTATGGTGAAATCCTCACCTACCTGCAAACAAATAATTTATCTTCCCACCTTGATCATGATTCTTGACGACGTATATAAAACCAAGCCCCTCGCTATCTTCTCATTTGTGACAATCTCTATCGTCGCAGTTTTGATCCTGTCCTCCTTCGTTGTCTCGCGCATGCTAAAGCTAAGCAAGTCCTTAATGCCTGCCATAGCGGTGCTTGTGGTAGAAACCTCTCAGGTTTTTCCACTGCCCAGAAATTCATGTGCGCTAGGTATTTTTGGCCTTATCTCTTTGGTGATTGCATTGAAGCAGTCAAAAATTGTTCTAATTGTCAACTCTTCGCCCCAAAGGAACCAACTCCACCTGCTTCCCTACATCTTGTCATATTATCCAGTCCATTCTGTAAGTGAGCCATTGACTTTATGGAGTTTAAAACTCCATCTAATGGTAACCATAAGTATATCATTATGGTAGTTGACTATTTCGCCAAATGGGCTGAGGCCATGCCAACGTTCAATAACACGGTAGCTACTGCAACTCTCTTTTTCTTTAACCATGTTATCGCTTGATTCAGGGTTCTGAAACAATTGGTCTCAAACCATGGCTGAAATTTTGAAGATGATATATGGCGTGTGCTATCCTCTCTGTTGGGCTTTGAGAACCAATTTTCATTGTCCTATTATCCCCAAGGTAATGGTCAAGTTGAAGCGGTCAATAAAATCCTTAAAAATATGCTTCAATGGATAGTGAATTAGCACAAAACCAACTGGCACCTTATGCTCTTCCCTGATTTGTGGGCCTATAAAACTTATTTTAAAACCGCCACTGGGTTTACTCCTTTCCACCTCGTTTTTAGCAAGGAGGTAGTCTTAACGATTGAGTGTGAAATCCCCTCTCTTCACCTAGACGTCGAACTTATCCTTGACACCCAACCCTTATAACAAATACTTATCATGATTAAGCATGCTGCCGAAGACCGTCGTGTTGGATTACAAACCATCGAAGCAGCCAAGAAGCACACCAAAGCTCAATATGACCGAAAATTCCACCCTCGTACCTTTCACGAAGGTGATCTTATTCTAGTGTATGGCCAGGCTCATGATGTCCTTGGTCATGGGAAGTTTGACGCATTATGGCGAGGACCTTACATTATTAGTAAGGAATTGGGAAAGGTGGTATACCTTCTAGAGGATTTCAAAGGCCAACTCCTTCCTAACCCTCGCAATGCACTCTACCTTAAGAGATTTTACCCATATCATCTCCCATCGAGATGCATGTTTTATTTCTATCATGCATTTAGGTAGCTTGCATTGTTCATAATCATCTCATTAATTTTTTGTCTTTTGGAACCTTTTAGATGGATCTGTCATCCACACCATATATCGGCTATGTCAACGGTGCAATTCGCTTCTCCCACAATCTATCCTCAACATCTTGGGCCACGTTTACCCCCATGCATTCATTAGTCCTCTCCAATGGTGTATGCATTGGATATGCCACCAATAACCAGGCCAAATATGATGTAGTGATAGGTTTGTTAGTAGATTCCCTTGATCATCGCATCCTTCACCTTCATCTTCATTTATATTCCTTGCTACTTTTCATGCAATTTAATGGCATGTATCGTGTGAATAACCATGTCCTTTTTAGAAGATATTTACGAGTGAAGTTATTAGTGTGTGAATTTGAATCCATTACATTTAGTCATGTACCTAGAGCCCAAAATCACTATGTAGATAACATTGCAAACAATATTCTATATTGGAAATTATCACATGAATTTAACACAATACAATCATAAAACAAATAGCAAACCATATACTCATCATATAACAAAATATTCATATCCATATTATGTATCAAAAAAATCATAAATTTTTTGGAGTCTACTACTCTAAATACATCTGACATTCCCATACATTGTTACAAAATCAAAACTCGGGGCACTAGACACCCCTACATGTAATCACTATCTGGAGGGTCCCGAGCCAATGGCTCGGCTCCAACATCTTGTAGATCCTAAACTACCTGTCTAGCCATCGCCATGCACCGCATGATCCCTCACCATTGAGAGGGTAGCCCTACACATCCTTTGATGTACTGGTCCTCAATATCGTTCCATCCACGCTTAGATATGCCGATCACCATCAGCTCACACCTGTAGCAGAAATCCTCCAGCAGATCCTCATAGTTTAGTGTTTGGTCTCCTCTCGCTCCACTAGACTCTGCAGCCCCTGGCGTTGCAAGTCATCCCATATACCCTGTCGGCTTCACCGGTGCTATATCTGCATACCAAAAGTAACAAATTAGTACCACATACATATTATAAAAACTCTAAAATGCACCATAATATATAGCAACTTTCACTTACCATCTGGTCCTCATGCTCTACCAGGCAGAAGTGGCAAGTCAGACCCCCCTTGAAAGTTCATACCACAGTATGGATAGTCTTCTATGTACAATGGCATCTTATCCCAATGTGCGAATAAATCAGGTCATAACACGTGTCCAACCCCCCTACATCCTCCTCTCCGCAGTAGTTTCCCCCAACGATGCATCTTAGGCTCCCGTCGGCCCCCATATTATATCTGCACATGCAGCAGAAGTGTGGGGATTTCCTTGAAGAAGAACGAGCACAACATTGTACCAAAAGCACAATCATGGTTCACCTATCGCTTTCATAGGGAAAAATCTCATGTCACTGAAGATAACATTATTTGGGCCCTCCCATAGTAGGTCCCACTCAGAACACTCTCAACCAACATCATCTACCCTCCAGTGATGTGATGGAATGCCTAGTTTCCCAACATTTGTAGTACTATTGTGGTGACAACCCGTGTCTCTACCATCTCTAGATCACTGATCAGTATGGTAGTGCCCTTAGCACGAACACTTGGTCTACAATGGCGTTCCACGAACTGTGATATGTTCCACCCCCGCAATAATATTGGATGTATATTTCCCACCACCCCTAGTGGCAGGAGTCCAGACAAGAAGTAGATGTCCTAAATGGTCAACTCGATATTGTGCCCCTGCACCATAAAGGCTTCATGTTCGAGATCCCAATAGGTGATTATCCTAGATAGTAAGTGCGCCTCAGACCACCTAATCCCCCTTGATCTCGTTACGAAGCACATCCAAATACCTCTATCACCATTTGATCTTCAGCTCTGCCATACCTGCACAAACCCATCATGTTTTTTAGCTCAGAGAAGATAAATTGCATCCTAACTCATCAAGTCCCAGTCCACAGCCAAAAAGTAGGGAAAATCCCATGTATAGACCAACTCACAATTTTTAGGACCTGCAACTGTGAGCTCGTAGATTTCCCCTATGGAAAATGTGAGCTAGGTTGCAGTATATGCCCCAAAAGTGCGAGCCGACTGTTAGGAAGGGAAAAATTTTGTTTCTGGACCCCGGACACCTAATTTGAAAAGCTGAACCACTGAAAACGTAGAGTAGGGTTAGGCCACCAACCTGCAACTAACAGATCTCGATTCCAATGGTCGGTTCATCTGATACGGTCGCCGCAAGATTTAAGGCCTTCTTCTCCTCTCCACTTCACCATAGCTCCACTAGAAAATGAATGGAAAATTGGAGGGAAATTTCCCTATTAAAACAAAACCCTAATTTTTCTTTCACCAATTGCGACAAAACTGTACCTCGGTTTGATGAACTGTCAACACCTTTAGAAAGCTTTCACCGAGCATTAAAATGGGTATCCTTTTGTTTTTGGTAATTTGACACTTCACTAGGAATCCATTTTTCCAAGAAGGGTCACTTTTCCGCCCCTTAAAATCAGATTTCTTCACTTGCACTACTTGTACTTGAAAGGGCGTGTGCCGATTTTCTTCATGAGTAACAATATTTTTCTCATGCTTTTATGGTTCCCATCGGGCCTATTATGTGTGGCAGCATCATTGATTCACCCTTTCTCAGATCATCTGAGTTGAGTAGCCATCGCATTCATGGAGTCTATCTTGAGTCCCTTGGCATCCTATTACAGTATTCCATCCATTTTTACCTTATCCCTCTCTCGTGTCACCCATTTTTTCCTCCATTCATATTGTCCCCCATCCCCCAGGAGTCGAGTCAGTCACTACCAGGTCACCCATAATATTTATACTCTAACAAGGGAAGCCTTCCGTCAGCTGCTCAGTATCCACTATTACATTGTCATCCCTGGTGTCAGCCCATTAGTCATGTTACTATGATCCCTCGTGCCTTAGTTTAGGATTCCTCATTGCCTCACTTATGGCAGACCTCCTTCTATCGACATCAACACATTCATTCTAGAAGATAGGTCTAGAGGGTGGTGTACCTTGGTTCCATCTTCCATTCTTGTTCGGTGCCTTAGATTAGGAAAAGGGACTCAACATTTCTCTTTGACTTGGTTGTTTCTCATCTGCTTAGCTTCAACCCATCATTGCATGATCGACATTCATATAATTTATGGTTATATGATTCAACATATTATACCAGTGATTCTCGGGTGTGTGTGAGATGTTTTAGAACTCATGAGGGGGTGGCCCTTCAAGTAGCCCCCCACATGCTTGGATGACCTCACATTATGCTACAACCTCAGATGCATCTCCATAGATTTGATGGGTTCAGTTCCAATTTCTTGCAGTGCCCATAGCATGCATGTATCACTCAGATGTTCCATTCATAATTTCAGAGCCCTTTCATGTTTATCAAGGCTTCTTTGGTTGCTATTATGTCTCATGTACTCAGGTATTATTGTTTTCAATCCTGGCTTTGTCCTAGGTGTGTATGTATGTGGGATTCATTATATTTTTGTCTGGCCCATTTTATGCCAGCACTTCATGTACCATTTATCATGTACTGTATTTCTCAGTTTCATTTTTTTGGGCACACCATTATTATTTGTACTTTGTCATCTCGGTGGGCATAGTTATGCCTCCCTTGTCTCACTAAGAATAGGTACCCAAACATTAAAGGAGACATATCATTTGTAGGTCTCACCCCTCGGTTATTTTCCTCTCTCGCTTCACTCCGTCTATGTATCTCTCTCTCATTTTGACTCCCCTTCGGTGTCTATTGATTGCGTTCTTAAAACATACTTCGGTCATACGATTAGCTTCTAACGCTCGCACATTGGGGGGGAATATGTTACACCAATTTTTGGTCATTTAACCATTTACAATTAGATGGATCGAAGTACACCATGTAAGACCAATTTTACCATAGTAAAATTTCTTTTACTATAATAAATAAATTAATAAACCATATTTTATTAAGTTATTTCTAGTTCAAACAAGAAACCACATGAGGAATAATTAAATAAATCCTTATTTATTAAATTTTCCTCTAGGAATAATTAATTAAACCATTGTTTAAATAATATTGTTGGTCATATTTAACCTAATTATGATAAATAATTAGATAAATCATTATTTTTATTATTTTTCTCTAGGAATAATTAATTAAATCATGATTTAGTTATTACTCATTAAATTTGACTAAATCACCTAGAAATAATTAAACAAATCATTATCTGTTAATTATTCCTTAACCACATTCTTGAAATGATAAATAAATCACTTATTTGTTTATTATTTCTAAATAAAGGTATTTAACCAATTTAAATACATTTTCCCTCCAACAAAATATAATAAAATATTTCAAGCAGTTAGATCTAGATCTTGGTTAATAATATTTTATTATGTGTCATTATCAATGATAACTCAATATTTTGTTATAAATAGGAGGTTTTTCCATTCATTATTCACTTTTATCACATTCATTGTCACGCTTTGATCATTATCATTGATGCTACTACCTTCTTTACTTCTTGAGCTCCCATAGAGTTCAACACATTTCGGGTTTTCTACACCAATGAGAGAGAGAAACTTCTTGATCTTAAGCATTGAGGACAACCAAGAACCCGTCCCATTGAGGGGGACTGGTAACATCATTCTTTGTTCCCTTCCCAGTTGTTATTATTCATATAAAATTATTTATATCTTGTTTTGTCTGTTGGATGTATGGATAATTTCTTATTTCTTTTCACTTTTTAACTATTTTTACTGCATAGATTGGGTTTCTCACAATATTTGTTTTAACTATCATCTCTACAGATCTAAATAATTTAAGCAACCATATTTGTTGTTATGGATTTTTGTCATGCGCGGCTAAAGTGAGCTCTTTTCGTACACTTGCGTTAAGAATTTACACTAACAAAAATATTCTCTCGAAGAAACATCACTCAAATAAGAATATTTCAAAAATGATTTTCATATAGTGAGATGGTGTTGAGAAAAAAATCTCATGAGGAAACCCTATTCTAACCTAGTTTATGGATCTCATCAGGATCGTGAGAACCTGACATAACCATCAGTAAGGTTTGAATTTCCTCAATTTCCTGAAAAGCCCCTAAACCTTAAAATGAAAGATGATAAAATTGTGGTGGTTTAATGTGATCACTAACTGTACATAAGTAGCCATCATCAGTTACATCAACAAGATCACTAAATATTGCATGAAAACTATTATAATCATGGGATTGATCATTCAACATATAACATTCTCATTTACCCATAAATGGAGATGACTCGGTCGAATGGATTTCATGAGTGATCTGAAAAGATTTTTCCTTTTCGAATGCTAAAGGTTGCAAACCACAAGAGTGTCAGGAAATAATTTCTTTCTTTTCTTCTTCAACATGTGAGACTTTATGGCCTTGTTCCTGCTTAAAATCTGATTTCCTAGAATGAGAGTATGATTTTCAATGGTATTTGATTCATCAAACAAGTTTGGACACAAGGATTAGTGGGTTTAAGAGGAAGAAACTTCAATTCCCATAAGAGATTCTTCTATAATAAAATGAGATTCCATTTCTAATTTTTTCACATCCACATCCTCTTGAGGAGTTGATAAATAAGTAGGTGTATATGGAAATCCATCATAATATATATCAACAATGTCATTGTTATAAAATTCACTGGTTTGATTAAGCACTTTGATTTCACATGACTAGTCACTCAAAACATGAGATTCTTCATTGATCGTGAGTGGAGAGCCATTAACTGGATGTTTTTTGTGAATGAATTGAGTAAGGAAACCATCATATTGACATTCTAGGATTTGGGAATCATAAGAGATATGAGATTCATTTTCATTATTTTCTTCCTTTAGTTGTAAGCTATTGCTAGCTTGTAACTGATCACTACCTAGCCCAACATAACAAGAATAAAGAGCATTTGAAGAAATTTTTGTCGTAGTAGATTCATCTAGGGAATCCAGGTGCAAAAAGTTATGAGTTGCAGATCAAATAGGATGAAAAGAATCTCTTTCAGAAACATCACTTCCAATCAAATCTGATTCAAGATGTTATCACCAAAAAATGATCACCTAACCATTTCCAACTAGGTGGAGCGAAATACACCACGTGAGTTTAATATTCCCATAGTAAAATCACTTTCACTATAAGAAATAATTTAATAAACAACTTTTATTAAGTTTTTTTTTATTAAAACCCATGAGAATAATTAAATAAAACAGTATTTATTTAATTTTCTCTAGGAATAGCTATTAAATCATTATTTAATAAATATTCCTTGTCACATTTGACTAAATATACTGGGAAAAATTAAATAAATAATTATTTGTTTATTATTCCTTATTTCCATGTTTGAAATAGTTATTAAATCATTATCTAATATTTATTTCATTTTCACACATTTTTTCACATTCGCGAAATAATTAATAAATCATTTGTTGGTTAATTATTTATAAATAAAGGTATTTATCCATTTTAGATATCTTTTCCCTCTCCAAAAATATAATAAAGTATTCCAAGCGGTTAGATCTAGATTTTGGTTAATAATATTTTATTATTCTCAATTTCCGAGATCAACCTAATACTTTGTTATAAATAAGAGGGTTTTTCATCCATTTCTTACCATTATCATTATCATCGTCACCATTATCATCACATACCATTCACACTCCCATTTTTTAGTTCTATATTGTTTGGGTTTCACACATTTGAGAGAGAAGAAGAATCTGAATACTAAAGAGAGGAGGACATCAAAGGACCCATCCCAGTGAGGGGGACTTATGACCCTTTGTAAATCTCCTTCACTAGGTGTCATTAATATAATTATTTTCTTTCAAAATCTTTTCCAAGATTGGGTTTTTACATCGGTTTTATATCTGTTGTTTTTGCTTTTAGATTTGCATACATCCATTGTTTTTGTAGGTTTTTCTCACATATTTGTTGCAGATCTAAATTATAAGCAGCCACAATTATTGTTAGGGTCACTAGTCATTCATGAATTAAGTGAGATATTTTTGGTACAACTTCCAAAATATTTCATACTAACAAATGACAAATCCATTGGGTTTTTGGTTACATTTGTCATCAACAAATGGTGACTCCATTGGTGTAACAACTTCAGTTTCCTGAGTGACTTTTTCTTGAGAAATTTCAGGGTTTCCTGCATCTATTTTTAGCTTATTTTTTATATTTATAGCTTTCTCTCCATTATTCTATCAAATTTCCAACTACTAGTGGTTTTTTGGTGTTTTCCGCAGGTCACAGGTACCAGCCGAGAAGGAGACGACAACATCTTGCGAAACCTGCCGCCTGAGAGACGAGGAGACCAAAACGTATTTTTCAACCCAAAAAGTGTGTTCTAAGAGAAGAATGCCATGTTTGGCCAAAAAATATTATTTTCCTTTAAAAACAGGTTAGAAATTGTGTTTTCATACTTTTCTGAGAAATATTTTTCTAAAATTTTTAGGGTTTGCCGAGAGTACTGTGTTTGGTTTTTTTACCTCTATTTCAAGCCTCCTTAGGCCTAGATCTTATTATTTTGTCTCGTTGAGGTAGAGAAAAGCCCCATAGGGTTTCTAGTATACTTCCACCTTTTTAAGAGGGGATCAACTAAGTAAGGAGTCTAGGGTTTTCATTATTTTTAGCCACTTTTTTAGGGTCTGATCCATTTTATTACAACCTCTTTGGATATGTTTTTTAGCCCTATTAACTCCCTTTGAGTTTTATTTTTCCTTGCCCCCTTGGATCCATTTAAGTATCCTTGGTTTGTTGAGATTCATACATATCCTTTGCAGGAGATCTCACCTCTGTTTTTTTTTGTTATTCTGCACCATTTTCAGTAGCATAGAGCCTTAGATCCTAGTCCCATTGACATTAGATCTTGTAGGTGATTTTCATGTGTTTTGAGTAGCTTGTTTTCCTCTTTTTCCTAGTTGTTTGAGAGCCTTCTTTGGGTGGGGTTTTTGCTTTATTTTCTATTTAATTTTCCGTCATATTTTAGCATTTTATTTTAGCAATATATGGAATCACGACACATGCTCAATTTTCTCATCCACTAAACACATTTTTTTACACACATACACACCCTAAGCAAACGTGAAATTGGTTAACGCCACCAATTAAAGACTCTAATCACCACACTTAATAATATAACACACATATATTAAGCCCGCTTAGGCATCAAGGCCAAATAATCTGTGCAGTTAGGTGTAAGATCAGTGGGATAGGCTTCCTATAGCACCCATCAATCATTTACATTGAGACATAAAAATTGAGATTTTAGGGATCTTAAAATCATTCACCATCCCATGGTCAAACCAATGTGTCATAAACCCGATTTAGAGGGGGTTAGGCTAGGAAATCATGCAAATGGTTCTCCTTGGGCTACCCAACCCATGGTAGGGAATTCTAGGCGTTGTTTGATTTACCAACAAGATCAAGACTCGACCATCCCCATGGGATGATGGCAACCATAGTGAAAAATCTTAGGAAAACACCTAATAGGACTAGTTGTGGGAAGAAGTTGGTTCTCTAACCTACCTTTCTCTTTGAAAGGCCATCTAAAACAATAGATTTAGGATTGTTTGAGGAATTAGATCACCTTTAGGCTAGAGGTCATTCTTATTCTGATAGGATGGTTTTTCTTGTATTATAGTAGCATCATTATATATATATATATATATATATATATATATATATATTTTACACTTGGTACTGTTGCACTAGTTGTTTGCTTGTTGTTTGTTACTCTGATTTTTCCTATCATTCTTTAGTCCTTTAGTGTTATATTTTTCTTGACATCATTCTGCCACTAAGGTGTTTGTTACGGTGAATTTGAGGTCTTCATCCTTAGTTCCCATCGGGATGTATTACTCCTCCTCGTCGAGTACAAATTAATATTCCCAGTCCTCCATCAAGTCCTTCTAACTATGATTCTATTAATTCCTTTGATTCTACGTCTTCTCTACCTCATATTGCCTCCATGTTAGGCACCAATGTAGGTGCGAGAAACCAAGGTGGTACCTCGGTTCCTACCCAGGGTAATACCACTAGTGGAACCTCAACTGGTACTGTCACTCCTACTCCATTGCTACCCTTTATGGTTGGTTTGAATCTCCCATATTTTAATAAGGTTATCAACAATCCCCTTCTCCATAACCCAAGTTGGCCAATTATTCCTACTAAAATTCCTTCATGCATCCCTATGTTTGAGGGAAATACTAGAGAAGACCCCACTAATCATGGTCAGTCATTTCACATGTGGTGTTCCTCTAATTCCATACTGATGACTATATTCATATTTGTTTATTACAACACATGCTTACTGGAGTTGTGGCTAAGTGGTATGTTGAACAACCCCACGCCTCTCATTCCACTTTTGTGAATCTTGACAAATATTTCTTATCATATTTTTGGTTACCTCTCCATTACGACCCTAGGACCAATCTCTTGACTTCATTTTTTCAAAATTCTACCACCCGCCTTTTTTACCATGTCCAAGAATGGCGCATAAGGAGGAGCACATGTAGGGCTCCTGATTTTGAAGACCATGTCTATATGGATTGGTTTCTTAGATCGTTATTGGCCCCCATGTTTAAATATGTCACATCACACTTCCCTCAGACATAGTAATATTCCCTACAAATAACCTTAGAGTATGACTTGATTTATGCCCAATCTAGTTATCTTTATACCATTTTACCATAACTCCCTAGGTCTGGTGGTGTTAATGCACCGAGGGCATCTCATGCCACCGATTGAATCATTGGATCTCTTTAACACCCTTATCAACAACCATATGCTATCCATTAGACGAGTTATGGTCAACCCTAGGGGGGACTAGTACCTCCTACAATTATCCCCATCCACCAGGAAACCCTTATCTAGGTCAAAGCACACCATATGCATTTCCCCGATTGCATTAGAAGATGACAGCGCCAGTTTTTTCTCAACCTATTTATACCAATGTTTCCCCTCCTCCATATTTTTTATATGTACCACCTAACACTCCATCCCCTCTGGCACAAGCGCCTCAACCTCCCATGCCTCCTCAACCTCTGCCACAACAACCACCTCCTCCTAAAGGTCAATTGTATGCTCAACAGAGCATGACCAATCCCCCCAACACCAAGAAGATGAAA
Organism: Pinus albicaulis; assembly: GCA_034641835.2. NCBI lineage: Eukaryota > Viridiplantae > Streptophyta > Pinopsida > Pinales > Pinaceae > Pinus > Pinus albicaulis. The sequence continues at coordinate 391,252,583 of CM076577.1, forward strand.
AATGGGAAAGGTAATAGGAATCAACCATCCCAAGGTAATGAGGGTAACCAAGATCCTCCACCTAATCATCCTCAAGGAAATTAGCCTAATATTGCAACCCAACAATAGGGTAGAGAACCCAAGAATAACAAGGCTCTTATTGTGAATAAGACTTTTTGCAGCGTATATGGCCATTACACTTATGATTGTCCCCTTTTACCATAGATGCATCAAGCATGGGAAGCCCAAGGTGGTACTTTTAGAGGACAACAGCGCATGGCTCAGCTTCCTCCAATCCCTTATTTTTCTCAATCGATAGTGCTTACTAACCCATTTCCTCACCAAGGATACATAGCTTCACAATCCACACAAGATCAAACAATGCCTCAACGTTCACAATCTGGTTCCACTGATTTTCAGATTCCTATGATGAATTCTATGATCATCAACACTAAACATGTCAATATTCATACTTTTTCACACCAGTATGAAAAGGCACCCACTAATTTTGTGACTGAGTCTCAACCAAAAGTTTCCACAGAGTCCATTCCATCATCAAATGGTACCTTATAGATCGCTCATCATAAGGCAAAGGTTATTACCAATATCCCCAAAGGACCATTATGTCATAATGATTCTTTAGCCAAAGCCGCACATACATACAGCACAGTAGATGACTTAGCACAGTCTCCTGTTGCCATGTCAATGCTGGAAGTTCTCCATTTTTTCTCATCCCAACAGAAATATCTACTTAATGCCTTGGGCACTGTGGATCCTTTAGATGATTAGATGATCGTATTTGACATTTATAAATCATAACATCCTCCACTTCATTCATTTGTTTCTTTCCAAATAACAGTCTTAATAAGAAATTCCACCGTACAATGGTGTATCATTGACAAAGGTGCCTCCACATGCATGATGCCTGCTAGTTTTTGGAAACAACTTAACTCACCAGAACTGTCCCCATCAACCATCACTCTCTGTGCATGGTACGGTCATCCATATCAACACATTGGCTTACTTTGTAACTGTCCTATCACTATTGTTGGAAAGACGGTCTCCATTGATATTGAAGTCATTGGCGCCCCACTGGACTACAACATCCTTTTGGGTTGTAGTTACTCCTATGCCATGTTAGCTATCGCATCTGCGGTTTTCCATAATATGTGCTTTCCCCAAAAAGGAAATATCATGACAGTCAGTCAACTGACTTACTATGATTCTAAGGCACATACTTCTCCTCAAACCAACATTTCATCCATGACTATTGATGTGAATTTCTTGTCCCTCACCAATGTCTCACCAAGAGTTTATAAAGACTCTTCTTTGATAATTGGTGCCTGCTATGGTCCACCACCTACCCCTTCTGAGCCCAACTCATCCATTGTTTTTCATGCTGCAAGCATCATGGGATGATCATAAGAAGTCTGTTATGCCCATCCAACAGCTAGCTCCTCCACAACCTGTTGTCCCCAACTCAACCCAGCCTATAGGTATGATTTCTCAAGTACCAACTCCTTCCTATGGTGTCTCTCCTAATCCATTTAAACCAAGAAAATTTCCTCTAGACCTTAACCATCCAGGAGAATTTCCACCATGCCATTAGCCTTTAGGTCAGATAAGGCTTTCTTATTCCCCCCGCCAGGAATTTTATCTGTCCCTATCATGGCTATGTTGAGTTTACCCAACATTACTCTGGGGATCCCAGTCTGTTAGATTAATCCCCTCGCAAACACTCCACATAATCACCTTAAACCTTATGCAGCTTTGACCCTGGTGCAATAGGTCTTACCTTCCCCTTACTTTGCTTCAGTTCCACAAAAAATTCAACAGGAACCTACACCTATTGTGAAAGCATCTAGTGAGGGGGGAAGAGCCTAGAAAAAGGTAAATAAAGAAAAATCACCCCAAACAACTTCAGCTACTACTAAGCCTCCAAAGTTGACACCTTTGTGCACTTTGTGTGATGTTGTGGGGCATGATACCAAGAATTTTCCTAAACTTCGTCATCTCAAAGAGGTGGTCGACGATACATTTCCTCACTCTAACATCCTGAAAGTCCATGTTACCTTACCTGATTCGGCCAAGAAAAAATAATTGTTATGCACGAATCACCCTTGTGCTTTATGTGACAACTTTGGTCACTATTCTCATCATTATCCTTGTATCGAAGATTTTCACGATACCTGTCAGGCACTTCGTGAAATAGAGGTCACTCGTAATGAACCCACTACTTCTTTACCTGTGGATTTTGGCACCATTATTGAGTCAAAACAGGAACCACACATTGTGATTCCTCCTCCTGATGTTGAGATGACGGATAGCATTGATACCATTCTCTACCTATCATAATCCATGGGATCCGCGTCTGAAGACTCTTTTGGAGTTCTCCACACTGATTTGATTGAACCTTCTTCATCAGATACCTAGATCTCAACATCGATATATTTTCCATATACTAATTATTTGTCCCCTATTGTTGTCGATTTGCATGTGAACATTGTCTCTCATGATGATGCTTCAGGTAGACCCTCCACATAAAGTGGTCTTGCTTCCTCTAGTGTGTCTATCTTCCATTCAGATGAATACATCATGGAAGCCATGACCATGCTTTATTATCCTTGGGAATATATGCACCATCATGCAAATTTACTTCCGCGGTAGACCCATGAACAATATGTTGTGGAGTCGAAAGACTTCATCCATGGTTAATTCGATTGGTTTAGAAATCCCATTCCCGCGCCAGATTTTTTTGAAGAAGGAAACAAGGCCAATATATCTCCTACCATTAATATTAACATTTCGAATAAACTAGGGATTGAAGAAAATATCACCTTGGGGGCACATTGTACCTCGAAATAAATTTATACTTACACCAAGTTATTCAAATAATTGTGTGATGTTTTCACATGGTCTTATCCTAAGATGCTTGGAATTGATCCCACCATTGTTGAACACCATATTGACACATGGTCTGATTCCATTCTTATCTGTCAAAAATTGAGACCCATAAATCCTTCCATATGTGAGGCTATTAAAGTCGAAATCGATAAGCTCAAGCAGGTTGGATTTATTTTTCCCCTTCTCACTTATCTGCAAACCCAGAAATTTCCCCCCCATATTATTCATGATGATCGATGATGTATTCGACATCAAGCCCCTCACTACCTCCTCATCCGTGATGATATCTATCATCGTGGTGTCGATATTTTCCTTTGTCGTTGTCTCACGCATGATGAAGCTGAGCAAGTGCTCAATGCCTCTCACAATGGCGCATGTGGTGGTCACCTGTACGAAATGGCCACTTCTGAGAAGATTATGTGTGTTGATTACTTTTGGCCTTCTCTCTTCGGTGATTTCATTGAGGCAATAAACCATTTTCCCAATTATCAATTATACGCCCCTAAGGTGCGAGCTCCACCTGCTCACCTCCATCATGTCATCACAGTCGGTCATTTTTGTAAATGGGCCATTCACTTCATGGATTTTCAACCTCCATCTTCTATTAACCACAAGTATATTATCATGGTCATTGACTATTTCACCAAATGGGTTGAGGCTATGTCAACGTTCAATAAAAATGCGTCTACTAAAGCCTTTATATTCTTTTTCAACCATGTTATCACTCGATTCGAGGTTCCAAAAAAATTGTTTACTGACCATGAACGACATTTAGAATATGATATATTTCATGAGCTATCCTCTCTTTTGGGCTTTGAGCACCAATATTCATCATCTTATTATCCTCGAGGAAATGACCAAGTTGAAGTGGTCAATAAAATCCTTAAAACTATGCTTTAGTGGACGGTGAATAAGCATAAGACCAATTGGCACCCTATGCTCTTCCCTGCTTTGTGGGCCTATAGAACCTTTGTTAAAACCACCACTAGGTTTACTCCTTTCCTCCTTGTTTTTGGTGAGAAGGAAGTATTACCAATCGAGTGTGAAATCCCCTCCCTTCACCTTTCCATCGAACTCCTCCCAGACACCAAACCTTTAGAAAAATGACTTATCATCCTTGAGTGTGCCAATGAAGACCATCGTGTTGCATTACAAACCATTGAAGCCTCCAAAAGGCACACCAAATCTCAATATGACTGGGAAGTCCACCCTTGTACCTTTCACAAAGGTGACATTGTTCTTGTGTATGACCAAGCTCATGATGTCCTGGGTCATGGGAAGTTTAAATCATTATGGCTAGGACCCTACACCATCTGTAAGTGTTTGTTCACGGGGGCATACCTTTTAGAGGATTTCAAAAGCCAACTCCTTCCTAACCCTCGTAATGCAATCTACCTGAAGAAAGGTTACCCATAGAATTTCCTATCGATATGTGTGGATCTATTTATGTTCTGAATTTAGATATTATTTATCCCCTCCCATCATCTTATATGTTTTATTCTTGCATATTTCATATGGATCCGTCATCCACACCTCATATCAGTTATGCTAATGGTGCTAGTCACTTCTCCAGGGATCTTGCCTCAGCATCTTCGGCCATTTTCACCCTTCTGCGTTTTTTAGTTCATTCCAATGAAATATGCATTAGATATACCACTAATAACCAGGCCAAATATGATGTTTTGATAGGTTTGTTAGATGATTCCCTTGATCATCACATCCTTCATCTTCATGTTCGTCTAGATCCCCTATTGCTTGTAATGCAATGGAATGGAGTTTATCGTCTACGTAATAATGTCCTATTTATAAAATACCTACAAGTGAAGCTTTTGACACATGAATTTGAAGTCATTACATTATTTCATGTTCCTAGAGCCCAAAATCGCTATGTATATTCCATTTCAAATAACATTCTAGATTGGAATTTATCACATACAAGAGGGAAATCATAAACATTAAAAAATGGCGAATCACAATCATCACAAAATATGCATAACCATATTATGTATCATAATATCAAAACATATAAGTGTTTGGAGTCCACTACTCTAAATACACCTGACATGCCCATATCATGTTACATAACCAAAAAATGGGAACTGTTAGCGTAAAAAGTCACTCCTTGATAGCTTAAGGAGTAAGCATTACAATCATAGTTCATTTCAAATTTTAAATGGATTGTTTGAGTGGTGGGATGGCTTTCTAAATATTTTGAAATGATTTAATGTTGTTTAAGACATTCATGAATTTGGCAAGTTGTGGCAAGTATAAATTGTGTGGGTAAAAGGTAGTATAGGGAGCAGAGTATACAAGTGGAAGAGGATGAATAGTTATGTAATATTCCAAATTTTCAATCAGATAATTGGAATATTAGAGTTCTTAATTTTTCATAATTAATTAAATAAATAAGACACTAGAGGGACCCACAAACCCCATAGATGAATAAAATCCACTTTTGATGTGTGTATGTGGATAATTTAGATCTAGATCTACATTATGGAGTAGTGGAGCAACTTCTTAAATGAAGGAAGAGTGGAGATCATGGATCTTTAATGTGAAAATACTAGGATATTGGAAGAGGTCAACTGAGATCATAGTGCATTCAAAGTAAGATCATAAAGCACTTATGATGAGATAGTGGAGGAAGTGGTGCATCTAAAGCACACGTGATGGAGAGAGTGGAAATTAAATGCAGACATAATGGAGATCATGGAGAGACAACGCAATATTCATGGAAGCTAGTGGCCACATGTACAACATAGTGATGAGGTGGGATAGGGCTATGGAAGGCTCACAATCTATATAATGAAGATGAAGGCACAATAGAAGGCATGATTTAGATTATTATTTCTGATCTATTTAGATCTAGATTTTTTGGTTGACATTTCTATGCACGCTTATTTATTTAGCTAAGTCTATAGTGTTGTTTAGAACAAGGTGTTTCTGAGCGTAAATTACACCCTTACCCACAGGGGACTTTGAGTGCCTACTCTGGGAAGGTTTCTATTGGGCTTTATTCCTCATCAGGCATTGGTGCCATCTTCAGGAGGTTGTTTCTATCATTCCAGCTAGGAAACCAGTGGAGGATTCATCCTTCCACTTATGCTTCATGTTCAGTCTTCCAGAAGTAGCATATCTATATCTAGAATTCAGTCCATTGTTTTTTACCTCCATGCAACAAAATTCCCCTCAAGTATTGCGCACTGCAGTCTTGTAGATCTATTGGAGGAAGGAATTTTTCAGCATTTTAGCTGGAAATCCTATGAGGGACCATCTCCTCACTTTGGTTTCATTGTTTCCATTATTCAGGAGTTGATTTTCATATCTTAGCGGCAGGCTATTGAGCCTCCCTCTCTTACAGCACAATTTTCTGAAGTTGTTGAGTCTTCAGCATCTATCTTCAGTGGAGGAGATTAGAGGAGCTAGATCTTGAGCTTTTAGCCCAAGGATATAGTGAAGGGATCATCCCTTCTTACATAGATCTGATTGTGTGACACATTGCAACAATATATTTATCAAATCTAACTTCATATATGCATACCAAACATCTGTATAGTGAAGCCCTAAGAGGGTGATTTTCTTATATTCATATATCCGGAAAATCCTCTCTGGGTTATCTTGGGTATCCATCATAGAGCCTGGATCTAAAGTTTCAACATCATCGGAGCTCCCAAACTGCCTAGATCTAAATTTTTATTTTCTGGTAGCTGATGCATCGGCATTTTCCAGCAGGGACATCACAGTTTTCCTTCAAATAGTCCAACAGTTACGTAGTCCCTCTTGTGGGATCATTTCAGGGTCATTCTAGGCCATCTCTTTGGCTTGAGTGTCTCATATTTTGAGCATTGTTGTACTGGGTTATCCACCTCCATATAATAAAATGGCTCAGTTATTTCTGTGTATTTGATGGTGTATTAAAATTTATTGTTTACTTAGTTGCAGTTCATCTATTGTGTTTTTGTATTATTTCATACTCCCTTTTGGGATATCATAGTGGTATCAGAGCATGATATTTGGCTCAACTTGTGGGCACTTCATCTTTTACATCAAAATAATAAGTAGATAGTAGAGATTTATCATGAAGGAGGATTGTAGTTTTACCACTCTTCTATTTAGATCCATGCAAGGCCTCTCTAAGGAGTTCAATCAAATGAAAATATAAAGGAAAAAGGAGGATCAAAGAAAACTATTTGATGAGGGACGTCCCAACACTTCCTATCAACAAAAGAAGCAACTGGAGAAGCAAAGAGGTTCACATTATTCTACTAGATCCACTTCCTTTGAGAAGGAAAAGGAATGGTGTGAATATGGAGGAGACTTGGTGCATGAGACCCTAAGTAAATATCTGTCTGAATACAAGTCATAGCCTAGAGCTCTGAATAATTATCTCTCTCTCCAAAAACAAAATTCAACTCAAAGAAGAAAGGATATTCCAAAGCAACAATAGAAGAAAGAGGGATATATTCTTCTTGCCTACATTTGATGGATCTCCCACAAGCACATTGAGGTCTTGGAGGGAAGATTTGGCTACATTATTTCTGCAATATCCTATAGCAGAAAAAGAGGTTGTGGAGATTGCATCACTGTACCCAGAGGTTGAAGCAAGATATTGGTGTTTCAGTCACTAGTCATACATGAAAGTGTTTTCTTATGGATATTTCATTCAAAGACTGAAGAAGAAGTTTGGTGAAAAGAAAACAGAGACAACCCAAAAAAGTTCCATCTCCCATCATTGAGGAGATAGTACATGAAGAGCCCAAGGAAGATGTCCTCATTATCACATAGGAGGAGGAGCCTCTACCACCACCATCAGCTGCAACAATACTTGCATCAGGAGGAAGAACACTTGAATCATTGCAAGATGGTCTTAAGCTCTTGAAAATTTGAGCCACATGCATGATTCATGCAATGCATGAGGAGGAGGAAGATACCAGCATTGGTACAGTAGAAGAGCAGCCATCATCGGTACCAGTAGTTGGAGAGACAATTGAACTGGTTGGAGGAACTCTTGTAGATGTGCAAGATGTTCCCAAGATTCAACTTATCCAAGGTTTGGATATAATTTCATCTCATGTTATTTTACTACCTCATATTGAGATTTGTGAGACCATGCCATCAGGGTAAGTGCATAACCAAGGATTAGAGCACCTTGCTGATTTGGCGCAGCAAATTATCACTCCACAAAGGACCCTTGACTTGATAAAGGAAAAGATGTATTGCTATCCCAGTTTTTCATGGTTGAGCTACACCCAACACTTTATGTTGAAGTGTGGAGTTGCAGAAGATGGGATGAGTAGAATCCTATTCAGTTCAGTGCCAAACTATGAGTTTAGAATTGTATGTGTCCATGAGATAGCACATGTATCACCATGCAGATCTATAGGGTTGTCACTTAATAGTAGTGATGATGAAAGGGACCCATTATTCTTGGAGCATTCTGAAGGTAGCTTCACTCATGAAGCATTGGAGGGGCATATGATAGAGGGTAGACATCTTGTGATGGTGAGAATTACACATTATCAAGATTAAGTTTCTTTGATGAACATATTATAGCTCAAAGAGGAGATTCTACCTAATCATGTATGGAGCATTATGGGTTCTAGTGGGCCAATGATGAGAGGATCTCATGGAGAGACCTCAATGGAGGTGCACTTCAACATCTCATGGAGTGCAAAGCTATTCAGATGGAGGAGAATGGTATTCTATAATGGGAGGATACCAATATTGAGCTTGGAATTATTTATCATCCACATTGGGATGAATGGATCCGAATGAGGAGTAGGAGGTTGTCTACTTCCCTGCAAACCTATGATACTGAGCAGCAAGAAGCATGGATGTGTTGTTTACTTTTGGGTGACTATGTTAAGTCTTTATATTAATAGTATAGTCCCTTATTATGTTAGTGTATCCCCCCTTATTGTTATTGTTGTACCCTTGTAACCCCCATATTTTTATTATTGTGCCCTTATATTATTATTTTTAGGTCAGCTAGGATTACATTGTGGCCCCATGGACTCCTATATATAGAAAGGAGGTTTTGTCACTTGTATCATCCAAGAATTTTTCATTCATGTAATGTATTGGAGGTTGCCCCCTCGAAGTGGCTTATTTCTAAGACATTGATATCTCTTTTCTTCTATTTTTGGAGCTGGTTTCACAACATTTGGTATCAGAGCTTTAGATTCTATGGTTTTCGCTGCTCCAAACCGGTCATCGTGGAATTTTCGCTATAACTTTGTTTCTACGAAGGTTCAGAAGCTGAAATTTTCAAATTACAAAGCTAAAATCCTGAGAAACATTGTCACAAACTTTCAGAGCTTGGTTCGCAATATTTGCAGAGATATGATTTTTGTAAGTTAGGGCTTTTTGCAGGCTCCTGAATTTAACCTAAACAGGTCATCGTGGAATTTTGGCTATAATTGTTTTTCTACGAAGGTTTATAAGCTGAAATTTGTAGAGTGCAAAGAAAAAATCCTAAGGAACCTCGTCACAAAATTTCAGAGCTTGGTTCGGAAAATTTTCGGAGATATGATCTGTGGAAGTTAGGTCTATTTGTAGGCTCCTGAATTTAAACTAAACAGGTCATTGCAGAATTTGTGCTATAACGTTTTTTCTACGAAGTTTCAGAAGCTGAAATTTTTAGGGTGCACAAAAGAAATCCTGAGGAACATCTTTACAAAATTTTAGATCTTGGTTCGCAATATTTGCGTAGATATGGTCTGTGGAAGTTAGGGATTTTTTAGGCTCCCGAATTTCATTGTAAAGAGGTGATCGTGGGAAAATCCTCATAACTATCTCTCTGAGAATCAGATTTGAATGATGTAAAAAGTGGCCACAAGTACACGGACTGCAGTTTCTATTTTATCAATTTTAGATCCGAAGGAGGAAATGGTGACACGTGGCAAGTCATACAAGTTCGCTCTACTGAACCATTCCATAATTAGGTCATTGTGGGAGATTGGACATAAATTTGCCTTGAAGAATCCAAATTAGGTCAAACCTATGGCTTTCGAAGGATGATTCAAAGGGCTATTTCAAGGCCAAATTTCAGTTATTGAGGATCTAAAATCACATAGATAATTCAGTTTCAATATAGAGCTTCTCAAAAGCAAGAAAAAGGTGTGTATTTGGTTTTTTAAATTGCATAACGTTTGTTTGAAAAAGTAGTTTGAAGTGATTCCAAGGGAATATTTTAGAATTTTTATCAGTGTTGGGTTCTATAATGCCTCAAAAAAATAATTCCATGCCCATTAAGCCCTCAAAAATATATACTATGATGCATGAAGAGAAAAAATTGCAGTATGAGATATCAAAATTACGGTACCAAGTGCAACAAATTTTGATCTTACGAAGAGAAACCAAAGATGACATAGATGGTTTAAAAATTGAAATGGAGGCTAATTTGGATGGCTTGAAGGATCAAATAACACCTAATATAGATGATAAATTAGTGGAAGATCACATCAAGCATCAACAACAAGTTCTCCAACTCTTAAAGGATAACCTAACTTTGGTGCAGAATCTAATGAAACAACAAGAAGGTCAACATCACATTGAAAGAAGTTTTGAAGCAGTCACAGAAACAAGAACTCGACAAGTACAATCAATTTCAGAGTATCTCATCAAGTGGAAGAACTTTCCTGTAGAATATTACACATGCAAGGATGATAATTTTATACATAAGCATCAAGAAATAATCAAGCGTTGAGGACAACACTTGTTTGAAGGAGAGGGGCATGTTAAGTCCTTATATTAATAGTGTAGTCCCTTATTATGTTAGTGTATCCCCCCTTATTGTTCTTGTTGTACCAATTGTAACCCCCATATTTTTATTATTGTGCCCTTACATTATTATTGTTAGGTCGGCTAGGATTACATTATGGCCCCACTAGCATTACATTGTGGCCCCATGGGCTCCTATATATAGAAATGAGGTTTTTTCATTTGTATCATCCAAGAATTGTTCATTCATGTAATGTATTGGAGGTTGCCACTTTGAAGTGGCTTATTTCTAAGGCGTTGATATCTCTTTTCTTCTACTTTTGGAGTTGGTTTCACAACAGAGTATGGATACTACCCAACATCTCACATTTCTAAGATCCATGCAATACATATCACTTATGACATGCAACAGCAGGAGGCTTGGCTGCGCTGGTTGTTTATGAGAGAGTTTGGACACCTCATGATGTATCTTATGTCCATATATTTTATTTTGTTTGGTATATGTTTCATGTCTTTACATGTATTTTTGTTTGGGATGTATCTCATGTTCATGTATGTATTTGGGTTTGGCACATTTCACAACTCTCATATGATGTGGTAGTAGGGAGATTGTTTTTATTTGGATGATGAGACATTCCACACGTCCATTAGTATTTTTTTGCTCCATGACTTGCATCATGATGATGTAAGGTGGCAGCAAGAATCCTTGTTGCTGTGGTTACTATTGGGAGAGTATGGGAAGATTTCTTCCCATACATTGCATGACATTCATAGAGGATGGAACAGGAGGCCTTACATTGGTGGCTTCTGTTGGGGGATTTTGGTCATTGTACTTGGTATGATGATGATATGATGGGGCAGAAAAATGCCTTACTACGGTGGCTTCTCTTCAGAGAATATGGCCACTACATTTGGTAAAATGATGATGTGGTGTGGCAACAAGGGCCATTGCTGTGGTGGCTTCTTTTGAGAGAGTATGGCTATCTTACTTGTTTTCATGATGATCTTGCATGGGAGCAGAAGGATTTTATGCGGTGGTTGTTATTGGGAGAATATGGTTTGACATTGTTCATGTTCATCCATATGTCTCTACTTCTTTTTTTTCACTATGTTGATGTTATGTTTTGATCCTACATCGCCAACAGGGCTAATGATGAAAGCATTGATAGATGCAATCTACTCTATGTGCCATGGGTTGGAGAGATATTTCATGAGTTGGGACTTTCCACTTTGGGAAGAGACCACTTCATTTCATGTATCTCATGTATAGAGGAGATCTTTGGACATCATATGGTTGCCACTTGGAGATTCATTTATGAGGATGGGTATATAAATTTTTAGTTGGAGGTCATTCTAGACATTCTAGAGAGGCAGATTTGGAGCTAGACATGCATGAAACATTGTGACATATGGGGAGTTCTTCCATATGACGATGCCATTTGGAGGGAAGATGTTTTCTGTAGCATTCACTTTTTCAGTTGGTTGAGGACAAACAACATTTTGGCGGGGAGGATTGTAATTTTCCCAATTTTCCATCAGATAATTGGAATATTAGAGTTCTTAATTTTTCATTATTAATTAAGTAAATAAGAGGGTGGAGGGACCCACAAACGCCATAGATGAATAAAATCCACTTTTGATGTGTGTATGTGGATAATTTAGATCTAGATCTGCATTATGGAGTAGTGGAGAAAATTCGTAAATGAAGGAAGAGTGGAGATCATGGACATTTAATGTGAAATCATGAGGATATTGGAAGAGGTCAACTGAGATCATAGTGCATTCAAAGTAATATCATAAAGCACTTATGATGAGACAGTGGAGGAAGTGTTGCATCTAAAACACACATGATGGAGAGAGTGGGAATTAAATGCAAACATGATGGAGATCATGGAGAGACAACCCAGTCTTCATGGAGGCTAGTGGCCACATCTATATCGCAGTTATGGGGTGGGCTAGGGCTATGGAAGGCTCAAAATCTATTTAATGAAGGTGAAGGAACAATAAAAGGTAGGCTTTAGATTATTATTTCTAATCTGTTTAGATCTAGATTTGTCAATTGAAATTTATATTCACACTTATGTTGTTTAGCATAGGGTTTTTCCGAGCGGAAATCCCACCCTTACCCACGGGGGACTTTGAGTGCCTACTTTGGGAAGGTTTTTATTGGGATTTATTCCTCATCAGGCATTGGTGCCATCTTTAGGAGGTTATTTCTAGCATTCTAGCTAGGAAACTGGTGGAGGATTCATCCTTCCACTTATGCTTCATGTTCAGTCTTCCAGGAGCAGCACATCTATATTTGGCATTCATGTCATTGTGTTTTACCTCCATGAAGTAGCAGTATCCTCAAGTATTGTGCAGTGCAGTCTTGTAGATCTATTGGAGGAATGAAGTTTCAAAATTTTAGTTGGAAATCCTGTGAGGGAACATCTCCTCACTTTGGTTTCACTGTTTCCATCATTCAGGTGCTGATTTGCATATCTTAGCAGTAGGTTATGGAGCCTCCCTCTCTGACAGCGCAGTTTTCTGAATTTGTTGAGTCTTTAGCAACTATCTTCAGTGGAGGAGATTGGAGGAGCTAGATCTTGAGCTTTTAGCCCAAGGATCTAGTGAAGGGATCAACCCTTCTTGCATAGATCTGATTGTGTGACACATTGCAACCATCTATTTATTAGATCTAGCTTCAGATCTGCATACCCAGCAGTTGTATAGTGAAGCCGTAGGATGGTTATTTTCTTAGATTCATAGATTTGGAAAATAATTTCTAGGTTATATTGGGTATCCATCATAGAGCCCAGATATAAAGTTTCAGCATCATCAGAGCTCCCAAACTGCCTAGATATAACTTTCTATTTTTCGGCAGTTACTGCCTCAACATTTTCCATCAGGGACAACGCAATTTTCCTTCGAGCAGTCCAGCAGTCTGTCTTATGGGATAATTTTAGGGTAATTATAAGCCATCTCTTTGGCTTAAGTATCTCATATTTTGAGCACAGTTGTACTGGGTTATCCACCTCCATATAATAAAATGGCTCAAATAATTTTGTGTATTTTATGGTGTATTCATATTTATTGTTTACTTAGTTGCAGTTCATCTATTGTGTTTTTTTATTACTGCATTCTCCCTTTTTGGATATTACAAGCTGGTACCTATTTCAGGAAATATTCCTATCCTAAATTAGTCACACGGCTATGATGATAGTTCTTTACACAAACTCTGTTTATTCAAAGTAAAACAACATTCATAAAATAGATTGCATGTATAGATTATTCCACAAATCCTTTATGAAATCTTCACTGACATGTTCTATTACACACATATAACTTGCAGAAAACTGAAAGTATATAATTTACAGTTAAATCCTTTAACAACTTCTCACTCACACTTTACTAGTTGTTGCAATTCATATTTTAGAATAAATTAACAGAGAAAAGATACACACCATGCATTAGATGTTCCTTGAGTCACAAAATCCTCCATCATGAAGCAAAAAGTTTTTTTTATTATATTCAGTCTTCAGGTAGACCAATATCCAACCTAGAAATAGTATTTACAAGTGCTATATATAGAAAGAGAGGAACCAACTCCATCTCTTCTAAAAAGAAGGAAACATTAATTCTAACATAACATATGTGTCAAAATACATTATAGACTTATCTCATCAAAATATAACAGAAAGGACAGATGAGAAAGAAGAAGAGAATAATTTTGGGTTGGAATGTTGAATGTGTTGTCATGCTTCCCTTTTTCCTGTTGAATTATCTCCTTGTATCTTGGGTCTTTCATAACCATGTAGCTTCACTTAATAAGAATTCCAACAACCTCATAACCACCTTGGCACCATCACTTGTATTATCCATTTGGTTATGGGTTCTTATCCATCCTTAACTGGCTCGGAAAAACTTCTTGTCAGGTGTCAAAATTCAACTAAAATAGGTGTTGCTGGAAATTCCGGTAAAAACTTGTAACTGTGCAGAATCTGGAATGCTACCAGAGATTCTGGTAGTGCCCTGTTTATTTTTCAAAATACACAGAAAATGATGAAAATTATGTGCTGACTTGTATTATATGACACCTAGGCTGCTGTTCAAAATTGTGACTGATAAGTAAAAAGGAATTAGTACCAAAAACCTTTTTTACCTTTCCTCTATATGTCTTGCAACTTCAACCAGTTTATTTAAATCATTTTTGTTGTCAGCAGCTGCTGTTCTGGATCTAGCTTCTCTTGTAGTTGCCTCCTTGACAAGGTGTTTGTTCTCCTTAGAACCCTTTTGTGTTTTTCTTATTTTTGAGGGCTCTGAGTGTTGTTCTGAAGGGGTTGGGTTCTTGCTTTTATTCATGGAATTTTCTTCTTTTGAACCTTCAGATTTACCTTCAATTTCAATAACTTCCGTCATTATGCTTGGATTATGTAAATCTATAAACTTAAGCCTAAAATTATTACTTTCTCTTGTATGCCTCTTTCTAGTGTTAGCAATAGGTTTAGCTTCTTATTTCTTCTTTTTACTCTTGATTTCATATCCAACATCCTTGAGGAGTTCTTCATCTAATGGTGTAGGCTAATACTCTTTCTGCAAATTTTTCTAAATATGTGCTTTCAAAATTTCCAGTAGCACTTGCGTTTTTGATTTATCTGTTGTTGTAGACTTTCTTCTTCTGCCTCTAGTGTAGACATTACGAAATGGAGGAATGAGGGGTACTATTTTCATGGACTTGGGTTTTCTTGCTAAGTAGATCTCTCCTTTTTCCACCTTTCTTTCAAATTTTCCTGCAGAAACCTTCTGTTTACTACCTTTTTCCTTCTTATGAAAGTTTTATTTTTGGGCCTTTCTCTTTGTTCTTCTCTTTGCAGGCTGAGGATTAGGTTGTGGAACTGGAGGCGTAGGTGTAGGTTTCCATGCCCTATAGAATAAAAAATGGTCCCAAGTTTGGTTTCTCTTCCTAAACTATTATTCAACTAGAACTTTGATCAAAGCTTGATGGTATAAGCTATACTCAGAAATATCAGTATGGGTCTGAGCCCTTGCTGACATATTGGTCAGGCTTTTCAGCAAGAAAAATGGCAGATTCAATGTATTCATCCCTATAATATGAAAAAGAAACCTCATTTGATAGAGTAATACAACTGTATACCTCCTTTCACATGTGAGGTATATCTTGATAAGCTTAATATCTTTTGCCCAGTCATCTTTAAGGTAGCTACTTGGGATGCCTTTTTCTCAGTTTGGATCTGTGTGAGCATCTTTGAGTAATCTATTGAGATCACCTCCTGTAATAAATTATCCTTTGGACCTCCTTTCTCCTTCTTGAGCAAGGTTAAAGGCTTCAAACGGAGTCTTAAAAAACCTATAAAGTGAGGCCATAAATGGTAGCCTCATGTCCATTAAAAGAGTTAGAAACTTTAGGGCTACTCTTGAGTGAGATCTCCCTAACCTGGTGTAAAGAGGATACCACCCTGAGTGCATAAAAAAACTTCTTACCCTCGAATTGGCATCAACCAAATATTCACCATGTGGCTCTATTCGATTTATCTTACCACCTATTTTAGTCATCTTCAGAAAAATAAATGCCTATGTCTCATGCAACTGATATGCAGCAGAGTAGGGGAATCTTACCTTACAGGTGTGGCTTGTATTCACCTTTGGAATATTGTCTAAAATCTAGACTCCTTCTTGAACTATGACTCTAAGAAAATTTGGATCCCAGCAGCTAAATCTTCAAATGAACTTCTCCTAATTTTTAGGTGGTTTTAAAAACAAAACTTGGTTCATCACTCCATGCAAATCATCCTCCATTATTGAAAATATTCCTTACCATGATGTGCACCATGTGACACATCATCACCACCTTCAGTTGACTGTTTTTTCCGTATGAGACCTCCAGATGGCTTATGGAAAGTATGTTTATTATTTGTAGTCACCTCTGCAGTCTTCGTTATTGATTGGTCATAATTTCCGGCAGCACGGTTGTGTAGCCAGCCAAAAGGTTATGGTGTGTGGTGTAATCAACACGATCTCTTAGATTCAAAAAAAATGCATACCTAAATATATTGATGGTTGACTTGGCATAGACAGGCATGAAGGGTAACGGTTCAATAAATAGCTGCAGATGACACATGTGACTCAACCTATACAATGACTTCAACTTAACTAACTGACTGTAATACGACATCTATCATGAGATCCTAAAAATATTAAAATATATTTGATGTGTATTAACACTACGACACATGGTATAACTAAAGTGGATGTGATTTTTCGTTTTATTTTCAAAACATAGTATGCTTCCTGAATTTCTGGTAGCATCGAAAAATAAAAATAAAAATACAGAAACAGGAAAATAACAAACTGTCTGAAATACTAAAAACTGGTGCTTCTGGAAATTTCGGTAGCGCCAATTTTTTTTTTTTTTTGAAATTTTTTGAAGTTTAATCCTAAAAATAAAACTATGGAATGGAATCATGACTTAGCAAAGAACTGTGCTAACAGGAACCATATATCCCTCTCCCTAATCACTATCATTTGGAGGCTCTACAGCCAATGGCTCCATATGACCAACTCGTAGATCTTGAACTACCTGTTCGGCCATTGATATGTGTTGCGTGATACCTCACCACTCTAAGGGAAGGATAGTACACTCATCCATATACCAATATTCTAACTCATTCTATCCATGCTCAGTCACCCTGGTCAGTAGCACATAAAATCTACGAAGAAGGTCCTATAGCATAGCATTACTATCTAGTCTTTGTCGTGATGTCAATCCACCCTAATATGCAGCCCCAGGCATTACGTCTCAACCTGCATATCTTGCCAGTTTCACCAGTGCTATATCTGCAACAAACAAGTTTGGAAATCAATACTACATATACATACTTTCAAAGCTTTAAATGCAGCCAAAAATATAGTAACTTTCACTTACCATCTAGACCCTATGCTCATCCTGGAAGTAGGGGAAAGTCAGGATCACCCTGATAGTTCATGCCACTATATGGATAGTCATCTATGTACAATGGAATTTGGTCCTAATGGGAAAAAAACTCAAGTCGAAACACTTGTCCGACTCCCCCTCCTCCACCTCGTTACAGTATCTTCCCCCAATGGCGCATCCTGGGCTCTTGTGGGCCCCCACCATAGATTTATATGTGTACGGATGGTAGAGATATTCTCAAAGAAGAATGGGCATATAATTGTCCCAAATGCATAGTTATCATTAGTATGTCACCTGCATAAGTTTAGTTTTTGTTTCAATGATGATAACATCATATGGGCCCACCCATAGCATGGTCCTTGAAAACACTCTCCACTAACATCATCTTCCCTCCAGTGATGTGATGCACGACATGAAAGCCCAAGATTCGTACCACTGCTACTTTTGTGGCTCATGTCGCCAACCTATTTATGTCATTAATCTGAATTGTCGTGCACTTTTAATGAACATCTGGAATAAAATAACAGTAAAAAAACACACTTATCTTCCTCCCATGAGGAAACACTGGATGTATTTCCTCTACCATCCCCAAGGGTGGCAATCTTGTCAAAAAATATATTTCTTGCATCGTCAGCTCAATCCTATGGCCCTGTATCATGAACGCCTCCTGGTCTGGGTCCCAGTATCCCACTATTATCGACAGCAAGGTCTCACCATCTCTCATCAATGGGTTCTCCAAGAACTTAATAACCCCATAATGATCCAAAACCCTATGACTGTCGAATCCTCCTGTAATATTCCCAATTAGCTTTCAGCTAGTTGGAATATTAATTTTTGTTTTTGCTTCTTAGTTAGAAGAATAAGAGGGTAGGGAGGCACATAAATCTCCTTAGTAGGAATAAAATCACTCATAATATGAATGGGGGTCATCTAAGTAGCTGGATTAAGCACCCTTATGTGTGAATAGGGGATGGAGCATGTGGACTGGGTCAACTTTGACCAAATAAACAGTGCTGGTATGGAGGGAGTGGACATTCATTGAGGGACAATGCAATTTTGGAGGGAGATTCCTTGCATGGAAGTAGTGGCTTTAATGAGTGGTGCCAAGGGTGAGGAAGCTCACCAAGCATATAAGGAAGGGGATGGAAGCCATGGAAGGCATGATTGATTATTATTTTGTTTATGGTCTGTTATGACTTGTTACTCTCTTCAGCTGTTTAGCGAAGACTGCAATGTTGTTTAGCACAAGGGTGTTCTTGAGAGGGAATCCCACCTTCATTTTCAGGGGACTTCGAGTGCCCACTCAGGAGAATTTATTGTGCTACATTTCCACATTCTGGCATCAGGCCAAGCTACAACTTTCTTCTACATCATAGTTTCTTCTTAAGGTTGTGTTGTGTTGCAGGGTGCGGTAGTGGAGGATTGGATTGGGCCATTTCTGAGCTCGTCTTCAGTGGGGGGAAGTATCCTTTCCATTGGGAGGCCAGTAAAGAAATTCCTTGGGAATTACTGCAGCATTTTTCACTAGGACATGTTATTATT
Organism: Pinus albicaulis; assembly: GCA_034641835.2. NCBI lineage: Eukaryota > Viridiplantae > Streptophyta > Pinopsida > Pinales > Pinaceae > Pinus > Pinus albicaulis. The sequence goes on from CM076577.1 coordinate 391,271,664, forward strand.
ATCTTGTACAGTGTAGTTTCTGTCTTGGACTACATTATTTTAGGGAGGAGTTGCAGGGGTGTTTTCAGTGCATGATTTTGGGAGTCAAATATTCAGTGAATGGATCATACTTTCACCCGGAGATTCTATTGGAGGAGAGCCACATACTTCTACATCATCTTCAGCCATTTCTTCCCATTTATTCTATTGCAATGACCCTTCAGCCCTAGGGTTTTAGTTCACCATTTTACTTTTGGTGTATTTTCCGGAAACCCTCTTAGGTTGTCTAGGAAAGGTGATATAGAGCACTGATATTTATTTCTAGCATATCTTGAGGCATATATCAGTTATTTCATATCATTTTATGTTACCAAGATGTAGCTATGTTTATTATGACTGTGCCGTAGCAGCTCTCCGACATTTTGTATAACAGCAACATCTCACTTTTGAGAGTGTTTGATTATTGGAGGTTTGTTTGTCTATATCATATGATTTGTGCCTCAGTATTTTGTACTTATTTTCTATTGATATGATTAATATAATGGCTCCATATTTTCCTCACATATTTATTTAATTTTATTCACTACTATTCCCATTATTATTTTCAATATTGTTTCTCTTCCTATTTTGGAATATTACACCTCCTGAATCTCTGCACGAAAATTCTCTAAGTCTCATTCGCTCCATGACACCTTCATCTTTTCCATACCTGTAATACACCATCATGTTTTTCCAGTTCAGAATTAAAGGCATACATCAGAAGACCTTAGCTTCGACTTGGCACAACCCCCGCACACTGCCTTTCCTCCTTGCCCAAAACGTTGTTTTTCCCCTCGAAATAGCATTGAATGCATTTTTTTAGCCTATTTTCAGCATTTCAAAACATTCAAAAGGCCCCAAGAAGTGCGTTGCGACCGTGAGGAATGGCGGGGGTATCCCATAGCTAGCTGAGGCCCTAATATGAAAATATAAACCACTGAAAATGATGAGTAAGGTTAGGCCACCTACCTCCAACTCATAGATCCTGATTTTGATGGTTGGTTTGTTCACTATGATCTCCACAAGATTTAGGTCATTCTCCTCCTCTCCAAATTCTCCACAACTCACTTAGCAAATGAATTGGATTTGGGGGGAAATCACCCTTTTATAGGAAATATTCTAGTTATTTTATCGCCCATTGTGTCCAAACCATAGATCATTTTGATGAATCGTCACCACCATTGGAAATATCTCATCAAGTTCTATAATGGGTTTCCCTTTGTTTTTGGTAATTTGACATTTCATATGGAAGACATTTTTCCATGAAGTTTCACTTTGCTACCATTTCAAAATGAATCTTTTCATATGAGCCGCCTATACTTTGGTTCCACTCCGCCTTGGCACTTATCATCTCATGTGTTGATTTTCATCATGGGTAACCCTTATTTACTCATGTTTTTATGGTCCCCCTAGGCCTATCCTATGTGGAAACAACATTAAGTCACCCTTGTTCAGAGCATCTGAGATGATTCATCCTTGCATTTATGGAGTCTGTTTCGAGTCCCATTATTTCTCGTTACAGTGTCTCATCCATATTTGTATCGCATTCATTCCGTGTTTCCATTAATGACCTCCAGCTATAATTTTTGTCATCTAAAATATTTCTTATGAGTACTTGACCATCCCCTTTGGAATCAAGTCAGTCACGACCATCTCAACCATGCATTTTATGCTCTGACAAGGGAAGTCTTCAATCTGCCTCTCAGTTCATATACCTCCATTATTATCCATAGTGTCAGTCCATCAATCACTCTACTATGATCCCTCATGTCTTAGTTCAGGATTCCTTATCGCCTTAGCTCTGGCGGGCCCTCTTCTATTGACTTCAGGACATTCATTCCAGAAGAACAGTCTAGAGTGTGATGTACCTCAGTTCCAACTTTTATCATTGTTTGGTACCTCAAATCAAGAAAAGGGAATCATCATTTTCCTTTGACTCAGTTGTTTCTCACATGCTCGACCCCAGCTCATTATCACACGATTGAGAATCATACACTTGATGGTCTAGTGATTCAACAGATTGTCCTAGTGATTCTCTGGTGTGTGTGAGATGTTTCAGACCTCATGAGGGGGTGGCCTTTCAGGTAGCCCCCCACATGCCTGGATGAACTTAAATTATGCTTCATTCTTATATGTGTTACATATATTTGATGGGTTCATCTCCAACCACTTGCAGATCCTACAACATGCATGTCTCATTCAGATGATCCATTCAGATCTTCAGAGCCCTTTCTTTTTCAATAGGGCTTCTTTGGTTGGATTCCCCCCTCCCCATGTCAGCTTGTGGGGAATTATGTCTCATGTACTCAGATGTTATTGTATTTAGTCATGACCTATGTTTTTCCAGACACATTATGTATATGGGATTCATTGCATTATGTCATGGCCCATTGATGCCAGTAGATCAGGTATTATGTACTTTGTATCTCAGTGCCACATTGTTCAGCTCGTCATTATTATTTGTACTCAGCTGTCTTGGCAGGTATGGGTATGCCTCCCCCACCTCATTGGAGATCATGTACGTAAAAAAAAAAGGAGACTTATATCAGTTTAGTAGGTCTCGCCCCCTCCATTTTTGTCCTTCCTTCCATTGCTTCAGTCATCTCTCTCTCTCTCTCTCTCTTTGACTCCCATTTGGTTTCATGTGGAAGTGTAACTTACAATGTATTTTATTCACATGATTTGATCTTAACACTCGTATGTTGGGGGGAAATCTATTATCACCAAAAAAAGATCACCTAGCCATTTCTAACTAGGTGGATTGAAATATACCATGTGAGTTAAATTTTACAACAGTAAAATCATTTTCACTATAAGAAATCATTTAATAAACCACTTTTATTAATTTATCTTCGTTTAAAACCCATGATAATATTTAAATAAACCATTATTTATTTAATTTTCTCTAGGAATAGTTATTAAATCATTATTTAATAAATATTCCTTGTCACATTTGACTAAATCACCTAGGAACAATTAAATAAATCATTATTTGTTTATTATTCCTTATTTCCATATTTGAAATAATTATTAAATCATTATTTAATAGTTATTTAATTTTCACACCTTTCTTAACATTCGCTAAATAATTAATAAATCATTTTTTTGTTAATTATTTCTAAATAACGGTATTTAACCATTTTAAATATCTTTTCCCTCTCCAAAAATATAATAAAGTATTCTAAATGGTTAAATCTAGATTTTGGTGAATAATATTTTATTATTCTCCATTTTCGAGATCAACCCAATAATTTTCTATAAATAAGAGGTTTTCATCCATTTCTCACCATGATCATTATCATCGTCACCATTATCATCACATACCATTTGAGCACCCATTTTTGAGTTATACATTGTTTGGGTTTCACACATTTGAGAGAGAAGAACCTAAATATTGAAGCGACGAGGACATCAAAGAACCCATCCCATTAAGGGGGACTTACGACCCTTTGTAAATATCCTTTGACAAGTGTCATTAATATAATTATTTTCTTTCAAATTATTTTCCAACATTGGAATTTTACATCGATTTCATATATGTTGTTTGTGCTTTTAGATTTGTATACATCCATTTTTTTGGTGGTTTTTCTCACATAATTGTTGCAGATATGAAGTACAAGCAACCACAATTGTTGTTAGGGTCACTAGTCACTCGTGACTTAAGTGATATCTTTTTGGTACACCTTCCAAAATATTTCATACTAACACAAGATTTGGATTTTGCACCAACAAATGAGCATCCATACTATGCTCCATCGGGTTGGTTAAATATTTAGTATTATCTAAGACAAAGCCCTGATCATTGCAAGTAGGTAAAGGTAAGAGAATATTCTGAATATATTCTAGAAGATGTTCAATGGGATTAAGTTGGATATCATCAACAAGAAGAGGTGGTTTATTAATTTGATTTTCAAGATAATTCTACTCCTTTTCATGGAAAAAACTATTCATTTCTTGAATTATTGATAACAAAAAATTCCCCATGGGAACAATATATCATTTCATTGGGAAATTAAGCTGAAGGGGGATGAGGGATCTCATATGCGGTTATTTCCTCCTCTGAGGTTTGATATTTTCACTGACTCACATGAGTTTTCATAACAAAATTAGGGATAATATCTAGTTTATTTATAATTGGAACATTATTAGAGTCATCGGATGATTGATTATCAACATTTGTTTTAGATTCAAATTGTTGCAGAGAAATATAAACCAATCTTCAGAATTTATCATACAAATAAATCTAATCCATGTCTCTCTTAGGAAAGTGATAACAAATATGGATAAATATACAAGAAAAATGTTCCAATGATTCTTCTGGTTTCACTGTAAGTTCATTTATCATTTTAAACAACCTTTGAAAATCATACCTATTAAAATCATAATGAATCTCTTTAATGAACTATTTAAAAGCATGGATAGACACAACTCATAATGTTTTCTACCATTCTTTTACACGACCTTCAAGCATAAGGGTGAAAATTCTGCAAGAAACATCTACACAATGCAGTTCATTATAAAGACAAATTGAAGAAAATGAAGGATATGTTCAATGAAAATATTTCACCCTCGCCATCAAACTTATTTTGCAACAAGCGATGAACTATTTCCATGGGAATTTAAATATTTAGTATTTTAGAAGAAAAAACCAAGATAAATATTTGGGATAGATCCATTTCAAGATAGGATGTTTAGATATGGACTCTATGGGATCAACTTGTCACCTGACCCTCCTTCGAGTGCTAAATCTGTTGACCAGGAAAATTATCCCTCCAATAGTTAGGGGGTCTCCCTAATGTGAAGTCCCAATTAGACCTGACAACATTTGGGATAGGAGCCCCATCAAATAAGTGGGCCTAGCTGCCACTATATAAGTTTTACTCCTAGATGTGAAATGTGGAGATGTTAGAATGAAGGCAAGAATTAAATTCCTATAAAATAGGGATGAGATCCCTCATCCGCCATGACACACTAAAAGTCGTAATAAATGATGCCAAAGTGCATGTAAAAGAAAATTTATTAAATAAAGGGTAAAGGAAAGATAAAGACGTCTTGCACATATAGGTAATTCAAGCAACTTCGTCGAGGCTATGGACACTCACTGGAACCCAGGGGACCAATGAATGGAAATTTATCTGCCATGAAGAGAAAGGGATCTCTCCTACTCGCATATCCAAGATTGATCAATTCACTTGAAACATGCATTATTCATTTATCTATTTCATTCTAAAATAGTTACAATTTAAACTCTTAGTTTAGTGTGTAAAGACCAACATGACCTACCTAAGGAGAGAGATGAATGACATATCTATAAATGGTTCAGTAACTCAAGTGGAACCCATAGTATCTAGTTCAATACTTGTATTATTTTAAGGTTCAATCTTAGATTGAAGGGACTACGGTAGAGAGATATATTCTACCGATGGTATACCAATTGTTGTAGCTGCTACAAAACCAATGATTTGGTGCTAAAAAATATGCTCAAAAATGAAAGTTGTCAGAACGGCTCGAAACCTATGCACTTGTTTAGATCTCGTCATTTTGAATTTGGCACAACTCATTTCACAGAAAATTGACATCTTATGGTCCCAGAAAAAAGTTTTGTTCGTTTTACCAAACATGTAAATTTGGAAAAAAAGTATTGTTGTCTGTGTAATTTTTGGGCTAGTGGCACACTTCCACATGGCCTTTTCTGATTGGTTGAAATTCAAATATTTTTATGCCTACCAAAGTTTAAAACGTGGCATGCCCAGTGATAGCTAAATTATGTGATTTTGATTGGTTGGATGGTGGCCAACCATAAGTTACCATGTGGCCCAATCGGAGGCTGCCACGTGGAAACATGGGGGCCACCAAAATTCGGTTGGGAGGTCGAACTTCACCTCATAGGATTCAAAAATTGGACCTCTTAGAAAACAATGCAACACCCTAACCGTTCGGGCTAACCATGGTCCTTGTTGAACCATATGAACCAAACAATATTAAAAGTTTAATCGGCGGAGTTAATGGGGTAAGGGGTTAGATCTTAGCCCCGACCCCCCAACAAACTATACTATATGATTGTTCATCGGAACCATGGGCGCAGAGGCGGAGAGGGCGCTGCCCATATTTAATATTAAATATTCGGCCATGACTTATGGTTTAAAATTTGGATTTTTAGGTCACATTTTGCATTTAAACTATCCCACAATTTGCGCCAAATATCCGCCAAATTGTCACTCCATTAGTAGAATTTGGGGCAAAAATCTAGGATGGTGCCATATTTTGGGGAAATTGTAGAGCGGCTAGCAAAAAATCTAGGGAAACTCATAACTTATTTAGTTTTGACCAATTTGGGAGCATAAAGAGGCTAGACATGCATTTTTGACAGTTCTGAAGCTAATGGAATAGGTTTTGAAGCCATTGGAGAACTATAAACTGATGTAACCACCATTTTTTAGCATAATTATATAGGGAAATATCATTGGAAGCTGGACTAGGAGACGTAGCCCAGGAGAGGTGAACTCCTTCATCACTTGTTGTGTTGTGGTTATTTTTATGGTGTATTTGTCTGTTGTTTTCTTCTATTTTAGAGTTTAAATTCATGCTTTATGTGCATAATAATTTAACATAAAACCACAAAAAAATCCAGTTTTAACACTTTCAATTTAAACTAATGCAAGTACATTTACATATAGATATCATACAGATCGAGTTTGGTATCAGAGCTATGGTTTTCTTTGTTGTTGTGAGGATTTAATTGTTTTCAAGTGTTTCTGATGCCTACAAGGTTGAAGCTCAAGTGAGGAGAAGGAAAACTTATGGGTGCAGGTTCTCAAGTTGGGACAAGGCCAAGGAGAACATGTTTTCCACAATCTCCACCACAAATTCACCTAAAAATGCATCTAAATCTTCAGTAAGCATGTCACATGAAGGAGGTGTTGATAATATGTCAGAATATGAAAAGGATTTTGGGAAATAATTCTTTTACATGACTGAGGTAGTGAAGGTTCTCTATGAAGAGAGAAATTCAAGATTGCAGGACGAAAGTTTCAAGCCTTCAAAAGGAGAGGGTTCTTCTTGAGGAAAAGGAGGAGATGATAACAAGCCTTCAAAAGGAAATGGTGACAAAACACCCTCTTCTCTACCATCATCTTCACCTCCATCCTCACCTTCGTCTTCTTCCTCTTCCACAACAATTGTTACTCAAACACATCAACATACCCCAAGGGTTCATGGTAAAACTCCCTTATTAAAACTTGGCATGAAATTTGAACTACTTATGTATAATGGTGAAGTGAATGTTGAAAGACTTGATAATTGGGTTTTTCAACTTGAAATTTATTTTAGGATTCAAAACATCAGAGATGATGAAACAAAGATTCAATTGGCTCCATTAAGGTTGGAAAGTGTTGCTTTGATTTGGTGGGAAGCCAAAACACAAGAGGATATGAAAAAGCATGGTAAGGTCTCAACCTCTTAGATATATTTTATTGATGCACTTGGAAGACAATTTTATCCATTAGCTTATATGTAGAAGGCTATTATGGATTGGTAGAATTTTAGACAACTAAAAGGTCAAAGTGTGCAAAGTTACACCCAAGAGTTTAAAAGAAGGTAATTGATACTAGGTATAGACTTGCAATCACAAGACATTGTTGAAATATATTTGGGGTTTACACAATTATTTAAGACATACTATCCTTATGTTTAATCCTACAAGTTTATATGATGTTTGTGTTCAGGAAACACATCTTGAAGAAAGAGAGAAAAACATTTCACAAGAGGGTAGTAAGAAGCCATTCACAAGTGGAGACAAGGGTAATAGTAAATTAAAAGGGAAAGGAAAGAAGAATGCATCCGTCAAGAAGGAAGGAGAAAAATTAACATGCAAGCATTGTTCCAAAGAGTATCATGATGAAGCTCATCGTTGGGTGTTGTGTAACCAGCTCCAAAAATAGAAGAAAAAGAGATATGAACGCCTTAGAAATAAGCCACTTCGAGGGGGCAACCTCCAATACATTACATAAATGAACAATTCTTGGATGATACAATTTACAAAACCTCCTTTCTATATATAGGAGTCATGGGGCCATAATGTAATCCTAGTGGGCCACAATGTAATCCTAGCCGACCTAACAATAATAATTTAAGGGCACAATAATAACAAAATGGGGGTTACAAGGGTACAATAATAACAATAAGGGGTTACACTAACAACAATAAGGGACTATACTAGTAATATAGGGACCTAACATGCCCCTCTCCTTCAAAAAAGTGTTGTCCTCAACGCTTGAGTAGTTCTGGGTGCTTCTGTATAAAATTCTCATCCTCCCATGTAGAATCTTCAGTGGGTAAGTTCTTCCACTTGATGAGATACTCTGAAATTGATCGATTCCGTAGTTGTCGAGTTCTTGTTTCCGTGACTGCTTCAGGTTCCAATATGATTTTTCCTTCCTCATCAAGTTCTGGTAATATTGTTTGAACTGGAAGATTTTCACCAATAACCTTCTTCAAGCATGAAACATGGAAAATTGGATGTACTCGCGAAGAAGCAGGAAGCTCCAATTTGTATGCCATAGTACCAATCTTTTGCAACACCTTGTAAGGACCATAGTACTTTGGCGATAATTTATTATCCTTCTTTTCTTGCTTGAGGGACATTTGTTTTTATGGTTGTAGCCGTAAAAATACCCAATCTCCTACATCAAAACTTCTCTCGCTGCGATGTTGATCTGCCTGTTGTTTCATTCGATTTTGTGCCAAATTCAGGTTATCCTTTAAGAGTTGTAGAACTTCTTGCTGATGCTCGATGTGATCTTCCACTGCTTGAACCTTCGAATTTTCCCTTAAAGATGATGTGATGGATGGTGGATGATATCCATAAAGTGCCATAAATGGGGTCATTTTTGCTGCCGTATGGAAGGAAGTGTTATACCACCATTCAGCAAGAGGTAACCATTTGACCCATTGTGTTTTTTTATCAGATACAAAACAACGAAGATATCCTTCCAAACATTTATTTACTATCTCAGTTTGACCATCAGATTGAGGATGATAAGATGAGCTATGAGCTAATTGAGTACCCAAACAAGAAAATAACTCCGTCCAAAAATTTCCAGTAAAAAATGGGATCTCTGTCGCTCACAATAACCCTTGGGCTTCCATGTAGCTTTTGAATTCTGTCCATAAATGTAGTAGCAACTGTACTTGCTTTAAATGGATGAGATAATGCACAAAAGTGTGCATACTTGGTAAGTCTATCAACTACCACCATGATGACACTCTTTCCTTCGGACTTAGGTAAACATGTGATAAAATCCATTGAAATCTCCTCCCAACGTTGACTTGGAATGGATAAAGGTTGTAGAAGTCCCGGGGTCTTAATTGTTTCCACTTTATTCTGCTGGCAAACCAAACATTCCGCCACAAACTTTTGAATATCGGATTTAAGGCCATCCCAAAAAAATTCTTTCTTCACCCTGTGGTAAGTTTTTAAAAATCCTGAGTGTCCTCCTAAAGGAGAAGTGTGCAATTCGAGAAGAATCTTTTGTTTTAGTTGGGAATTCTTACAAAGATATAAGCGATCTTTGTACCATAAGGAATCATTTTTCCAACTAAATGTATCGGATGTACTAGGATCTTGCTGTAACTTTTGAATGAGTGTCCATACATCTTTGTCCTTCTTCCATTCATCTCTTGCTTCAGTTATCCAATCTGGTTGGATAATAGAAATGGCACAAAACAATGCTTCCACCTCTTCATTTTTTCTTGAGAGTGCATCTGCAACAACATTAAGCTTTCCTTTTTTGTAGATTATTTCAAAGTCATAATCCAACATCTTTGTGACCCATTTTTGCTGCTCTTTTGAAGATAGTCTTTGTTCCAAAAAGTGTTTAAGACTATCATGATCAGTTTTTACCTTGAAGTGTCTTCCCATTAGGTAAGTTCTCCATTTCTTTAGTGCATGCAAAATTGCTACATTTCCTTCTCATAAATAGGTTTCTTTAAATACTTTCCTTTGATTGGACGACTTTCAAAAGCAATGGGTCTTCCTTCCTGCATTAAAACAGCACCAATTCCATTTCCTGAGGCATCACATTCCACGATAAAGGTTTTTGTGAAGTCTGGCGTAGCTAAGACCAGTGCTAGGCACATTGCCTCTTTAAGATGTTCAAAGGCCTTAGTTGCTTCAGGAGTCCATGAAAATGCATCTTTATTCAATAATTTTGTTAGAGGTGCTGTTATTCTCCCATAATTCTTAACAAACTTGCGATAATACCTGTTAACCCGAGAAATCCTCGCAACTGCTTTATGGTTGTGGGGACTTTCCATTCCTTAATGGCTTTAATTTTGTTAGGGTCTACTTTAACACCCTCGTGAGATACAATATGACCGAGATATTCCACCTCTTGTACTCCAAAGAAACATTTGGATTTTTTTGCATATAATTGTTTCTCCTGCAATAGTTTGAGCACCCTGTCAACATGTTCAACATGATCCTTCCAAGACCTGCTGTAGATTAGTATATCATCAAAAAATACTAGCACCAATTTTCTAAGGAAGGGTTTGAAAATGGAATTCATCAACCCTTGAAATGTAGAAGGTGCATTGGTAAGGCCAAAAGGCATGACCAAAAATTCATAATGACCCTCATGAGTTCGAAATGCTGTTTTTGGAATATCTTCAGTCTTCATTCTAATTTGATGATATCCTGAACGAAGATCCAACTTGGTAAAATAAATTGCTCCATTTAATTCATCCAATAATTCATCAATCACAGGAATGGGAAATTTGTCTTTAATGGTGAGCTTATTGAGCTCCCTATAATCTGGACACATTCGCCATGATCCATCCTTCTTGTGTGCCAATACTACAGGAGCAGAGAAAGAACTTTGACTGGGTTGAATTATACCCGCCTCTAACATTTCTGCAATCATACGTTCAATTTCGCTCTTTTGGAAGTAAGGATATCTATAAGGCCTGATGTTTGGAGGAACACTTCCTGGAATCAAATGAATAGCATGATCATGATCATGAATAGGTAGGAGTCCTTTGGGAGTTTCAAACACCTTGGAATGATTGTCCAAGACTTGTTGGAGATCTGCAGAAATAGATGATTTTGATGTTGGAACTTCTAGTGAGCATAATTGTGCAATTACGCCTCGCTGTTCTTTCTTTAGAAGCTTTGTCATGACATTAGAGCTTATTATCCTCCTGGCTTCCCCGCAATACCTCGTAATTCGACTTCCTTTCCTTCTGAAAAAAATTTCAAGAAAAGTTCTTGAAAATTAAAAGCTACCGTCCCCAAAGATTGTAACCATTGTACTCCTAGTACAACATCGGCACCTCCCATAGGAATGGAAAGCATTGGACTAGTCAATACATATTCCCCCATGGTTAGCTTAATATTATGGCATTTTCCAGAGCAATTTATAGTTCCTCCATTGCAACCATCACTTGACATTCTGGTGCTGGGTATAGGAAACAATTTAATTCCTTGGCTACCTTACAATGAATAAAATTATGGGTGCTACCTGAATCAATCAACACTATTACCTTTTTCTTCTTGATTTGTCCTTGTATCTTGAGAGTTTGAGGAGTGATAATTCCTGCCAGTGCATTACACGATATGGTCAGATTCATTTCTTCCTCTTCTAGGGCTGGTTCCAGGTGTATATCCTCTTCTTGTTCATTTTCTTCTTCCTCTTCACAATCTATGTAGAATAATTTCTTCTCAGCACACTTATGACCTTTAGTGTATTTTCTATCACAACTGTAGCAAAGCCCTTTTGCTTTTTTTTCTTCCAATTGTTGTGGTGTTAACCTTGTAGGTTGTGGAAATCTAGGCGTAGCAACACTTCCTTCTTTATAGAATTGAGTGGTAGGCTTCCTTGTCGCCATAATTTTACATTCAACTTTTCTTGCCAACCTGAATGCCTTCTCCAATGAATCGGGTTCCAAAACGCGAACTTCATGTTGGATGTTATCCTTTAAAGTGCCTATGAAGAGATCAATCCTGTGTTCCTCTGGAATATCAGTTACCCTTATATTCAATTTTTGGAGGTCCTCAATGTGCTGCCCCACTAAACCCTTTTGTTTGAGATTTATCAATTGGCTAAAGAAGGTGTTGCTCTTTGTATCCTCATAATGTGCTATCATTTCCTCCGTAAAAATTGACCAAGTGAAAAAAATTTTACGGGAGCAAAGCCATCGATACCATACAAATGTATTTTGTTCTAAATGTAAAGTTTCAATGCATACCTTTTGTGTGTTTTTCACATTATGGAGACAAAAATATTGCTCCATCTGTAGTATCCATGTTACAGGATCCTTTCCATCAAACTTCCTCATATCAATTTTTGGAATATGGTGGTTCTTCCCACCAACATTCGAGTTTATGAAATCACGATTAACATTTATTTTGTTCTCATCATGAGGTTCTTCTCCTATATTTCCGCCATTAGGAATCATTTCTGGTTTTAAGCTTGTCATCGAGCCTTCCATGTATGCTTTTAGATCATTCTTCATGTTTTCCATGTTGTCTTTCATGTCATCCATCTTAGCTTCCATGCCCACTTCCATGCCATCCATCTTAGCTTCCATCTTAGCTTGCACACCATCCATCTTAGCTTCCATGCCCTTCTTCAAACCATCCATCTTCACTTCCACACCTTTCTTCAAAACTTCCATTTCATTTTTTGCTGCTCTTTGCGAGAGTGAAATTTGTTGCACTTGTTCTTGTAATTTTGATAGATCATGTTGCAATTCTTCATCTTCATGAGTCATGGTAGAGCCTTATGAAGGCTTGATGGGTGTTGAATTCTTTTTAGGGGCCATTTTAGAATCCAATATTGATATATATTCTACAAGATGCCCTTGGAATCAATTCAACTTGATTCTTCAAACAAGACTTATGCAATTCGGAAAAAAAATACACACCTTTTACTAGCTTTGAGGAGCTCGATATTGAAATTGTATTATCTCTGTGCTTGAAAATCTTCGATATCTAAAATTCAGCCCTGTAGTAGCCCTCTGAAGCTTCTTTCAAATGCCACAGGTCTGACTTGATTTTGATGCTCCAAGACAAAGTTGTGTTCAATCTCCCACAATGACCTAATTCTGGACTGGTTCAGTAGAGCGAACTTGTACGACTTGCCACGTGTCACTGTTTTGTCCTTTGTCTCTGAAATTGATAGCGAAGAAACTACAGGCCGTGTACTGGTGATCACTTTTGACGGCACTCCAATCCAATCTTCAGAGAGAGAGTTATTAAACTTTTCTCACGATCACCTCTTTGAGATGAAATTCAGGAGCCTGAAAAAGCACTACCTTCCACAGATCATATCTCCAAAAATGTTGCGAACCAAGCTCTGAAATTTTTTGACGAATTTCCTCAGGATTTTATCTTCACACCATATGAATTTCAGATTCTGAACCTTCGTAGAAAAAAAATTACAGCGCAAATTACACGATGACCTGTTTAGGAGCCTGAAAAAAGACCTAAATTCCACAGATGATATCTCAAAAAATATTGCGAACCAAGCTCTGAAATGTTTAGGAAATATTCCTCAGGAGTTTGGCTTCGTACCCTAAATATTTCAGCTTCTGAAACTTCGTAGAAAAAAAATTATAGCGAAAATTCCACGATGACCTGTTTGGAGCAGCAGAAACCCCTGAAATCCAAAGCCTACGATACCAAATGTTGTGTAACTTGACTCCAAAAATAGAAGAAAAGAGATATGAACGCCTTAGAAATAATCCACTTCGAGGGGGAAACCTCCAATACATTACATAAATGAATAATTCTTGGATGATCCAATTTACAAAACCTCCTTTCTATATATAGGAGTCCATGGGGCCATAATGTAATCCTAGTGGGCCACAGTATAATCCTAGCCGACCTAAAAATAATAATTTAAGGGCACAATAATAACAAAATGGGGGTTACAGGGGTACAATAATAACAATAAGGGGGTTACACTAACAACAATAAGAGACTATACTAGTAATATAGGGACCTAACGGTTGGAAGCTTCATCCTGAGATGAAACCAAATAAGTTTAACAACAAAGGGAAGAAAAATATAGCTGAAACTACACAACATGACTTAGGCCTTGATTCGGGAGATGAAACAAATATCACAACAATGGAAATGAAATGTAATGACATAGCAAGCAATATCTCTTCAATTTTTCCTAATGATACTCAAGATGAGAAAACAAGAATTGAACTTTTCCATATTCGTGTTATTTCAAAGCATACTAAAATTGATACACTCTTTGATAGTGGTTCACAAGCAAATTTGATTTTCAAAGGCTTAGTTAAGAAGTTAAGTTTAGAGACCATTCCTCATCCAAGACCTTATCCTTTAGGTTGGATATGCAAGAATTCAAAATTACAAGTGACGAGGAAATGCATACTTAGCTTTTCAATTACAACAAACTTTCTTGATGAAGTTGAACTTGATGTAGTTCCACTTGATATTTCCAGAATTATTTTGAGAAGCCCATATTTGTATGATAGGAAAGCTATTTTTCATCACTGTGAAAATATGTATCACTTGTTCAAACATGGTATTGAGTATATTATTAGAGCACATCGACAGAAACTAAATCTTTCACTTGTAAATGTTGGACAAATGAAGACACTCATTAACTCTAGCAGGAATTTTGTGATTTTAATGATAAAACAAAAGAATTATGTTGAGAATGAAGCTTTTCAAGGTTGTGAATCAAGATTGAAATATGATTTGGTTGAGGTTTCTAACCAATATGATGATATGTTTCAAGAGCCCAAGGGAATGCCTTCCAAGAGGGGAATCCAACATGAAATACAATTGCAGCAAGATTGTCCTCTTCCTAACATTGGCATGTACAGGATTTCAGTGATGGAAAGTGCAGAAATTAACAATAAAATTCAAGAGTTTTTGGACAAAGGGATCATTAGACCAAGTACTTTTCCGTGCAGGTCACCTATTTTTTTCGTGCCAAAGTAGGATGGAACATGGCGCATGTGTGTGGACTTCCGTACATTGAACAAAATTACGATAAAAACTTGTTACCCACTTCCTAGAATTGATGATTTACTTGATCAATTGAAATATGCTAAGTATTTTACTAATTTGAACTTAAGGATTGGCTATCATAAAATTAGAATTGATGAAGGAGACATATGGAAGACAACATTCAAAACAAAACAAGGTTTGTTTGGATGGCTAGTTATGCCTTTTGGTATTTGCAATGTTCCCGCTCCTTCATGTGTGTGATGAGTGATGTATTAAGGCCATTCCTAGATGATTTTTTGATAATATACTTATATGACATCTTTATTTTCAGTAAATCTCATGAAGAACATCTCATGCATGTCAAAAAGGTAGTTTATATCTTGAAGAAAAAACAATTGTTTTTAAAGATGTCAAAGATTGAGTTTGGAAAAACTTCTTTAGTGTATTTGGGTCATATTGTTGGAGGAGGTGAATTAAAAATAGGTCC
Source organism: Pinus albicaulis (assembly GCA_034641835.2). Classification (NCBI taxonomy): domain Eukaryota; kingdom Viridiplantae; phylum Streptophyta; class Pinopsida; order Pinales; family Pinaceae; genus Pinus; species Pinus albicaulis. Next base: position 391,287,155 of record CM076577.1, read on the forward strand.
CTCCAAGGTTGATGTCATTTTGAATTGGCCAAAGACAAAAACAGTTATGGAGGTAAGAAGATTTTTGGGAGCAGCCCGATATTGGAGGAAGTTTATTACTAACTTCTCTTCTATCACAGCTCCATTGCATGCATTGACAAGTCTGAAGTAGGTCTTCCAGTGGGGAGGTAAACAAAAAAATTCATTTGATGCATTGAAGGAAAAGATCAATTCAGCTCTAATACATGCACTTCTAGACTTGAGGCAGTCATTTGAGATTCAGACTGATGCTAGTGACTATTCCATGGGCACAGTACTCATGCAACATGGTAAGCCCATCTATTTTCATTCATAAACTTTTAATTGTGCAGTGATTAATTATCCTACATATGAAAAGGAACTGTATGCATTGGTGCAAAGTGTGAAAAGGTGGAAACACTACTTTATGGGTAAGGAAAAAATCGTTCACACTGATCATCAACCATTGCAATACTTTCAATCACAAACAAAGTTGAAGCAATCAAGGTATTTAGCGCTTTCTTTGCAGGGAGGCAGAAATAAGGTAAAACTCAAGGCTACATCAGGCCACGCTCGGCCCTCGTAGCTAGCCCTACAAGGACAGGAGAGGGCTCTCTCCGGGTCTATCTCGGCAAAATTTCTTCAAAGGGGCTGAGATGACTTATAACGAATACTGATTTTAGGCTAGTAAAGAGATAGGAAAGTTTTATTTTGATTTTTTGGGTTTTTGTTGAAAAGATGGGAAAAACAATTTTGGGTCCGGGGATAAGGCCAGATCTTTGCAGAATTCGAGTTGGGGCGAGGTAGGCAGTAGTCTTGATGCTTTTGATCAGGTGTATGGATGGATCAGAATGACAAGGAGCTGAAGAGGGAAAAGGAGAACATGGATCCTCTCCAAACAGGCGAAAACATGTAAAACTAAACAAATTTAAAGGCAGAGCACTGAAACAATGGATTCAACCTCATTTACTCATTCATTTAGTTTCAGAAGCATAAGAAGGGAATGGAATACATTAAACATGAAAGAACTTACAATAAAATGAGAGAAAACACCATCAAGAACTGAAAGCCACAAGAATCCCAACAGGTGCTGCAAAACCTCTGATCTTTCCTTAGCCAAAATATGAAAATATGTACAATAGTGTGCCAAAGTTTTCCCAAGAGTCCAACCTATCCAACCTCTGAAAAGGATTGAGAAATTACATCATATAGAGCATCCTAACCCCTTCCCATGCCTCTAGGGGTCGAATTCCTCCTTCTAGGAGCAGTTCCAACTAATTCTAAACAAGGAGCTAGAATATAGGCAACCAAACAACTTGCCTCTAAAAGGAAGGAAACTGATTCTTACATTTGATTTTTACTTTTTTAGGAGTGAATCATCTAGAATAGGTAAAAGTGAGTCCAAGTTACATGCCAACCATAAAATTACATCAATATAACTCAAAAATTACATCCACAAGAAAAACTGGTCCAACTGGCCGAAATCCTGAGCTGGAAGATGAAAAATGGACCAAAAATCTGTATGAGTAGCGCGCCTGAGCTATATGCGTAGTGCACCTTTCAGCCTGATTTTGGGGCACTTCCCGGAGTCAAAATCAAGATCATAATAGCTTTTTGGAAAGCCTTGGATGTCTGCTATCCAGCCCAAGTGGAATTTCCCAATTTGGAGCTCATTTGTCCCTCCAAAATTTCATCCTCCCACAAGTACTTCCTGCTGCTGAAAAAGGTGGAAGAATGGTGATTTTCATGGTGTTTTGGCCCCTTTGATCATCCAGAATTTGGTGAAATGCTTTGGTCCTATTGGAGCATGCATAAATTTCCATGAAAAATCCAAAAATATAAAGTTTTCCTCCAGCAAGTGTCCCAATCATAAGCGAGCGCGTCGACGCGCTACTCGTTGAGCTGAAAAACCTGTTTTAAGACCAAAATTTTCCAAAATGACAAAAACTTCTCCAAATTCGCTCAAATTCGGAGCGAAGACCCTCCATCATGTATCATGCCCAGCCAATGAAGCCTCGGCCAAAATCCGGAGTGGATCAGGCCTCTTCCGCCGTTTTAGTATCCTCCTCTGGGCTCTACGCGTAGCGCGTCAGTCCAACACACGATTTGGCTTCAAAACTCATTTTTTTCACTTCCTTGATGTGTCTTGGCCTTTGCTGATGTTCAAACATGGAAAAACCAAGCAAATTTGATGTGGGAGAGAAATGGCAAAAAAATTTTGTGTTCTGGCCCAATGAGTAGCGCGCACTTTTCTATGCGTAGTGCGCTACATAGTGCATTTTGCAGGAGGCTTTTGGAGGCCTTCCCTGTGTCCAAATCGGGCGTGTGATAGCTCGTTGGAAAGTTCTTGGAGTCTAATTTCCAACCCAAGTGGAATTTTGCAATTTGGAGTTCATTTACCCTGTCAAAAATCAAATCTCCCAACACTACTTCCTGCAGGTGCATCAATTCTCCTGAGGCAACGGTATTCTTGACATTTCTCCAAAACCATTATACCTGTGTAAAAAGTGAAGGATTTTTTTCTTCCTTGGCATGTTTTGTACAAAAACCTCTCTCAGTTTTCCAAAATTCATCTTTTATTGCTCTGAAACATCATTTGAGTGAAACCTATCCCGATGTGTGAAACAAGGGATTTGTCGAAATGAAGCGAAATGAAGGGGATAAGGGGCTTCTAAATTCTTGGGGAAATTTTTGGAAGTAGGGAGGGATGTTAGGAAGCAGGGGAAAGTGGAATATCAGAGATTGAGTGAGGGGAAGGGGTCCAAAAGGGCAAAACACAGGCCTAGCCTAGAAAATTGCCAAGTTTTGGCAAGAAACTAGGGTTTGTGCAAAAATGAGGAATTTGGGGGATCTCAGTGATGGGAAGTGTTTAATAAGGTATATTAAGGATAGGGGAAGGTGTGTGAACATCAGGATACAATTTTTTCTAATGATTTGACCATCCAAGAGAAATTACCTCCAAAACCCTAGGAGAGGGAAATGGACCTTACCTAGGCACAACTGAAGCATGAACAAGGTGTGAAATGACTCTTTGGAACCTAACATGATGATGAAAACCCTCTGAATGATGGTACACTCAGCTGAATGGTGACATGAACCGACATTTGGACAACTTTGACAGGAGTAAAAGCAACCCCTAGACCTAATGCCTAGTGACCAAATTTTGCTTGAAGACTCTTTGAAATGACAAAATTTGACCTTGACACCTTAAAATCACTTTGTAAGAGCATGTTTGATCACTGGAGGAAGGTTGCAAAGACTGACACTAACATTGGCTCCAATGGGGATGGTAGCTCCTTGGAGGTGCCAAGAACGGCAGATCTTTGGGAGAGCAGACCAGTGCCTTATCCATTGGGCCATGGAATAAAAAACTCAAACTGAAATGCATGACTGAAAACTGATGACTTGATGACACAAATTGACTCTCACTCAACTAAAAACTGACTCGGTACTTAAACACAACTGACAAGCTGGAAAAGATGCTCAAAGTAGAGCTTATTCAATACAACCTACTCTAACAATTTCATTCATCACCTGATCAAGTGAAATGAAACAACCAATGCAACCATGTAAGTATTGCAGCTACTGTTTGGATTCTCCGAAAGTGCTCGTTTATGAACAAAAAGAGAGAACTACTGAAAGGCAACTCCCATGAAAACTTGTGAACAGATCCGTTGAATACTATGGATTCTCTATCCGCCTCCAAAAACACTGCATAAGGATCTTGAAATTCATGTTGCATAAGGATCTCAAAATGCACACTAGGACTTAGCTCATCCAATGGATTACTTCTCTTCTCTTCGTACCATGAATGAAAACTTTGACCTGAGCTTTGTGATGAGCTTTGTGACGAGACTCCTGCTAAAAATGACAAAGAGACTGGCTGCTGGATCAAGTCTATATCAGCACACGTTTCAACCTTACATAAAGTCAATGGAGAAAGACTTTGACTGCAAACATCATCCAACACATCAGCAATAGGATCATCAAAAACCTAACAAGACTGCTGCATTGTATCCCTTGAAACTGTATGACATCCTACTGGCTGTTCCTCTTTTCCTTGAGATATATTACGAAGATTCTGCCTTATAAACTGAAATGCTTCGAAACAAAAGGGTATAGAATTTTCCTGCATCATCAAATCATGTATTTCATCTTCCACATCTTCATCTGTAATCTGACCTTCAATTGCATTGGATGGCTGCAAATCTGATGCTACAAGCTACTCATCTGAAGATTTACTATGCAATTTATCTTTCAAAAGCTGAAATGATTCAAAACAGAAAGGTACGGAGTCACCTTGAATCATTAAATCATGTGTGCCCACTTCCAAGTCTTCAGCTGCAACTTGAAAATCAATGACTTTTGGGGGCTGCAAGTCTGAATATGAGAAGTTTTCGTTGCCCTCAAGACGATCCAGATCAAGACTTGTTGACGTTTGATTTCTGATTGCATGGAAGTTATCTCTAATGAACTGAAACGAATCAAAACAAAAAGGCAAAGATCCTTCACTTACATCAAAATTTTCTGCACTTTCCTCATCATTTCCATAGCTGATATGCATCGGTTGATCACTGTACTCGAGCTGCTGAAAGTGAACTTCCTCCTCGCACAAAATAGCTATTGATTTTTCTGCAAGATTAGCTTCTGTTTGGAGAACATAATCATCATCATACTGATCAAACTGAGGCAATTCATCAGTATAAAACACATCATCAAACATACACATCATATCAACAGCTCTCTCTTCTTCACAATGATCTATAAAACAATCACTATGACAACTGAGATCAGAAACAAAATGTTTTGGGTCATCCGCTTGTTCTTGAATGTCATTTTCATTTTTTGCGGTCATTTTCCGCACCATCTCTTCTACTGCATTTACGAAAAGATCAAGCTTTTACTTTGAAGGTGTCAGCTGCTCTGAAACATTCTTCTTTTCTTCTTCCTTCAACCTTGCCCTCCGGATCATAAAATGAGCCTCTACATTCACTGCCTTGTTCTGCATCTCGTGAAGTGTTGCAATATTCTTTTCTCTCAGCTGAAACTCCATTTCTGGATCAAAGGCACCCGGGTAGTGCAAGAGAGCAGATCTAGGAGAAGGTCTTATATCAACTGGCATAGAATAATAAACTTGGTTAAATCTAGCAGAAAATTGTTGTACTGTCTCACCTGGCATTCTTTTCAACTGGTTATACTCCTCTATAATCAACAAAAAGTTCTGTCCGATCATCCACCTGTCAAGGAAAACTTTGACAAACTGCTGGAAATCTGTGATGCTCGCATCAGGCAGGGCTTTGAACCAACTCTTCACTTGGCCTTGCAAAGAAAGAGCAAAAAGCCTAATACTAACATCTTCGTCATCAACTTCAAAAAGATCTAGAAAAGTCTCAACATTCTGCACATGTTGCTCAGCGTTGACATTGTTACATTCACCGTCAAATCTTGGTAGATATAGGTCATAATTTTTAGGGAAAGCATGAAGAACAGAAGGTAAAACAAGAGGTTTGTACCGATCTGGAATTTTACAAGGTGTAGGGGCATGTACAAGAGCTGCGAGATCAGTTTTTTTTTCTTTAGGCTCATCACTCTGAAGAGAGTCATCATAATATGTGGGAAAAGTAAGGAGACCAGGATCAAAGGGAAACTCAGCATTTACACTTTTTGAATGGGTCGAGTGAAGATTTTGATCACCTTTCTCATACAACAAATTTTGAAAAACTTTGAGGACAACTTCAAGACCAGCAAAGAAGTAATTTACAAGAAAGCAGATTAGATCCTGAATACCATTCCACTTTAGATACCTGAACTTTGTGTAAGATCCTTCCATTTTCTCAGAGAAAGAGTTAGTCCTCGAGACTTTGAATTGGAGTCACCAGGTGAATGATTTCAGCCTTCTTATGTCTGATCGTTGTCCACCATCAACCATCAGATCTGAACTCGATACATGTACTGGGGAAATTTACAAGTTAAGTGTTACGATTACAAGCTAGACCGGAGATCGACTGAAGCAGCGTTTATCTACTATGCACTCGCAGAGCAATGTGCAGTTCGAAGGCTACCTGGCATGACTTCAGACTCTGTCTGTAGCTATAAATCAAATAACATCCACAAGCAACCATGTTCTTCCCCAGTATGGTAGCCACTATGTTAGCGCTCAAATCTACCTTAGGCTGAAATAAGGTAAAACTCAAGGCTACATCAAACCACGCTCAGCCTCGTAGCTAGCCCTACGAGGACAGGAGAGGGCTCTCTCTGGGTCTATCTCGGCAAAAGGTCTTCAAAGGGGCTGAGATGACTTATAACGAATACTGATTTTAGGCTAGTAAAGAGATAGGAAAGTTTGATTTTGATTTTTTGGGTTTTTGTTGAAAAGATGGGAAAAACAATTTTGGGCCCGGGGATAAGGCCAGATCTTTGCAGAATTCGAGTTGGGGCAAGGTAGGCAGTAGTCTTGATGCTTTTGATCGGGTATATGGATGGATCAGAATGAAAAGGAGCTGAAGAGGGCAAGGGAGAACATGGATCCTCTCCAAACAGGCGAAAACATGTAAAACTAAACAAATTCAAAGGCAGAGCACTGAAATCAATGGATTCAACCTCATTTACTCATTCATTTAGTTTCAGAAGCATAAGAAGGGAATGGCATACATTAAACATGAAATAAATTACAATAAAATGAGAGAAAACACCATCAAGAACTGAAAGCCACAAGAATCCCAACAGGTGCCGCAAAACCTCTGATCTTTCCTTAGCCAAAATATGAAAAATATGTACAATAGTGTGCCAAAGTTTTCCCAAGAGTCCAACCTATCCAACCTCTGAAAATGATTGAGAAATTACATCATATAGAACATCCTAACCCCTTCCCACACCTCTAGGGGTCGAATTCCTCCTTCTAAGAGTAGTTTCAACTAATTCTAAACAAGGAGCTAGAATATAGGTAGCCAAACAACTTGCCTCTAAAAGAAAGGAAACTGATTCTTTCACTTGATTTTTACTTTTTTAGGAGTGAATCATCTAGAATAGGTAAAAGTGAGTCCAAGTTACATGCCAACCATAATATTACATCAAGATAACTCAAAAATTACATCCACAAGCAAAACTGGTCCAACTGGCCGAAATTCTGAGCTGGAAGGTGAAAAATTGACCAAAAATCCATATGAGTAGCGCGCCTGAGCTATATGAGTAGCGCGCCTTTCAGCCTGCTTTTGGGGCACTTCCCGGCATCAAAATCAAGCTCATGATAGCTTTTTGGAAAGCCCTGGATGTCTGATATCCAGCCCAAGTGGAATTTCCCAATTTGGAGCTCATTTTCCCCTCCAAAACTTCATCCTCCCACAAGTACTTCCTGCTGCTGAAAAAGGTGGCAGAACGGTGATTTTCATGGTGTTTTGGCCCCTTTGATCATCCAGAATTTGGTGAAATGCTTTGGTCCTACTGGAGCATGCATAAATTTCCATGAAAAATCCAAAAATATAAATTTTTCCTCCAGCAAGTGTCCCAATCATAAGCGAGCGCGTCGACGCGCTACTCGTTGGGCTAAAAAACCTGTTTTAAGACCAAAATTTTCCAAAATGACAAAAACTTCTCCAAATTCGCTCAAATTTGGAGAGAAGACCCTCCATCATGTATCATTCCCAGCCAACGAAGCCTCGGCCAAAATCCGAAGTGGATCAGGCCTCTTTCGCCGTTTCAGTATCCTCCTCTGGGCTCTACGCGTAGCGCGTCAGTCCAACACACGATTTGGCTTCAAAACTCATTTTTTTCACTTCCTTGATGTGTCTTGGCCTTTTCTAATGTTCAAACATGGAAAAACCAAGCAAATTTGATGTTGGAGAGAAATGGAAAAATGTTTTTGTGTTCTGGCCCAATGCGTAGCGCGCACTTTTCTATGCGTAGCGCGCTACATAGTGCATTTTGCAGGAGGATTTTGGAGGCCTTACCGGTGTCCAAATTGAGCGTGTGATAGCTCGTTGGAAATATTTTGGAGTCTAATTTCCAAAAAAAGTGGAATTTTTAAATTTGGATTTCATTTACTCTGTCAAAAATCAAATCTCCCAACACTACTTCCTGCAGGTGCATCAATTCTCCTGAGGCAACAGTATTCTTGACATTTCTCCAAAACCATTATACCTGTGTAAAAAAGTGAAGAGGTTTTCTTCCTTGGAATGTTTTTTACACAAACCTCTCTAATTTTCCAAAATTCTCTTTTATTGCTCTGAAACACATTTTGGTGAAACCTATCCCGATGAGTGAAACGAGGGATTTTGTCGAAATGAAGCGAAATGAAGGATAATGGGCTTTTAAATTCTTGGGGAAATTTTTGGCAGGTAGGGAGGGATGTTAGGAAGTAGGGAAAAGTGGAATATCAGAGATTGAGGCAGGGGAAGGGGTCCAAAAGAGGGCAAAACACAGGCCTAGCCTAGAAAATTGCCAAGTTGTGGCAAGAAACTAGGGTTTGTGCAAAAATGAGGAATTTGGGGATCTCAGTGATGGGAAGTGTTTAATAAAGTACATTAAGGATAGGGGAAGGTGTGTGAACATCGGGATACAAGTTTTTCCGATTATTTGACCATCCAAGAGGAATTACCTCCAAAACCCTAGGAGAGGGAAATGGACCTTACCTAGGCACAACTGAAGCATGAACAAGGTGTAAAATGACTCAATGGAACTTGACATGATGATGAAAACCCTGTGAATGATGGTACACTCAGCTGAATGGTGACATGGACCGACATTTGGACAACTTTGAAAAGAGTGAAAACAAACCCTAGACCTAATACCTAGTGACCAAATTTTACTTGAAGACTCACTGAAATGACAAAATTTGACCTTGACACCTTAAAATCACTTTGTAAGAGCAAGTTTGATCACTGGAGGAAGGCTGCAAAGAGGTAGAGCACTAACACAAGGCACTTTTGATGGATGGGTTTTCCTCAACAATTCCACTTGGTGCTAAGGTATAAAAAAGGTATCTATAACAAAGTTGTTGATATGCTTTCTAGGCCTATTGTTAGTGTTTCTATCATTCTTAAGCATAATTCTATTTTGCATGAGAGCTATGTTGAACAATATTCTCTAGATAGTGAATTTCAAGATGTATATGCAACATTGAGTCAAGGGAACCAAGTAGAGGAATTGGATTATCATATGCATGTTAAACTTTTGTACCATCTTGGTAAGCTTTTTATTCCACAGGGAGAAAGAGTCAAAATTATAAGAGAGTCACATACTTCTCTTATTGCTCATAATTTTGGTGTAAGTAAGACGATGACACATATACAAAGGTATTGTTATTGGCCTCGTATGCTTGAAAGTGTGTCATGTTTTATTAGAGGATGTTCATTATGTGTTGTCAGTAAGCCTAGAAATAGAAAGTTAGTATTGTGCACACCACTTCCAATACCTTCTTGTCCATGGGAGAGTGTCTCTATGGATTTTGTTGGAGGTTTTCCTATCTCAAAAAGGAATCATGATTATATTTATGTAGTTGTGGATAGGCTCATAAATATGTATATTTTGATGCGATGTAAAAATAAAATTACAGCTGAAAAAACTACTCAATTATTCTTTCAGAATGTATGGGTGCTTTTTGGATTTCCCACATCCATTTTTGGTGATCAAGATTCTCACTTTTTTGGTAAATTTTGGTCAATCTTGTGGGGATTCATGGACACCAAATTGAAAAAAAATACGTCATTTCATCCACAAACATATGACTAAACAGAGGTGGTGAACATGATGGTGATACATCTTCTTCGCAGTTATTGCAGCAAGCATCTTAATTTTAGGATGAACATTTGCACTATATTCAACATGCTTACAACTGATCCAAGCACTCTTCAACTCAAACATCGATATTTGAAGGATGTTTGGGATACTTGCCCAAGTCTCCTTTGGATTTCATTTTTGGAAAGGATGTTGTTATTGATGGTCATAGTGACATAGAGAAAGATAAGAGGGTCATTGAACAAATCCAATTGGTACATCAAGGAGTTCAAGAATAGTTGTAAAATAGCCAAATCAAGTACAAAACAAGGCAAAAAAAGCATCGTGTAGATCACAAATTACAATTCGGTGATGAATTTTGGCTTCACATTAGCAAAGAAAGGCTTCAAGGAGAAGGTAAAAAAATGAAACCAATTCAATATGGTCCATTCAGAATTTTAGAAAATATTGGTGATAATGCCTTCAAGTTGGATTTTCCTTCATAAATGAAAATTTATGTTGTTATTAATGTTGAGAACTTAAGGTTTTATTAGCCTCCTTTGATTGAAGATCAAGGAAAGAATGTTTATATTCCTTCTATTGAGGATTTATCTCCTGAATACCTTGAATAACTACAACACAACACCATTCTTGACAAAAGAACAAGGACTTCAAAATGAGGGAATGTGGAGTACCTTTGTGTGGGGCTCAAAGGAGCAAATCCGAGAAAATCCAAATGGATCGAGATTGGAAAGGTGAGGGAGTTGTACCCACATCTAGTGAACAATTGAAAGTGATATTTTGGGGTCCAAAAGTTTCCAGTGGGGAGGAGTGATCTGGTGCACAAAAATATGCTAAAAAATGAAAGTTGTCAAAATGGCTCGAAATCTATGTGCTTGTGTAGATCTCGTCATTCTGAATTTGGCGTAACTCATCTTGTGGAAAACAAGTTCTGTTCATTTTCCCAAACAGGAAAATTTGGAAAAAAAGGTATTGTTGACTGTGTAATTTTTTGGCCAATGGAAGGCTGCCACATGGCCTTTTCTGATTGGTCGAAAGTAAAATTTTTTTAGGCCTACCATGGTTTCACACGTGGCAGGACCAATGGCAGTTGACTTGTGATCTTTTGATTGGTTGGATGGTGGCCAACCTCAAGCTGCCACATGGCCCAATCGAAGGATGCCACATGGCAGCATTGGGACCAGCAAAAATCGATTGGGAGGTCGAACTGCACCTCACATGATTTGAACATCGAAACTCTTAACAAACAACACAACGCCCTAACCAGTCGGGCTAACCATGGTCGTCAAATTTTTTTAGGCCTACCATGGTTTGACACGTGGCAGGCCCATTGGCAGTTGACTTGTGCTCTTTTAATTGGTTGGATGGTGGCCAACCTCAGGCTGCCACATGGCCTAATCAAAGGATGCCATGTGGCGGCATGGGGACCAGCAAAATTCGATTAGGAGGTCGAACTGCACCTCACATGATTTGAACACCGAACCTCTTAACAAAAAACGCAACGCCCTAACCAATCGAGCTAACCATGGTCCTTGTTAAACCATATGAACAAAACAATATTAAAAGTTTAATCGGTGGAGCTAATGGGGTAAGGGGCTAGGGCTTATCCTCGTCCCCTCAACAAACTATACTATATGACCATTTTCCAGAACCATGGGTGTGGAGGCAGAGAGGGCCCTGCCCATATTTAATATTAAATATCTGGCCATGACTTATGGTTTTAATTCGGATTTTTATGTTGAATTATGCATTTAAACCATCCCACAATTTGCACAAAATTTCTACCAAATTGTCACTTCATTAGCGGAATTTGGGGCAAAAATGTCAGATGGTGTCGGATTTGGGGAAATTGTAGATCGACTAGTTGCAAATCTATGGAAACTCATAAATTCTTAAGTGTTTTACCAATTCGGGAGCAGAAAGAGGCTAGACAAGGATTTCTTACAGTTCTGAAGCTAATGGAACAATTTTTGAAGCCATTGGAGAATTTTAAACTAATGTAACCACCATTTTCGATCATAATGATATAATTCCAAGCCATTGGAAGATAGACCAGGAGACGTAGCCCAGGAGGGGTGAATTCCTTAATCACTTGTTGTGTTTTGGTTATTTTTATGGTGTACTTGTCAGTTGTTTTCTATTATTTGAAAGTTTAAATTCATGCTTTATGTGCATAACAATTTAACATAAAACCACATAAAAAACTCTATTTTAACACTTGAAATTTAAACTACCTCAATCAGATTTACATATAGATCTCATACATATCAACCAACCTCAGCTAGAAATTGTTACAAGTTCTCTTTATTAAACAATAACTACCACATTTTCATTTTACTTCCTACTATATGCTATCAACAATTTCTCTCCTCAAATTAAATTGAAAATATAAAAACGATGTTCCCTATTAAATACGCAACTCCAAGAAATTATATGTTCTTTGTTTCAAACCCTTACAAATATTTTTCTGCATCAAGTCTTCAGAAATATCGTCAACCGTTCTCCCCAACTTTTCTCCTTAGATGTATTTTTCTTCTCCATAAATATTGTGTGCTTTATCTCTTTAAATAATCCTTCATTCTTGCTTAAAATCGATCAACGTGTACTCATATTTATTATAAAATAAAATAAATCCATTACCTCATGCCTGAAATATCTATGCTTTCATATTTCCTTTAAATGTTTTGACAATGTGTTGATGTCTTCTATTCGACTAAGACAAATTCTCCAAATATCATCTCCTGCATTGAATTCTTCTTCAGAATTCCACCATTAGCTATGTTGACTATGATGATTTCAAATCTCTAAATTATTCAAATGAGTAGTTTTAATCTGCTTCGATACCACTCTGATGTCGAGACATCCTATTGTGATTTCCCCTTACTTGGAGTTTATATTGTTATTTTTTTTTATATTAAGTGTGTTTATTGTATGACTTTAAAATACCTCTTTGAAAACTAGTTTATCGATGGTGTCTCACTAATAAATATTTAATGTAGATCTACATTATTATGTTGTTAATAAAAATTAAAGAATCTAGAAATTAATGTTGAAGCTACACTTGGCTAAAAGAGATAAGGTTGCAAGGTAATGATGGAAAGTGATTACCCCTATTTATTAATGCCTAGGCATCTAATATAAATGATTAAACTATTATTGATGATGGAAAATAATGACTAATAACTTCCCTTAAATACATGAAATTTTCTTCGAGAGTGGGGATGTGTAGTTCATTAATGAGTTGGTAACCTCCTTCCACCTAGTGGATGAGGTGGAGGTAGTTACCCAACTACAAGCTACTTTAGTAAAAATGAAGGATGTTTTTTTCTTTTGTTGTTAAAAGGACTCACACAATGTAGAATTGGATGAGAGAAAAAAGGTAACAAAACAAGAAAAAAAGAAGAAGTAAAAACTTGCAGACTTGAGAACTCATGGGCCTACTCTTTACTAAACAAAGTCATAGTTGGATGGAGCCTGATAGCTCTAGACTTAATTTTGAGAACTAATCTTTCAATATGATATCTTATTACTCTGTTCTTTTCAGAGTTGTTAAATTTTTTTATGCTGAATTATTGTGCAAAATAAAAATTATGAATAAGTATGTCAGTGAAAATATAATGAAGTGAAATTTTCTTTATTGAAATTATTAATATACTATAAATTTTTTATTTATTCAGAAGAAGTGAAATTATAAGACAAATGTTAGAATAGATGAATGTTACAAGCTATTTATCTACATTTGAATCATGTATCATAAAATTATTCTCTTGTATCATGAAATTATTCTCTTGTATAGATTTAGAACAAATTACTATATTTAATTAATATTGTTTGTATAAAATTTATTTAACTCTAATAGAGTTAAAGGTAAGCTACTTTAGGTCTATGTTGAAGACCTTTGTATTAAGACAAGATTGTAAAATAAGTATAATAGAGTAAGTTAAATAGTATTCATTCCGCTTACATGTTAGTATGGACCTCATTACAAAATAATGAAAAATTTAAGAAATAAATACTAAAGTCAATGTAATATAAGAATAGTTTTTCCAAAAAAATAGAGTTATAACACTATTATGGAATTAAAGGATTTAGAAGACAAATAGAATTCTATAAAACATGCAAAAAGTCCTATCTAATGTAATTAAGAAAATATCTTTTATTAAACAAGGGTAGAAATAATTCAAAATATAGTGAAATTATATGGCTTCAACAAAGAGAGACTTCATTAAAAATTCATTATTTTATATTGAAAACTCTAGTAATTTATACAAGAATAAGGAAGAAAAATGACATAAGTAAATAAAATAAAAAGCCATAATTTCATTAAATATTCCATGACCAAATTTCCATTTACAGCATACATTAGAAAAGAAATTTGATAAATTATAGGATCAAGAAGATCCATAAAAATATTACAAAGGAATTATGTATGACTCAACCCTTTTTGCCTTAGTCCTATAACAAATGAACAAGTGATGATTTTCTAAGACAATACAAAACCCTCTTAGGGTAAGCGGCCTTTATCATATTTCATACGCGAACAAGAGAGGTTAAACATATTATAAAAGGGAGGACCAAGAAAGTGAGTATGTCAGTCTGTATAAGAAGGAATCCATGTGTATTACGTCCCAAAAATTCTTCAAGAACTATTTGAAGGAAGGAGTTTCAAAATTTCTACATTGATATGTACCTTTAAAATTGATAAAAAAAATATGTAATTATAAAAGAGTAAAACATATATATGGTAAATAATTATAGTAATGGAAGCATGATAAATCCTATGTTGAAACAATTACCAGAAGGAGAAATATAGAAGTTGGAAATACAGTGTCATTTCTGGCTATAGAAAATATTTTATTAGAGATATTAGAGTTCTGTGATGGTAAAATAATTACCGAATTCTATGATATAAAAATAATTTAGGCTCAGTTTTTTTATGGAAACCGAAGACCACGGAAAACCAAGTCTTCTGGTTAAAGAACATAAAATGGAAAAAATATAGTTAACAATTAATAATTTACCATTCTAATAATAGATACATTTATAGACTAACCCTAAACATGGTCTAGGGTTATTACAAAATTACATTATGAGAAATGAAATATTTAGGTTAAATACGAACCTAGGGTATTAGTTAGGGTTTGAAATACAACCCTAACTAGTAAAATAACTAGAGGAATTATATAATTATACACATTAAAAGCATATTAGAAAACAAGTGAGATACTTAATCAAATTTTTTATCCCTTTGTCTCGATCAATCTCTACCAAAGCACAACTCTGGTAGAAGAAGGGTTTATAAATTACACAGTAGCTTCATAGTGGTTTTATGAACAAAGGAATACTAGACCTTGGTTCCAAAACCCTTAACAAATTACAACAAATAAAGAGAACTTGTAATTTATAATTGACATAGAGTTACCTAAAGAGGGTGCAAGGAAAATTTTCATTTCGCATGGATGGAAAGGATATAAATACTCTGGAATCAGAATTTATTTTCAATACTATAAATTAAAGAATTATTTTGTTACCATGTGGATACACGTTTCTTCTATACCTTCCAAACATATAGGACACAATTAATAAAGTGGAAAATTGAATAAAAACGACTATATAGGAAATGGGAAGATGTAAACTCTGAAAAAAGGGTGGAATTTTACCTAAATATGCCAAGATGGACACTCGAATATGTCGAGCAAATCCATTCTGATCTTGGACAAGACTGAAGAGAACAAAATAAGATTGGAAATAATTATAAATGACTTTAGAGCTTTTCTAGTAATTCCAGATCAAATATCTCTTGCAAAATACACAAGACCAATGAAACTATCTGATTAAATATTATTGGACATAATTATATTAGGGTTGGAGAAAAAAATAATGGAAAAATTAGATGAGAAATTTGTGTTTATACTTGTAGAATGTTGTTTTGGCATTAGAAATCGTAATTCACTCTACCCCGAATAGACTAAGCAAATTAAAAAGAAAGTTTAGGGTCTTATTTACTCCATAATTATTTCTAGTAATAGACTAAGCCAAGTATTGAAGCAGAGATGAGCTTTGGAGTAGAGCAACAATCTGATTTCCAACCAAACAAAAAACAATAGCAAATGAAGTGTTAGGACATGGTAATTTTTCCTAAATGAAAACACTAGGTAATGAGATCCATCAATCAATCTAAAACTCATCATAATCATTGGATCAACTAACTCACACATTCACACTTACTCTATGTGAAATCTTGTGAAAGGATTGTCGTGGCATAACTAAAACATGCCACGAATACCAAGAAACTCCACTTCAAGATCCATCGTCGAAAAAATAATGTGATTAAATGTGAATAAAACACGTAACCCTAAGAATTAAACAAGGGGTTTGATGTGTGTGTGTGTGTGTTTTATAATCCAAGGGTTATTCCAAGGGGAAATTAATACGTAGTGGTCACAAATTTTTTTGGAAAAATAATAAAGTTCTCTCATGGGTTTGGTTTCAAACCACACTTTTAAATTTATGCCAGTATGAAATTATATTGACCTTACCTTTTAATCTACAAAGGAATCATGGGGGTCAAAAAAATAATACCAATATTTTGTAGTATAAAGAATATAAGATGAGTAATAAAAACTCATGGTAATTTAGCATGAACATGAATGCTCTTAAAATGAGCATATACATATATTGAGAGGATCATCTTAATAAGGTCCAATAAGGAAGTTAAGATAATTTCATGTTTTAATTCAATATAGTTTCGTGGATATTAAAGACATAAGTATAGTTTGTAGTGAACTAAAATGGAAGAAGAAGACTATGTAGTGAGTCTATTGGTATGAATAACATAGTTGGTCAGTAGTAATTTCTTTATATGGAAGACATACTAGAGAAGGGTTGGGAGTATGTGAAAGCATAAGTAATATAGCGAAGAGAAATAACCCTTATGTTTAAATGTTGAGGATTGAAAATGAAGATTGATTTGGAAATTGAATACTATAAAATATAAAAGGGAAATAATTCATTATAATTCATTAAAGGATATACAAGAATATATGATAAGAGTGGTTATACCTACATTAATTAGTTTAAAAAATTAGGGTGTTTTTTTACAAGGTATAATACAAGTGTTGGTATATTACAACTGATATCATAGCTTTAAGTTACAACATTTGGAATTTCTATGGGTCCTAACTGAAATATTATTTTCTGTATAACATACAAACTACTACAAAAATAAACTTATTGAAGAATGGACGAAGATAAAAATAGATACGATTTTGTAGGATCACATAGAGAAGGTGATGAGCATAATATTGACTTGGGAATGATGGGAGGAGAGACTAGTAATGCAAATAACCATGAATATAATATATTACAAGTTGTCTATAGTTTAAAGGTCGATTTAGACAATATTAAGCTAATCAAGAATTTTTTTCTAAAGCAAGGGATGAAAAAGGAGATATAAATGCCTACATACTCAAGAGGTTGGAAGAAAAAAAAAAGGCAGTAGGAAATCTAGAAAAATTGATAGGAAAATACTCATAAGTGAATCACGAGACAAAACTGAATCTATAACTTCCAGTGAGATTCAAACACTTAATTTTGATAATGACATGGAAGAACAAAATTCTGGGAGTAGTGCTTTTATATCACTAGAAAATTTGGTGGAATTTCCGACGGCCAATTCGTCACTATTCCGACACATAGTCTTCGCAAGAGTGATAGTTCGAGGGGAAAAACGTGGTTTGCCATCCCATCGCAATTTCGACGCACTTAAAATTGACTGCACTTGTTATCGCTCTAGAATGGTGGCAGCCTAGGATTGTGATAGATCAGTGCCTAGGACATCTTAGCATAGCAAAGAGCATATAATGTAATGTAATAATTTGTCGGTTTGACTCACATGCTATCTCCGTAAACGGAGAAAATGAAGTAGAATGGGACCAAACTCTCGAGCGGCACGAGAAAGGATACTTTAACGAGAGGAAAAATGTAGAGATCTTATTACAAAAGAAACAGACAATTCAGAGACAGTTTACTGGAAAGCGGGCCGATTCAGAAATACTTCACAGACATAAATTATCAGAAGGTGTATGTAGTGAAAGAAATAATGAGAAGATATTAGTTAACATTGAGCTGATACCCAGATTTACAATACCACCATGCATGGGCTTACCAAACTAAGAATCCATACATGATAATAGCATTTTAAAAGCACCCTCCCAGAGCAACTAATATAGTAGAAGTGTGGTTAGCTGAATGATGGAACAGAATATCATGCATGAGCCATATTTAAAGCGCTTGACTGATCCAAGTATGGGCGTCAACTAGGATGAATCCTTACCAGAAATCAGTGAGCCACTCGCATTCCAAAACATGATACAAGAAGGATGGATGAGATGAAATGATATATTAAAGAACATATAAAAGAGAGTTATAGACTGTGAAATACCAAAGACCAAAATCCTCTTTGACAGATAGAACTCCTCTCATTAAGTAGGAGTAGCCACATTTGCCTTCCATACAAACAACTCTGGAGCGCTTATGCAAAAAGCCTTTCTTGCCATAATTTTCTGATAAAAATCTGGAACCCCTACAATACGTTTCTTCATGGTTTTTATAGGAGAAACTAAAATCTAGCAAAAGAGGTAGGTGATGAACATTTAATTGTATCATTAAAACAAAATGGTGGAAAAGTGCCAGCCCATATACGCCAGCGGCATTGTATTGCGGATCTTGCTACGACGGCACCTTTAAACTGTTGTAAATGCCTTTGGGTGAAAGTCTCTTGAGCACGGTATCGAGATAAAACCATATCAACAGTGATCTGCTATGGGGCGGATCGGCTGAGGAAATAAAACCTTGAGGACATTGTTCTCTGTGTATTGTGTATGGCTATTTGAATGATGTACAAGATCTTCAATTTGGTACTTTTCTTGAAAGGCTAGGACAAGGCCACCAAAAGTCTTGACTCGCCTTTAATTCTCTGTACGAACAACGATATTCTTCATCTGCCCCATTAATATCTCCATGTATGTTTTCATGTATGAAATCGGCGCCTTGAATGTCATTGGGAAACTTGCCAAAGTATAATCCTTTGTCTCTTTAATCGATCGTGTCTCGGCACTACCCAGGACCTTCTTCATGAATTTTGTATTTGAAAACCAGTCCTTCGACACGTCCTCGGCTTCTGAAATGGAGGCTGTGAATAGTGGTAATTCTCCGTCGCTGAAACCCTGCAAAATCCACAAACATGTTAGGAAAACAATGCATGAGAATGCAGACGCAATAGGGATAATGGTATGACAACACCACGTGATTGACTGGCGGAGAAATGTGGGATGATGGTGAGAAATGTAATGTAGCAGTGTGGAGTGGTCGTGGAGAAGAATGCGAACATAATCATGAAAATACGTTAGAAATGAAAAAATGAACCAGATATGGATCTGAGGTGGCAGAATGCACGTGGAGAAAAACTGGGGGACAAGTGGAACGATACCAAGGCAACGGGGAATGGACGACGTGGAGGACTGACTTGATCAATGACTGGTCATGCGAATGATCTGGGCCATACGATCTCGAAACGAGATCAACGGTTAAGAATGCGTCAGAGGGCGGTGGAATGGCGGGCCAGGGGCACTATTTCCCCATGCTAACTTGCGAGCAACTTGGATGAATGATCACCATCATATGGGATGCTGTAGATCGGACGGCTTACGCGCATATCGCGCCACGTCCCCTCCCTAACTATAACGCGCGATGGGGTAGTGGTTTTGGAATAGTGACGGAGCCACGTGTCGCGCAACGTATGGCATCGCTACGATTTGAGGAATACCGCCTGCCCTGGATAAGCGGTGCGATAAATACTACTGGTTTTATAAAGCATTTTTTAGCGCGAGGACCACCGGGATAGATGGGCTGCGAACCGTCGATTTTATGATTTGATCAGATGGCTTGGAATACGCCCGATGCACTTTGATCAGCGCCTTTCATCTTAACGCATGGTTACGGCCTTTGGTCATGCAGAATAGAAAAACATAGGGGCTAGGGCCAAAAGGGCTGAACCTTAGATAATTTTAAATACGGGCTTTCAAACTTGAGCAACGTAATTTGGAGGCAAAGAGAGGTCACGATAGGTAGAAAATGAATTCCTTAGGCCACGATAGGGAATTTGGAAGGTCCAAGCGGGTCTAATGGCCAAGAATTTTAATGGGGGGGGCTGATATGATCAACATTGGCTCCACCTGGGGACGGCACGTTCGTCCCTGGACGTGTCGAGAACTCCGCAGACCACCTGATCATACACTTCTGTCAACTCTGCTATTCAGCCCCGCTGCATTTCACTTCATAATTCATCATGACACCCATATTATTAAAACAAAAGCGAAAGGGAAAACTAATATACAATATAATACATCAGGCTGCCTTTGCCTGAGTCAGAACTGAAAGTAGGGCTTGAGAAATTGACCATTTACAGGGGAATCCAGCAGGTCGCCCTGTAAATTCTCCAACCTGAAAGTATTATTGCCCCCCTGTTCCACAATTTTGAAAGGACCAAACCAGAGGGGGTCGAATTTACCATGTTTTCCCTTCTCAGCTCTCCAAATATCCCATCTGAGCACCAAATCACCAATTTGCAGTTTCCTGTCTTTTGTGTGCTAATAAAAAATGTGTTTCATTTTCTCTTGATATTCTATTAACCTCTTATTCACTTGGCCCCGTGTTTCTTCTAATTCCACCAATTGATTGATTCTCCTGATCATATCGTCAGGTTCCTCCTGGCTTTCTTGCATGAAGCGGGCCACTGGTAATGCCAGTTGTACAAGAAAAATCGCTACTCGTCCATATACCAATTCATAAGGAGATTTCCCAGTTGATCTCTTGCTGGTGATTCTATTAGCCCATAGAGAAAACTTCAATTGGGAATCCCAATTCTTATGATTTTCATTGATAGTCTTCTTCAAGGCCATCACCAGAGTTTTATTTGAAGACTCTGCCAAGCCATTTCCTTGTGGATAGTAAGCTATAGAGTGACTCGGTATGATATTGTATTGCTGGCAGAAATTCATAAATTTTGCAGACTTGAAGGCTTGTGCATTATTAGTTACTATCCTAGCAGGACAGCCAAACCTGGATATGATATTCTCCTCCATGAACTTTATGATCACAGTATCTGTAGCATTCCTTGCAGGTATGGCTTCCACCCATTTAGTGAAATAATCAGTGGCTGTTAATATCCATTTATGTTGTCCACTTGATGGGGGATGTATCTCACCTATAAAATCAATACCCCATTGTTTTAATGGTTCATCCACATGCACTGGAATCAGGGGAAAAGGTGCCGATTTCTGTCTTTCAGAAAATTTCTGACATTTATCACATGCTCTTATTCTAGCAAAAACATCTCCAAAAAGCTTTGGCCAATAGAAGCCAGCTTTCAGAATTTTATGAGCTGTGGCCCTCCAGCTGTAATGGCCTCCACAGATCCCTTCATGGAATTTTGCTATAATACTCTCGACTTCATTCTCTGTGAGACACAGGAGTAAGATGCCTGAGGGATCTCGCCAGTATAGCCGGCCATTGGCGACTATATACTTCTGTGATTTCAATCTCAGCGCTCTGTATTTAGTTTTGTCACAACTTGGAGGGCAGCTAAGTGTAAGGAGATATTCTACTATCTCTTTGTACCACGGACTGGTGAGGTACTTTAGATGTGTTTCTGGAGTAGCTACTCCAATTCCATTTCGTTCTTCTTTCTCCTCAGATTCCTCACCTGCTATAATGGACAAATTTATGCCCAGGGCTTGATAGTTTGATTCTGATAACATTTTGGCGAGCCCCTGTCCTTTGATCAGCTTAGTAGGGCGGATGTCTAAGTCATACTCCTGTATTTTGGCAATCCACCTCCCCCTTTTTCCTTCACTATCCCCCTGAATAAGAATATCTTTTACAGCAGCTGCAGGTACAAATGCAGTGATGTGGGACTGTAAAATATATACACGGAATGCTTTGAGCGATTTCACTACGGCGTATGCTTGCTTTTCCAATATGTTGTATTTTAACTCTGCATCACAGAGCACCTGATTGAAAAAGGCAATAGGCTGCTCATACCCTTCGTCATTTTCCTGCAATAGAACTCCTGCTATTGTATGAGGTGATGCAAAAGAAAAAATCATGAAAGGTTTATCATAATCTGGTCCAGCCAGCACAGGGGCTTCTGCAAAAGCATTCTTTATCCTGGTAAATGCCTCCCGTGATTCTTGTGACCACTTTACCTCATTATCCTTCTTTAGCATATCTGTTATATGCCTAACTATCTCAGCATAGTTAGGGATAAACCTTCTCAAGAAATTTATGCGCCCAAGGAATACTTGTACCTCTTTCTTATTTCTGGGAAAAGCAATACCGTTTATAACTTCTACCCTCTTAGGGTCTATCTTCACCCCATATTTAGTCACAATATGACCCAAAAGCTTTCCCTCTTCTAATGCAAATAAATACTTTTGAGGATTCAGAGAGAGACCATACCTTCTGCATTTCTCAAAAGTTCTCCGCAGATGTTCAATGTGCTCAGCATCATTCTTGGAAAATACAGTGATATCATCGAGGTAGACTACCAAGAACTTGTCTTGCTCCCCAACAAAAGCAATATCCATTGCCCTCTGAAAAGTGGCCCCTGCATTAATCAATCCAAAAGGCATCCTGGCATACATAAATGTACCCCATGGTGTGGTGAAAGCAGTCTTCTTTTGATCTTCTGGAAGTACAGCCACCTGGTTATATCCAGAAAATCAATCCATCATTGACATTCTGGAAGCTCCAACCACCTTCTGCAGAATGTGATCCATTTTAGGCAGTGGGTAATTATCCTTTAAGGATGCTCTATTTAAATTTCTAAAATATGCGCACAACCTTATTTCTCCATTCTTCTTGCGTACATGGACAAGGTTTGCCACCCATTCAGAGTACCTCAATGGTACAATTATTTTGGCCTTCAACAGCTTCTTAATTTCTTTTTCAATAGAAGGCAGCAGCAGGGGATTTATTTGTCTGAGCTTCTGCTTATGGGGCTTTTCATTAGTCTTCAATGGAATTTTGTGCTGCATAATACTGATATCAAACTTTTTCAAATCCTGATAGGACCATGCAAACACGTCTTTGTAAGACTGAAATAATTTCTGATATAGCTCTTTATATTCTCCAAGGATCTTCTTGGACAATTTGACAATTTTGGGGTCAGCCTCAGTACCCAAATTCAGGTCTTCAACCTGATTTTCTTTTACCACTTTGTTTGGCTGCAATGAGACATCATTCTTGTCAAATAATCTTTCTAGAGGCACCAGCCCTCTAGGTATAATATTTCCCTTTAGCTGCAACACACTATTTCCTGCCACGTTTTCTTCCCAATTTCTTTTTGCAATACCTTCAGATTCTACCTCTTCTTCATCATCAATCTCCATATTGAAGAATTCCCCCACTGTTTCCAAGAATATCTTCACCTGTTCTTCATCCTCAAATACCTGCAGTGTTTGATGTTATCCGGGATTGAAGGCCGGTAACGCACCTCAACTTCATATCTTAAAAGAGGGTTCTGAGGTGGTCGAAATGTACTAGCAGCCACAGCAAGGGAATCAGCCATCCTATTCTGTTCTCGGGGCATGAACTGGATATTGAATGCCAAAAAGAAGTTTTCTACCATGTCCCAAACTTCATTCCTATAAGCCCTTAGCCTAGGATGTTTGGTCTGACACTAATTCTTGACTTGCTTGACCACTAGTTCTGAATCTCCCAGAACCTTTAAACTTTGTATACCCATGCTCCTAGCTGTCTGTAATCCCAATAGAAGTGCTTCATATTCAGCCACATTATTGGTGGCTTCATATTCTAATTTGAAAGACAGTGGGATCCATCTTCCTGCAGGAGAGATTAATAGCACTCCGGCTCCATTTCCTTCTCTTGAATTTGCTCCATCAAAATGGAGTGTCCATATTCCTGCTTCCATGTTTTCTAAGGGTTGTTCACTCTTGATCTGGCAGAAGGATGGTTCATGAGCATAATCTTGATCTTCTTCCAGCATCAAGCATGAGAAATCTCCTTCCTTATTGTAGACTGGTGAATTTACAGAGTTGTCAGCCTTTGTCACCATCTTGACAAATCTAGTCTCCATGTATAACCTCCTCTCCTGGCCACCAAAAACTGGGATAGTGGCATATGTTAAATCCAACTTGATTGATCCACCAATTTTTTTTCCCCAGGACCTTGACAGCAGCATACCAAAGCGAGCTAGGATGTCAGCCACCACGATGTCCATGACCACACTTTTGGCTGGGATTTGGGCCAAATTGACCACCAAATCCTTGATCATCCCTAAGCATTTAAATCTTTTGGAATCAAATGAGTAGAGGTATTTATATGGACGTGTGATTTGTAAACCTAGTTGTTCCATGACTGACAGAGGCATAAGATTATGGGAAGATCCAGAATCTAACATGCAGTTATGTAATAGCAGGTCATGGATTACTAGAGACACATAGAAGGGAGGAGTAGAGGGATCTATCTCCTCGACATGTGGGCCAAAAACTACCATGGGTCTCTCTTCTTGAAGGTTGAGACTATCTGGGATGATTGGTGCTTCTGGAGGGAGCATGAAAGAGGTGACTTGAGACTAATATGCTAGTTGTTTCAACAATTCAGTCAAGGGGACTGGAATTTTGAATTTTTCAAGTTCCTTTTGCAGACTAAAATCAGGAGGGAACTTTTCTATCGCAACCTCTTTTGACTCTTTATTTTCAGCTGGGGGCTTGACTTCTTTAGACACAAACTTAACATTAGGGGGAATGAATACTTTTGAAGAAGAATGAATTTGATCATTAAACTGTAGAGATTTGTTTTGAGGTGGCTTACCTTTGTCTGTAGCTACCTGCGTTGTAGACTCCTTCTGAGCAGGTGCTTCCTTTTGGGGTAGCTCTTCTTCTTGCTCTTGGGTACGAGTTCTCTTCCTAGAATATTTGATATCATATCTTCTATTGAAATGTGCTTGCATGAAATCATCAAATTTTTTACAATAATGATCAAATTCTTCTTCATCTGTGTCTCTGGTCTTTTCTTCTTCTTGCAATGAGCACCCAGCTTCATCATTCCCTTGCAAAGGGCATTCTTCTCCATCACTATTTGAAAAGGCGAGATTTGCATCCTCCATCCTATAGGAAGTGTCCTCAGTGGAGTCATCTACTGGACCTTCCAGGTACAATGGGTGTGGCACTTGATCCTGTTGCTCCTTTGCTTCCCTTGGCAATATTTGCAAGGGTGGTTTCCTATATTGAGGATTGTAACCTCTGTTTGGAGCATTCTGAAAATTCTTGAAGGCTGAATTCTTGGCCTCCAATTCAATCTTAACCATTTTCTTAATTAATTTGCTCATTTCTTCCATTTTGTCTGAGTCTCTGTCCTGACTAGAAGTAGACACCTCCTCTTTTCTCCTTCTTCTAGAATCTTGTTCATATTTTCCTTTTAACTTACCAGTGGAGGAAAAGTTTGCTTCCAACTCTAGTGCATCTGCCTGAGCATCATCCAGAGTAGCAGGCTTTCTTTCTCTGAGAGAGAAACCAAATTCTGAATCAAAGGCTGCTACAAAAACAACTTTAGCAACAGTTTGATGGGGTTTCATATCAGCAGGGAGACTCAGATACAATTTATTAAATCTCTTGATAAATTCTGACACTCCTTCATTGTGTCTTTTCTTTAGTGTATTGAACTCAATGAGACAATTTCCATGATCTTTCTTTTCTCCCCATTTCCTGAGAAAAGTGTCTTCCATGTTATCCCAAGTGGTAATAGAACGGCCAGCCAATGTCTTAAACCATTTTCGAGCTTCACCATCTAGAGATTGCACAAATAGTCTTAAGACCACATCTAAATGTTCGACATTAAAGTTCTCTGCAAAGGAGTAGAAAGTCTCAAGATGTTTTTGAGCATCGATTTCATTTTCTCCATTGAATCTGGGCAAGACCTTCAGATAATCCTGGGGCATATCATTCAGCACTTGGGGTAATGCCAGGGGAGC
This sequence comes from Pinus albicaulis, assembly GCA_034641835.2. Lineage (NCBI taxonomy): Eukaryota > Viridiplantae > Streptophyta > Pinopsida > Pinales > Pinaceae > Pinus > Pinus albicaulis. The sequence continues at coordinate 391,312,938 of CM076577.1, forward strand.
ATATTTATTCATCAAAAAGGCTGGAACATTAGCCATTGGAGGAGGTGGAGGTAGTGCAATAGTTTGATGAGTCAGAGGAGGAGGAGGAGGTGGAAGTGGAGTGTGAATAATAATAGGAATATACTCAACTGCCGCTTGAGGGGTTGAGGGGAACAAAGGTCTATTAACAGCAGATACTTCGGTTACTTCCTTGACCTCTTCAACCTCAGGAGTAGGATGAAGACTGTTTTATTTCTGATATCCTCTCAGGGTGGACTGTCTAAATAATAATAATCAGTATCTCCCACAGTGGAGTCGGGAATTTGCAACTGAGAATCTTGAGAGGAGGAGGAAGGAAAATCTTCTATAGGCACTTCAGGAATTTGGGAACGAGTTGATTTCCTTTCCCTCCAATTTCTTCTATGTATAATCTGGTCAGGGTCAGACACTGAGGGTGTCTTTGGCTTAGACGAATCTGACCTCAGGTGTCGCTTACGAGGAGCCAGGACTGCAAATAGATTTATCAAATAACAATTGTGGAGTCGCCAAGGTGAGGGATATACAACTCTCAACTCTCTGTGCTCACCTACTTAGAGAGTGAATATGATTTGTCGAGGCCCAGGGATTCTGATTTTCTTAAATTCGTCCCCGGCAACGGCGCCAAAAAGATGTTGTAGCTCCTAGAGACAGCCTAGAGTTGTGATAGACCAGTGCCTAGGACATCTTAGCATAGCAAGGAGCATATAATGTAATGTAAGAAGTTGTCAGCTTCAGCTCACATGCTATCTCCTGTAAACAGGAAAATGAAGTAGAATGGGACCAAACTCTCAGAAACTGACACGAGAAAAAAGGATACTACAGAGGCAAAATGTAGAGCTCTTAATACAAAAGCAACAGACAATTCAGATACAGCTTACTGCAAAGCGGGTCGATTTAGAAATACCTCATAGACATAAATTATCAGAAGGTGTGTGTAGTGAAAGAAACCTTGAGAAGATATTAGTTAACATTGAGCGGATACCCAGATATACAATACCACCATGCATGGGCTTACCAATCTAAGAATCCATACATGATAATAGCATTTTAAAAGCACCCTCCCAAAGCAACTAATATAGCAGAAGTATGGTTAGCTGAATAATGGAACAAAATATCATGCATGAGCCATATTTAAAGCGCTTGACTGATCCAAGTATGGGCATCAACTAGGATGAATCCTTACCAGAAATCAGTGAGCCACTCGCATTCCAAAACATGATACAGGAAAGATGGATGAGATGAAATGATATATTAAATAACATATAAAAGAGAGTTACAGACTGTGAAATACCAAAGACCATAATCCTCTTTGACAGACAAAACTCCTCCTCACTGAGACCTTATGGGCTCTAAGCCTTCATACAAGAGTTTTACAAACTGTATACAAAAAGCCTTTCACTGCATAATTTTCTGATAAAAATCTGGAACCCTTACATCGTGTTTCTTCCTGATTTTTATAGGTGAAATCAGAAACATAGTAAAAGAGGTAGGTGATGAAGGTAACAATCTTAAAAAAATGAATGGAAAAATTGTCATTTCATGCTCCTTGACGACATTGTATTGCTGGATATACTTTCTGTGGCCTTCTAAGCGGGAAATAAATGCAACGATGACACTATCAGGAACACGATATCGAGATAAAACCATATGAACATTATTCCTTTACGAGAGGAAACTGAAATACAAAATAAAACCTTGAGAACATTATTCTGTGTATAAATCTTCCGAATGATGTACATGATCTTCAATTTGGTACTCTGTTTCATGCTAAAGAATTAGACTGGTCTCTTAATTTCTGCCTTTAATTCTCTTTTTTGAAATAGCGATATTCTTCATCTGCCCCATTAATATCCATCTATGAAATCGGCACCTTGAATGTCGTTGGGAAGCACAGAAAGTTTAATCTTTGTCTCTTTAATGGAAGTCGTGTCTCAGCAACTACCCGGGAACTTCTTCATGAATTTTGTATTTGAAAACCGGTCCTTCGACATGTCCTCGACTTCTGAAATGGAGGCTGTGAATAGTAGTAATTCTCCATCGCTGAAACCCTACAAAATCCATAAACATGTTAGGAAAACAATGCACGGGAATGCAGACGCAATAGGGATAATGGTATGACAACACCGCGTGATTGACTGGCGGAGAAATGTGGGACGATGGTGAGAAATGCAATGTAGCAGTGTGGAGTGGTCGTGTAGAAGAATGCGAACATAATCGTGAAAACACGTAAGAAATGAAGAAATGAACCAGATATGGATCTGAGGTGGCGGAATGCACGTGGAGAAAAACTGGGGGACAAGTGGCGCGATACCAATGCAACGGGGAATGGATGACATGGAGGACTGACTTGATCAGCGACTGGTTATGCGAATGATATGGGCCATCCGATCTCGAAACAAGATCAACGGTTAAGAATGCGTCAGAGGGCGGTGGAATGGCGGGCCAGGGGCACTATTTCCCCATGCTAACTTGCGAGCAACTTGGATGAATGATCGCCGTCGGATGGGATGCTGTAGATCGGACGGTTTACGTGCATATCGCGCCACGTCCTCTGCCGAACTATAACGCGCGATCGGGTAGTGGTTTTGAAACAGTGACGGAGCCATGTGTCGCGCAACGTATGGCATCGCTGCGATTTGAGGAATACCGCCTACCCTGGATAAGCGGTGCGATAAATACTACCGATTTTATAAAGTGTTTTTGAGCGCGGGGATCACCGGGACCGATGGGTTGCAGACCATCGATTTTATGATTTGATCGGATGGCTTGGAATACGCCCGATGTACTTTGGTTAGCGCCTTTCGTCCTAACGCATGGTTACGGCCTTTGGTCATTCGGAATAGAAAAATAGAGGGGCTAGGGCCAAAAGGGTTGAACCTTAGATAATTTTAAATGCGGGCATTCATACTTGAGCAACGCAATTTGGAGGCAGAGAGAGGTCACGAAAGGTAGAAAACGAATTCCTTAGGCCACAATAGGGAATTTGAAAGGTTCAAGCGGGTCTAATGGCCAAAAATTTTAATGGGGGGGACTGATATGATCAACGGCCACTATCGACACTTTTTCCGTCGCTTCCAAACAAGCATCGCTCTTCCGACGTTTCCCGAACCGTCGCGCTTCCGACGTTTGTAAATTGTCGCACTTCCGACGAAATGTGGTCTGACGTTTTTAACGTCACTCTTCCGACGTTTGTAAACAGTCGCAATTCCGATGCAATGTGGTCCGACGTTTTGGACATCACTCTTCCGAAGTTTGTAAACTGTCACAATTCCAACGAAATGTGGTCCGACGTTTTGAACGTCACTCTTCCGACGTTTGTAAACTGTCGCAATTCCGATGAAATGTGGTCTGACATTTTGAACTTCACTCGTCCGACGTTTTTATACTGTCGCTCTTACAATGTTTTTAAGCTATCGCAATTCTGACGCTTACAAGGCGTCGGTATACCGACGGCGGGTTCAATTAAAAAAAAAAAATGAAACTTTAAAAGAGGAAAAATGTTGTTTTGAATATATTATATGAAGTAAAACAGTCCATGAAGTCATTACATTTTCACATCTGAAGATTGGAACCCAAATATCCATCCAGAAAAGTGGAAGTCCCACCCCAGACAGTGATAAAAAAATACCCCATGTCACATACAGGTACTTGATATAAAACCCATTAACGGTCCACATGGAGATTATCGACAATCTGAGAAAGCATCCAAATATGCCCGAGGCATCTATAAGAAAGTGAAATAGCAGTATGTAGAATAGTAAAGCAACAGATAGAGTACGTACCGACGTCCATTGTTCCAAATACAAATTAAAGTACCCAAAATCCTTGAACGGAGAAAAACGCTAATCATGTGAGGAGTGTGATATGTCCAAAATATAAAAATACCATCAGACCATATCAATAAACCGGCAACATAGACCAGCATCGCTAGTTTTGAAGGCAGAGTGATAAACATTAATCATTTTTTTTTCACAAGAGAAAAAATGTTGTTTTGAATATATTATATGAAGTAAAACGGTCCATGAAGTCATTACATTTTCACATCTGAAGATTGGAACCCAAATATCCATCCAGAAAAGTGGAAGTCCCACCCCAGACAGTGATAGAAAAATACCCCATGTCACATACGGGGACTTGATATAAAACCCAGTAACGGTCCACATGGAGATTATCGACAAATCTGAGAAAGCATCCAAATATGCCCGAGGCATCTATAAGAAAGTGAAATAGCAGTATGTAGAATAGTAAAACAACGGATAGAGTACCGACGTCCATTGTTCCAAATACAAATTAAAGTACCCAAAATCCTTGAACAGAGAAAAACGCTAATCATGTGAGGGGTGTGATATGTCCAAAATATAAAAAGACCATCAGACCATATCAATAAACCAGCAACATAGACCAGCATCGCTAGTTTTGAAGGCAGAGTGATAAACATTAATCATTTTTTTTCACAAGATAAAAAACGTTGTTTTGAATATATTATATGAAGTAAAACAATCCATGAAGTCATTACATTTTCACATCTGAAGATTGGAACCCAAATATCCATCCAGAAAAGTGGAAGTCCCACCCCAGACAGTGATAGAAAAATACCCCATGTCACATACAGGGACTTGACATAAAACCCAGTAACGGTCCACATGGATATTATCAACAAATCTGAGAAAGCATCCAAATATGCCCGAGGCATCTATAAGAAAGTGAAATAGCGATATGTAGAATAGTAAAACAACAGATAGAGTACCGACGTCCATTGTTCCAAATACAAATTAAAGTACCCAAAATCCTTGAACAGAGAAAAACGCTAATCATGTGAGGAGTGTGATATTTCAAAAATATAAAAAGACCATCAGACCATATCAATAAACCAGCAACATAGACCAGCATAGCTAGTTTTGAAGGCAGAGTGATAAACATTAATCATTTTTTTTTCACAAGAGAAAAAAACGTTGTTTTGAATATATTATATGAAGTAAAATAGTCCATGAAGTCATTACATTTTCACATCTGAAGATTGGAACCCAAATATCCATCCAGAAAAGTGGAAGTCCCACCCCGGACAATGATAGAAAAATACCCCATGTCACATACAGGGACATGATATAAAACCCAGTAACGGTCCACATGGAGATTATCGACAATCTGAGAAAGCATCCAAATATGCCCGAGGCATCTATAAGAAAGTGAAATGGCAGTATGTAGAATAGTAAAGCAACAGATAGAGTACCGACGTCCATTGTTCCAAATACAAATTAAAGTACCCAAAATCCTTGAACAGAGAAAAACGCTAATCATGCGAGGAGTGTGATATGTCCAAAATATAAAAAGACCATCAGACCATATCAATAAACCAGCATCGCTAGTTTTGAAGGCAGAGTGATAACCTGTCAACACATAAAATAGTATCATAAAGCGGATACAGGAAATGTGCAGAGACATGTACTGTTGATATACACCTCACACAAAAAGCATCCATGATAGAGCAAAAATATGTATAAACCTAGGGTCGATTGTATGTTCTGGCTCGCTTGTTCCCGAAAATAAAAACCATCTGCAGAAACCCAGGCTCGCTTGTAAGATCAGGCTCGCTTGATTCCAAAATTGGTAACCATCTGTTG